>BMAC01000131.1:1870989-1995909 GCA_014905375.1 Phtheirospermum japonicum
CATGATTTGTTGTTCTCAACTCGAGCCTTGGCGAAGTGACGCATTCTTGGCGAAGCGACGCTTACTACTTGCGCTTTTATATGGTCGAGTCGATTTTTGTGTCTTTTGTGTCTCGATTACATGTTTGAACAACTCCACGTGCTTGGAAGTTTGAATAGTTTACTTGTCGAGTTTTTGCATGTTTATGGCCTCTTGTGTGAGGGGTTAAAATTTTTGTGCTTCATCCAAACCCGCTTATATATATATAATCAATATTTTCTCGTGAAAAGATTGCAAAGCTCTAAAAGCTCTTTTGATTTTGCTCCCAAATTCGGTGCAAACTAGTGAGTAGCCTTGTTTGATTTATCGGCTTGCTTGCGTTTTTAGGGAAATTGCATTGAGGAGGTTTAACTTTGCTCATACATGATTGAATCTGAATATGACCTCGAGGCACATAAATCACCCTTATTCCGGCCGTATCCATATAAATAAGCTACTTTAAAAACCCCAAATGAGCCCCATTGAGCATTTGCCCCGTTTCTTGTTAGCCGAGATCGATTTTAGCTCTTGTATCTTCATGAATTGTGGGGTGAGAGGGTGTGTCGTTAGTTGACTCGAAATGAGAGGAAAGTCAATTGAGGGTTTCGGGTTTTTAGTTGCTTATACAAAAAAAAAATAATAATACTCCAACACAAATCACAATAAGTGATAAAGCGTGCGTTCATGTGTAAAGCCTAATCCAAAAAGGGCTAAGTTTAGTAAAAAGAAGTAAAATCAAAAAGTTTCTAAGTGTTGTAAAATAAAAGTCGGGAAAGTGTATGAATGAATGGAAAGGGTTCCGGATGAAAGCTTGGTGATTGGGAAAGGTGAAGCGATTATAAGCTTCGGGATTTAGAGATTAGGATCGTGTGTGTGTTATTGATCACGTTTGATCGTGTGTTAGCCACTATATCCAAACACTACATACCTTACCAAAGAGCCAACATTACAACCCATAATAAAGACCTCTTTTGATTCTTACGTAATCATGTACTATGAGCAATTTTGAGCGTCCGATTTGTGAAATCTTGACGAGTGCATATATTGACCGACTTGAGCGTAAACACGTCTTATATACACTTGAGCGAATTGAGCGTACACCCTCGAAAATTTCATTTGTGAGGAAGTCATCGATTTGGATTGCATTTGAGAAAGAGTAATACGAGCAATGCTTGACGATAGCAAGTTTATGTTGATATTTCCATCATATAAATAAACAGCACAAATGGACCAGGGAGAGTTGTGTTTATGGTTATGATATGGACCCCAACGGGTTGGTATGGATGTTATGGGATGATTATTGGCAATGGTTATTATGAGAACTTAATAAAATACGAGAGTTTTAACAATTATGGTAACTTAACATAAAGGAAAAAATTCTAATTATATGTCGCTGGTTAATTATAGTATTGTGGCATGAATAGGAGACGGAAACCCTAGATTGGGAATACGTATCTTGTCTATATAAAGATGACACATGTCTCACTTCTTTTCTAAGTTGATTTTAATCTTATTTTCCTACTTTAGAGTTCTCGTTTTATCATCACAAAAAGGGGTACTCATTTAAGTATCAGAATGTTTAGGTCAGGGTTGTTGTTTTGCATGTAATTGTTGTGTTTTTCTCGTTTTTTTAATTAGGTTTTTATTGTGGTTTTAACGGTTTTTATGTCGGTTAATTAAGTTTTTAAGTCGTTTTTCTAGTTTTGTTGTTTTTCGTGTTTCTTGTTTAATTTTATATTTAATTGGGTTAAATACTTCAATTAATTTGAGGATTGGTGAAGTTCTTGGTTTTTATGTTCAAAATCTTATTTTAGGTGAAGGCATTAAGGGGCCAAAGTTCAAAACCAAGCCAAGCCAAGCCAAGGCATACCAAAATCGGTGCCAAAGAGAGGCTCCAAAATGCCAAACTCTCTGGAATACTATCCAAAACACGCCAGGACACGCCAAAATTCACGCCAAGCGGCGCCTGCCTTCGCCACCTCTCGCTAGGCTACGCTCTCTCTCGCCAGCGCACGCCGAATCCAGCGCCAAATCCAGCGCCGAGCGACGCCTGCTCGCGCCAGGCGATGCCGAGAGCGACTCCAAGACTAGCGTGAAGAGACGCCAAGATCGACGCCAAGCAACGCGCAGCAACGCCAAGCGACGCCAAGTGATGCCAGCTCCTTGCCTAGCGTCCAGCCACCTTGCGCCCAAGACCCAGCCCCGACCAAGACACCTCCGAGACACCTTGAGCTAATTCGGTCAACACGGGTCCAATTGGGTCAAACCCGGGATTTTAAAGGCTTCAAAGTCAAATTGGCCCATTTAAACCCAAATCAACCTTGTATAAATAGTCTAGAACTATTTACTTTGGGGAGGATCACTCAAATTTCCCAAACTTGCATAGGTTTGGAATAATTTTCTCTCTCTTGTTCTTAGATTTAATTTTCAAGCTATGCCTTGAGTTTGTAAGCTCAAGAAGGATTCAAGTACTCCCTTGAATTGTTAATTCCTTGCAATTTTATTCAAGCTTTTGGATTCTCTCCTTTATTTTAGTAAGCTTTCTTTAATTTTGATGCTTTGTTCTTCTATTTCATGCATGTTCTTCAATTTATTCATTTTGCCTTAGCTATTTGATTTCATGTTAAATCTTGTGAATTGACTATGGATTCTAGTTGAGTGACACACCTAGGCTATAGATCGGGTCCTTGATCATCATGACTTTGAGTTTTATTTGTGCTTTGTTTTGAATTAAATTTCCATGCATAGTTTTAACTTGAATTCTAGATCTACTCTTTGTTTCTCGGTATTTTTCCGAAAGATTTAAACTTTTACGTTAACTTTCCTTGCTCTTTCTATTGGTGCTTTCAATTTTCGCCAATTTTCATTATTTAGGATTTCATGCATAATTGTACCTTGTGCTTGCATGCTTGTACTCGGTGAAACATTGCATTTTCTTGCTTATTTTCATTATTGCTTTGCATTTTCAATTAAGGCATACGACCGAGGCAATCTACCGACTTGTTATTTCAATTCTTAGGATAGTTTAGATAATTTCATTGCTTTGTTTTCATTTCCTTTCTATTCTCCAAGCTTGAAACACATTGAAACTCTCAATCGAATCGAATTCCAATAATACCGAGCCAAATGAACCTTCAAATCCTTTGAACCACAAAACTCGCCCGGCTTGAGTTTTGTTTTGTAAATCGCATAGGTTAAGAAGATAGCTTGATGTTCAGCGATCTCATTATTTGTGAACTAATATTTTTGGTCGCATCAATTCTATAATAAAATAGATGATTTTAATTATTTTACATGTTCGATCAGGTTCACTACTCCGGTGACCATAAATTGCACGTGTTGCAACCTAAAATACCATGAAATCCGTAACCCTATTAAAATGGTCCCATTTGAATTACGGTGGAATTTAGATGCTATTTTACTCAAGAATCAAACTTTAGTGGGGGCGAGGCATTTGGGTTTTTCTGATGTTAAGACGAGGTCAAAGTGTGAAAATAAGAAAAAAAAAGATATAAACGAGAGTGATGGATATATATATATTATATCATAATATATATATATATATATATATATATATATATATATATATGGTTGGGTTCCGGTGAGAATGGGTCCATGGGTGAGAAATGAGAATAAATCCTAACCACTATATTTAATCTAATCTAATGGATTAGATTTAATCAATTGAAATTAAAGTCTGAAGAATAGCTGCCAGAACCCGCCGTCTCTCTCCCTTTCTTCGGCCGTTTCTCTCTCCGTATTCACGCCAGAACCCGCCGTCTCTCTCCCTATTCACGCCAGAACCCGTTTCTCCTTTTCACGCGAAATCGAAATTACTTTTCGGACATTTTTCTCTCCCTATTCACATCAGACTACACCGTTTATCTCTCCCTATTCACGCCAGAACTCGTTTCTCCCTGTTCAAGCGAAATTGAAATCCATTTTCGATCGTTCCTCCCTCCTTGTTCACGCCAGAAATCCCTAAAAACCATTTCTATTCGATTTTGGTCCCTTATTAAGTTTAATTTTTTCTTGGTTCAATTTTGGTTGCACACAGATGGCTTCAATTTTGAACGAATCAAGTAATGTTTCATTTTAAATTAATGGAGTTGATCTGATTTTTGATTTTGTATTTTTTTTGAGTTAACCACTACGTGTCGTCGTTTGTGGTTGATGTCTGATTTTTTTTTGTGCACAACTCAATGTCTATTTGTGCATATTAATGTGTTCCCTTGTGCACGTTCGTGCTGAATGGTGTGTTGCACTGTGTCATGAATTCTTAAAAAAATCTGTACATGTCGTCGTCGTCCGTGGTTATCGTGTGATTTGTTCGTGCACAACTCAGTGCCAGTTTGTGCACATTAGTGTGTTCCTTTGTGCACGTCCGTGCTGAATGGTATTTTGCACGTGTCGTGAAGTCTTAAAAAAATTTGTGAGTGTCGTCTTCTATTGTGGTTGCTGTCTAATTTATTTTGTGCACAATTCAGTATCAGTTTGTGAATATTAGTGTGTTACATTGTGCACGTCCATGCTGAATGGTGTTTTACTCGTGTCGTGAAGTCTTAAAAAAATCTGTACATATCGTCGTCTGACGTGGTTGCTGTCTAATTTTTTTTTTGTGCACAACTCAGTGTCCGTTTGTGCACATTAATGTGTTCTCTTGTGCACGTCCGTGCTGAATGGTGTTTTGCACTGTGTCATGAAGTCTTAAAAAAATTTGTACATGTCTTCGTCGTCTGTGGTTGTCATATGATTTGTTAGTGCACAACTCAGTGCCAGTTTGTGCACATTAGTATGTTCCTTTGTGCACGTCCGTGCTGAATGGTGTTTTGCACATGTCGTGAAGTCTTAAAAAAATATGTGAGTGTCGTCGTCTGATGTTGTTGTTGTCTAATTTATTTTGTGCACAATTTAGTGTCAGTTTGTGCACATTAGTGTGTTTCATTGTGCACGTCCGTGCTGATGGTGTTTTACACGTGTCGTGAAGTTTTAAAAAAAAAATTGTACATTTCATCGTCTGACGTGGTTGCTGTCTGATTTGTTTTGTGCACAATTCAGTGTCAGTTTGTGCACATTAGTGTGTTCCCTTGTGCACGTCCGTGCTGAATGGTGTTTTGCGCGTGTCGTGAAGTCTTAAAAAATGCATGAGTGTCGTCGTCTGATGTGGTTGCTGTCTGATTTGTTTTGTGCACAATTCAGTGTCAGTTTGTGCACATTAGTGTGTTCCCTTGTGCACGTCCGTGTTGAATGGTGTTCTGCACGTGTCGTGAAGTCTTAAAAAAATTTGTACATGTCGTTGTCTGATGTGGTTGTCGTGTGATTTGTTTTTCTATCGTGTTATATGTGGCATGTATTGTTTTGTGCACTGGTTGTATGCGAGCTTTTGCAGGTGATGTTGAATTTTCTTCCCACAATTGTGAGCCTGTTCGACAAACTATGGTCATGACACCTATCTCTTATTTTTAGCGTTCAAGACTATGTAAAAGAAAGGAGCAATTGCAGAGTTCAAGACCCTTCATATTATTTTCTTATTTTTATTACTCTTGATTTTGCGACGTAGGCTGTGCACAAACAAGTATGATCTTTTGCACAACCGATCTATAAATTTTGCACAATAGTGAAATAATTTATGCACAATGGTATTTTATAAATTCCTATTTTAGGTGGTGGTCTTTTGGGCTTTTCGTATAAATTAATTTGACTATAGTTTTGTTTGAGATTCAGAAATAAGACATTTTTGGCGTTTTCTTTCTCTATTTGCTTGTTATCTTGTATTTAAATATGTTTACATATTTCCTTATCGTACATCGACAATGCTTAATTTAGGTCTAATGACAAATCCAACCCGATGATCGGATTGTAATGATATCATTTACACAAGTAATGCAATAACATATGTCCAACCAAAAGTGCAACCATCGAAGTTAAAAATTTGGAAACTTAAATATTTGTCTTTCTCTCACCATGACCATTATTAAAAAATTTAAATATGCAAAACACAGCTTTTTTGAGTCGCAAAAAATTTCTTCTACTTATGAACAAACAGAACAACAATAAATAGACATCAAAACATAATAAACATTATGTTCCAGTTTCTTCTACTTAGATAAGAGTGCTTACACAACAAAAGATACAAATATACATTAGCCATAAAAAAAAGTGAATGTACTGCACATTAGTTCTACTACGTGCACATTAGTTTACAGCAAATTTCACATTAGTTCATACGCGCGTGCACATTAGTTCATAACTATATGCACAAAATAGTTCCCAGCTGTTCGTCTTCAACTCGTTGTCCGGCAAATGGAGCCACGGTCCCCGATTATCCACGGTCTAGTAAGGTTTGCATCACTCTGAAGACAAAATGTTTGATGTCAAAAGAAAAATAGAAGTGGTTACATTTATTTTGAAGGACTTTGTTTGTGATTAATTAGTTTTAAATACTTTTTTTCTGGACCCTCAACAGCTGATACGGGCAGCAATGTAAATAGCCGCGTGTAAGTCTGTAGAAAATCAGTAAATTAAATAATATCAAGAAAAAGATTTCTCCATGGGCAGCAAATTGTGTATATTTAGCACATATTAAAAATAAAAAATAAAAGCTTATTAATAATCGAAGCTCATTAAAAAGACGTATGGTTCTAGTAACAACTACCTCAAGGACGAGATTTAACTTCACATCAACATTCAAAAATTATTCGGAGCCAAAAGATTCCCATTTTATATGGTTCCTCATGAAAGCACGAAAATTAGCCCAAAGTTTTAAAAATAAAAAATAAAAAGAGATCAGTCTAAGACTCTAAATCCAACGCTCCAAGAGATCAGTTTAAGAACCTAAGCATTGTGCAGAATATTCGTGTTCCCTTCAGAGTTGACCCTAACAAAAATTTACCATGCAATCAATAGGTTCACACTGGGCAAGAAATACGACCAATATAACGAAAAACAAATTTGTAAATGTACCTAAAAAGTGCTCGTTCTGGCGTTCCATCATTTTGGAACCCTCAAACTTCAAAGATTTTAAGTTTGGCATGATATCAGAGTTATATGTGTAGCGATCAAAAAAATGTTGCCATTAAACAATTATAGATTTGTGATTTGCAACAATAACGACTAGTGCCATTATATTTAAAGCCCCCAACATAGGTTTGAGAAATAAAAAAATGTTCTTACCTTGCAAGATAACGTCTCGACTACACAATCTTCAACAATTGGAGTTACTCATAAGTCCAAAATCGGCGCAACTCTAAAACTAAGAAGTTGTATTTGTGGCAGAACACACCTGCATTTTAGCTCACATTGTTTATAAATAATAATCAGCTAATTATCCTAATTACAAATAAAAACCCCAGATGTTTTTGAAATTTACAAAAAAAACCCTCTAGGTTTGGATTTGTATTAAGCAAAAAGCATTTTTAACATCAATTTTGCATTTATAAAATATCTAGGCCAGTTCACCATGCTTGCTATATAAAGTTCAAAGAACAAGCCAATAYGCAAAAGGATGTTAAAACAATCAAGCCAAATTACGATTTCAAGCAAAAAAATAAAATAAAAAAATTAATAATTACTACCATTTTCGATATCTATGTTTGCAAATAGTCCAGCTGGCGAGCTGCTGTGACGAACGAGGGAGGATCTTGCTTGCAGCCCCCCCTACATCTGCAGCTGCTTCGCTACCTAACTTTGTAGCTGAATTAACTTCTTGGCCATCAAGATCATCTTCATTAAGAAGGGGAGAGGAAGGTAGATCACTCCCTCGGTAATTTTTACCACTGGTCTGAGAAGAAGGCTTGAGACATGACAAATCTTGCCGCAGGTTAGAAAGCGATGCCAAAATCGAAGCACCCGCGACTTCCGATGCATCTCCAGCTCGTCTTTCAACGTGCACCAGCTTTCCGGCATTAGTCTGAACATCTGGTGGAGGGATTTTGATTATGCTATCATAAGGCAGCTGCTGGAAAATCTATACGGATGGGTTTAAGAAAATCCGCATGAAGGAAATTGACACGTGGAGCAAATATAGAAAAAAATAGTACAGAAAAACAAAAGGATACATATGCATGACTTCCAAGAAAGCCGAAAACCACTTCGTCCCCTGAATTGAGATCACAACTAATGTTTTTCTTAATTGTTTTTCCGTTAACTTGCACACATCCTTTGCTCCCCCGGCTTTCATGGACCGCTACAGGTTTGTCATCACRCTGATCATTAACGACAATATGAAACAACAAATTAGTCTTCAAAATAATTAAYTGCAAGCAACGYATTACATTGACGACAGGCGACAAATTAGCAACATTGACTCRAAAAAATAACAATATTTTTATGCCGTCTTCATTATAACGTCATCAATTTCAATATATAACATTCTAAGTCGGTATCACATTCATGAAGGCATTAGTTGGCGTAACTCGACCAATCAGCTTCCTCATCAATCTCCTGTCCTATTCGACAACCAAGTGATCCAGGCCCGTAAGAATTGTCCACATCGTCTCATTGTGTACTATTCAAGTGACAATTGCATGGGAAAACTGAAACAGTACATGCAGGGTGACATTCAGAGGAAAACTTTTACCTGGGAGAGCCTTATAGAACACAGAATCGCACTGACTGCCTGGTCCCTGATCAAGAGATTAGCATGTTTGCTTSAGCCCACCAAGAAATTGGTTGTGTACACAGAAACAGTRGGGTTCTGCAAACAGGTAGATTGCATTCAGTAGATCACTCTATTCAATTATGAACTTCAAAATAAATGAGAGATGAAATCCAGCACCACTTAGGAAAAAAAAGGGGGGGCTTTTTTCAATGGCACCGCCAAACCCAGCTATTGCACTACAGTACCGCTTGGCACTAAAATCAATAAATGAAAATGCAAATGCAAAAGCAAAAGCAAAATAAAAAAAGACTAAGGAAACCAAAAAAATCACCTGCGTGGATTCGGTGAGAAGCCTACCCCAAGGCGAGGTCGTCTCGAAACCTTGATGCTGCTTCCACGAAGTGAACGAGCTCCTCGGCTTGTCCACAGCAGCTGCTGCGGCTGCTGAATTGTTTCAGAATTTTCCCCAATTTTCAGAACATTTCAACGGATTACATAAATTAATAAACTAACCTTCTGCAACAGCGGGAGTAGCAACGGAAATGGAGGAGGTGGCAGCTGGAGCGGTTGGGGTGGTGGAGGCGTCGGCGGCGGCAGGGAGCTCCGGCGGATCAGTTGAGCTTAATTCCTTTGGATTTTCCGGCAAAGGGGAAAAGAGGGGTTTTTTTTTTCTGAAATTTTCTCGGATGTCTAATAATTACAGAAATACCACCGGATAATTTTTATAAAGGCATTAAAATGATTGGTCAGAATTTATTCTCATTTCTCACCTACAGATGTATTCTCATATGATCATATATATATATATATATACCTCAATATTATATAATTGTAAATTGTTCCACCAGCTAGCACGTTGGGGAGACTCGAACCCTTACATCCCACGAGGAGAGGCCGAAGATACCTCACATGCGGGCGAAGGGGTTGGCTAAGAGATGGAAATAATTTATTGTATTTTTTCAAGAAAGGAAATTTTAAATACAGGAAAACAAATATTGACAAGGAACTTCTATTTATAAGGAAGTTTTACGGTACATTTAAGGTACCATTTCTCATGTATTTTTAATTGTTACATTATTTCAGTTTTGATATAGTATAATATATCAATAATTTAAAATACATGGATTATGGTAAATTGGGGGCACCGTAGAATTTTCCCTAATGTATTGTTTGTTCCAGAATTACTCTAATAAAACTCAAAATAATGACAAAATTTTAATGACGACATCAATGATAAACAAACCTTTAGTGGCTACATAATTATTATTATTTTTAATATTTTACTATTAGCGACGAGTTTTTAACATTTGTCGTAGTGGCCCATTCTTCATCTACGCAAAGATGAATTCTGGCCTCAAAGTTTGATTGTCGCTAAAGAATTAATCATTAACACTCACATATATATATAATATAAAGCTAATGACGAACTTTTTTCGTCGTTAATTTGTTTTATCACGTTTAGCGACAACATTTGTCGCTATTTCATATTGGCAAACATTGGATGTTTGAAGAACTACATAGATATCAGAGGAAAATAAACATGGAAATGAGATCAAGATCAATATAAGCAAAACTAAGATGAGAACAAGAGCCCGTAAAACAATGGAAAAAGTTAGTAATAGCGCTTGGCATATATGGTTGAATAGGGGGCAGCAAATATTTTGTGCCACATGAGTATGAACTGTGTTGTGTCATTGGCTATTAATGGTTAATTTGGTTATGATTAGGCATGCTTTCGACCTCATTATTACCCACAAAAAGTTACATAAAACCCATGCTCTCCATCCCACAATAACTTTTTTGGCTTTTTATTCCAATTGGTTGTCTCCTTTTCGTTGTTGTTCTTTTTTTTTTTTCCCCGACGGTTGATTGAATAGCCATATTTAGTATCAAATAATATAATTCACGTCCAATAATTATAGGGCAAGAATCTATCAGGCCGGACTAACGGATCATTCGTTAAGTTAAAATTTTATACTGCTATATTATAGTATAAAAATCAATACATTATAGTTAAAAAGTCAATACATTATAGAGAAGAAAAAAAATTTACCTTCTGAACTATGGTCATTTTGATACTTTGCCTCCTAAATTTTTTTTCGTACAAATTACCTCCTGAACTGTACAAATTTTACACTTAACCTCCTGAACTTACGTTTTGGGTGGAAATTCTAGCCGGATCTCACTCGTGTGACATGCACGTTAAGATATAAGGGGTAAAAGTGACTTTTCATCTCCTCTTCATAACTCCCGCTCAAAATAATGGCACATGAGCACTACGTAGGTTCCAAATCCTATGTGTCTACATATATTAATGTGAACATTATCTTAATAGGTCACACGAGTGCTCAAGTGTCATTATTTTGAGCAGGAGTTATAAGTAAGAGATGGAAAGTCAGTTTTACCCCTTACATGTAAGCGTTCATGTCACATGAGTGAGATCCGACCAAAAGTTCCACCAAGAATGGGATTTCAGGAGGTTAAGTGCAAAATTCGTATAGTTTAGGAGGTAATTTGCACCAAAAAAAAGTTTAGGAGACAAAGTGTCAAAATGGCCATAGTTCAGTAGGTAAAAAAGATTTATCTCTACATTATAATACTAATACAAAAATCAATACATCATAACACGGGTCAGATATTTATGAAAAACTAATACTTTTGAGTACAAAAACCAAAACATCATAGTTCAAAAACCAATAAATTAGAGTATCGGGTCAGATGGCCTAACGGATCATGACCCGTCAATCTGGCCTAACGCAAGTCTTTACCATAATTATAATATATTCTCTTTTAGTCTTTATATTACACTTTGCATATTTATTTTATTCATTTACTTATTTGGTCCAATTTAATACACCTTATTATTATTATCAATAATTAATAAATTATAGGTAAAATTAACTTTTTAATTATATTAATTAATTTTTCTTAATATTTGTGAAAATATGAAAATTTGCTATTAATTTGAGATGGAGGGAGTAGAATTTATGTTTCATTTTTCTTAATGAAGTTTGAGAGCATTTTGAAATGTTTGTTTGATAGGCAACACTCTTCTTAGGCCGAACTAACGGATCATCCGTTAGGCCAAAGTTTCACACCAATATATTATATTACAAAAATCAATACATTATAATGAAAAATCAATACATTATATTACCTATATATCATAGTATAAAAATCAATACATCATAGCACAGGTCAAAGATTTATGAAAATTTAATACTATCGAGTACAAAAACAAATACATCATAGTACAAAACTAACACATTGTAATATCGGATCAAATTGCCTAACGCGTCATAACCCGTCAATCTGTCCTAACGCAAGTGTTTCCCTTGTTTGATTAGTATAACTTTTTTAGATTTCATTATCTAGGTATCGAAAAGGGATCTCGTTTGCCTATGTTTCATCTTTGCATGCACTGAACAAAGATATTAATGAACTGACGCTCTGATGTGGGTGTGAGCCACAAGGGCGAGATGATACGGGTATACAGTTATAGTTTCTTGAATTTAAAGTATTCATATACATACTGGAAAAGGGATATATATATTGGGAGAGGGTATCGCATTGTAATTATATCATTTTTCATTTAATTATTATTATTAAATTTTTAATAAATGCAAATGCAGGAAGGATGAAGGGCATGGTGCCTTAACGGTACCGTATCAAATCATATTAGGGGATAAGTAGTGAGATAGGTCAATAAATATAAATGCAAGAAGGATGAGGGGCATGATGCCTTCACGGCACAATAGTCATTTTCATATCTCTCTCTCTCTCTCTCTCTCTCTCTCTCTCTCTCTCTCCTCTCTCTCTCTCTCTCTCTCTCTCTCTCTCTCCTCGATATATATATATATATATATATATATATATATATATATAATATATATATATATATATATATATATATATTCTTGTGTTGTACAAGTTTATCAAAAAAATATAATTTTTTTGTGATAATTACATAGTTTTAAACTTAACAATTATGGATAAAATCTTAAAAAACCCAAAAGATGGGTCACGTCCCGAGGTCTAAAAGTTATTTATTAATAATAATTATTAAATAATTTTTGTTGAGAGTTTTATTCTTGACAATTATTCCTTATTTTTCTTTTATAGTTGTTTGTCTTTTTTGGGCTCAAAATATAGTAGAACACTAGATTTATTTCCTAGACTGTGTTTAGGATTTTATTTAGTTTCCTAAATTTAGTTTAGAATTGGTTTACTTGTTTACCAAGATTAGGGTTTTTGTCTATTTAAGACAAGAGTTAATCTTGAAAATACGGACTTGTTAACGCAACAAGAGATGAGAAGAAAAGACGCGTGATCAAGAAGAACACAAGCACAAGGAGTACTTGAAGCTACCATCCAAGATTCATACATTTTTGAAGTTGTGTGACCAATGGAGAAGATCATCCTTCGTGGCGACAAGTATTTTAGTATCATAGTGTTGATGTTATTGTTTTCATATATTACTTTATACTTTGTATTTGGTCTTGAACGAATTAAAGTAATATAGTTTTTTAGGTTTGTTTACCCAGTTCGTAAGCAAGTTTACTTACGAATGAAATTTAAATTGCTTTGTTCTTTAGTTTCAATTTGTTTCGCTGCTTTTTATTTCCATTCTGTTTGATGTTAGTTCTGGTGTTTTAACACGAGACTTAACATCGATTTACTGATACTTATTTTAACATCCATAGGCATATCCAAACTTACAATTTTATTTTGATATTTATATTATACTCTTTAAATAATTTATTTACATATTTAGAAAAATTCAAGAGATGACATATTCTCAACATGTGCATTGTATTGGTGTCTAATTAATCACTATTTATTATTGTCAAAGAGTTTTATGTTTAATATTTAGATTCGTTAATAATTTTTAGGTACATACTTAGAGAAATCAAAAGATGTCATATTCTCAATTCGTGACGCATTGTACTAGTGACTAATCAATATTAATTAATTACTATTAAATAATTTTATATTCTTTTATTTAATTTAAATTTGTTAATAGGAAATTTTGAATTAGGTATTATATAATAAAAGAAAATATTAATTAGGCAAGATATTATAAAAGAAAAATATTAAATTAGATAAGCAACAAGAAAAATATTAAAATAAATAATATTAGTCTTGTATGACACATAATCAACCAAAGTACTATATTTTTCTTTTTTTAGTAGACAAAATATGAAAAACAGACATATAAATTCGGACACACCTTTAAAATTGGCCAAGTCAGCATATGAACCTTAAGAAAATTACATATCAACTCAAAACTTTTTAACGTAAAATAAAAATATTTTCATTTAATATATAGATATATATATTATTTTATATTATTGAAAATATAAATGCATAGTTGGTACAACTAAAAAGACCAACATCTCAATTAGAATTACGAATAAGCATGAAGACCCAAAAAATAAACTCATTTCACAAAGAAAATATCTTTGTCACGTGAGCGAAAAAAATATAAATATTCAAATACGGAAGGTGATAAATCCAATAGATACATAAAACATATTGTATATATAATCAATAGAAAATTAATTGTTTCTTGATTTTAATTAGAGGGACTTCTACGATAATGTGAATGTACCATTTCTCAACTATTAGATCAAAAGTTGGTTATGAATAATAGTATATCAATGAATGTAAATGTAGGGAGGTTGGGAGACATGGTGCTTTTGGGGAACCGTAATTATAGGCATGGTGCTTTCGAGGAACCGTAGTTATTTCCTTTAATTATACACACTAGGAAATCATATTTACATGCATTCACGAGTATCCCCGGAGTATACGTCAAATGAAATGTTGGTGGCAAAAAATAAAAAAACTCATGTCCTGTAGTAGCGGAGCCAAGTCTTCAAAGTGCACAAAATTTTCAATAACAAAATTTTAGAATCGCAAAATAGTTATTAATAGTATTATATTTCATTATTTGACAATATATTAAAATGATATATTATTAATATTAGTAGAGATAAATTTTTTTTACCTCCTGAACTATGGTCATTTTGACACTTTGCCTCCTAAACTTTTTTTTCGTGCAAATTACCTCCTAAACTGTACAAATTTTGCACTTAACCTCCTGAACTCCCATTTTTTGTGGAAATTCTAGCCGGATCTCACTCATGTGACATGCACGCTAACATATAAGGGGTAAAATTGACTTTTCATCTCTTACTTATAACTCCTTCTCAAAACAATGGCAAGTGAGCACTCGTGTGACCTATTAAGATAATGTTTACATTAATATATATTTACACGTAGGATTTGGAACCTACGTAATGCTCACGTGCCATTATTTTGAGCGGGATTCATGAGGAGGTGATGAAAAGTCAATTTTACCCCTTATATGTTAGCGTGCATATCACACGAGTGAGATTCGGCTAGAATTTTCACAAAAAATGGGAGTTCAGGAGGTTAAGTGCAAAATTCGTACAGTTTAGGAGGTAATTTGCACGAAAAAAAAGTTTAGAAGGCAAAGTGTCAAATTGACCATAGTTCAGGAGGTAAAAAATATTTTTCTCATATTAGTAAAATCATACTTATATAATTAATTATTATCATTTTATTATTTTCATCTAATTCCTCTTTATTTTCCATCTCAACAACATCTTACTCAACTTGTTATTATGTTCAATTCGAGATGAGAAATTGAGTTTAAATTTCTCAATTCTAAATCCAAACACATCAACATTTGAAAATAAAAATGAATTAATTAATTGTACTTCAACAATTGACCCAATATTAAGAAAATTAATTGTCATCACCAAATCAAATTATTCAATAAATTTAATTGTATTTAATTTTGAAAAAAAAAAAAAAACATGACTGATAATAAATAAATAACGAGTTATGCCCGAATGTACACCCAAGCATACCCCTCCCTCCGTCATTCGCCCTGCCATAAGAACTAAAATATGCACCAAGTCCATAAACTTGACGATGGTGTAATCGACGACATGAACAAAGATAACAATATAAGTGTAGCGACATATACATTAATACAAGTGAAACGGAATATTAATAGAAAAAGTTTAACATGGGTGAAAGTGAAACGTTAGTTGTTAGATATTCAATGAATAGTAACAATTTCTGCATTCAAATCTCTAAAGTTGAGAGGAGATTTTCAAGATTTTATTGGTGAGTTGGGAATGACTTTTAGGGCCCATGCATAGTTTGTTAGGTTCATCTAATGTGGAATTCTCTCCGGTTAAGGAAATAAGATTCAAACTTGAGTGTATTATTGTCACGCCACATTTTCGAAAAGTGTAAGACTTGATTTTTCATAATTAAGACTTCCAAAAATAAGGGCGTGAGTTTTCAATAAATTTCAATCACAATAAATTCGAGCGGAAGCGTGAATAAAACTTAATATTAATTTAAAATAGGAGATTCACTCATCGCATCAAATAGTAGTACTCGACTATTCAAGAAGTTTAAACAGAAACACAAGTCTCAATCTTGTTTTTAAGCTTGACAAAAACTAAAGATACCAATCCATAGAGAAGAAAATAAAATAGCATTGAAAATAACATCTTCGCATCCACCGCCTCGTACCACGTCCAACTCCTCAACCTGAAAAGTTTGATAGAAATGGGTGTGAGCTTTCAACTCGCTCAGTGGGAATTTGTTTGTCAATATTAAACACAAATCATACAAACCATAAATGAATAGCTACAACACACTGTCAGTCGTTCACAGATGTTGGCCAACCATAGATTTAGCTCGTAAGCTACTGTTATTTTAGCCCGAAAGCTACTGTTGTTTTAGCCCGAAAGCTACTATGGAATGTTGCATTGAGACATAGATAACTCATACAATCGCATTTAACATAGTCAAACATAGAACACGTTCGGCAATGTTAAGAAGAAATCATATAAATCATAAATGAATGGCTACAACACACTATCATGGTTTTAGCTCGAAAGCTACTATGGAATGTTGCATTGAGACATAGATAATTCATATAATTGCATTTAACATAGACAAACATAGTTTTGAAAAGAGTTTAGAATCACCCACTTGAATGTAGTTTCGTAAAGATGCGAATGTAGATGCTCGTGCTTGAAAATCCTAGGTTTGAGGACCCTCGTTTCCTACATTGAAAATAATAATTTAACTTAGTACTTGGTTTATAAAAAATAAATATTATTTGAATAATTTAAAAGGTAATTAAACCATAGCCATGAATCGATTGTTCGGTTAGGGAAAACAAGGCCAATAGGTTGTTTTATTAGGGTTTCTTGAATTTGGAAGGGTATAATTGGAGTTTTGGGTAAATTGGAGGCTCAATTGAATAGAGGTAAGAGTTCTGGGGTTAATTGAACAAGGGTAAGAGTCTCTGGGGTAAATTGGAATTTTCTGAAAGTTGGGGGGTTAATTTGTATGTTTTGAAAAATTGGATCATTAAAAAGGGTTTTAGCCCTAATCTCCTTTACAACCCGTCAGCCCTTTTTTCGTTTCTTTCTCCCCCAAATCAGACTCGGCCGTCCCTTCTTCTCTGGCCCAAAACGGCGCAGCACTTCGCTCCTCCTTCGGTCGTCGGCGGAGGCGGTGGACGCACAGCAGCAACAACGGAGCTCCGACTGGGCTAAACCCTCCTCCTTCTCCAATTGCAGAAATTGGCGAATTGGGAGTCGACCGGCCACGCAGCACCGGCAACTCCACAGCGGGCGACGGTGGAACGGGTGGTTGTGTCCCCGCTCTGCTCTGTCCGGAAAGTGGGGCGACGGTGGCCAACGACGGCGTACTCCTCGAATGACTGTACGTAGGCGACGCCAATTCTCCTCTCCTCCTCCTTCGAACGTTCGGCGGCTGTGTGGGACGACTCGAAATGGAAACGGCGTGGCGGCGGCACCTCGACTGTGGGTTAGTGGCAGAGGTTTCGACTGAGGAGGGCGGCTGTTGGGTGGCAGTTAGAAAGGCCGTGGTGGAGGTTTTGGCTGCGGTGGTTTGTGGGTTTCGGACGGCCAGGTGCGACGCATTTGGTGGTTTGAGTCGGGCCGTCGGTTGTGAGCAGCAAGGAGGTGGTTGGGCTGGAGTCAAGGTTGTCCAGATGGGCTCCATGGCGGGGGTACAGCGGCGGAGGCGACTCGGCACGGATTCTTCGGCTCCGTCGATTAGTGATTCGGTGGCAGTGCATCGGCGGCAGCGTGGCGGAGTCGGGAGGGCTCGTGGTGGTGATGGTTGGACAGAAAATGTGGCTTTGGTCGAAAATTAGCCGAGATTAGGCTGGCGTACGAGTTTTGGAAACTGGGTCTCGGGTGTGGCTGTTTACAGGATGGTTTGGGGCTGTTGTGTCGGCCTAAATGGTGGTTCGTTCAGCAATGGCGGAGATGGTGGTGTGTCGGCCAGAAGTTATTTGTTGCTGAGGGTTTCGAGTTGGGCCGTGGGTTTGGGTGAGGGCTTTGATTCGGGTTCGGGTTTCGGTTTTAGCTCGGCATCGTGGGTTGCCGGAAAAGGGGAGTGGCTCGGCGCACCTCCGGCGACTGAGTCGGGCTGGAGTTGTTGGTTTGTGATGTTGTGGTTTGAAATCGGCAGTGGTGGTAGGGATGATGGTTTTGGTTTTGATTTGGAAAGTTGTAGATTAGAGATAAAAAAAAATGAAATCCTTTACTTGTATGTTGTGTTGTTGTTGCTGCTAGCAGAAGGCAGAAAATGAAAGAAAAGTTGGTAGGTTTTTGTAATTGTTTGTGGAGGAGTGTGTAATGTGTGGCTGCAAAAATATGTTGAAAGTGTGGATGTTGGGGATAAGGTTTTGGTATATAAATCAAGACAAAAGAATTAAATAAAAGAATTCATTTTTGTTTTGAAAAGTTAGAGTTGTGGTGGGCTTGGGCTAGGTTATTGGGTTTGGGTCAGGGTTTTGTAAACAAAATAATATTATTGAAATTGGGCCTTAGTAACATAAAAACAATAAAACTAATAATGTTTAAATTTGGTTTTGGTAAAAATAGAATAAAATAAAAATAATGTAATTGGATTTGAATAAAAGGCTTATTGGACTAGAAATAATAAACTATAAAAATTAAAATAAAAATAAAATAAAAAGAAAAAATTGGGCTCAATAAAATGAAAACTTGGGCGTTACAACCTACCCCCCTAATAATTTCGTCCTCGAAATTCAAATAGACTTACCCCGACTCAGCAGTCGCATGTTAAACACTCGAGCCCTTCCTCCTGGTCCTTTCTTCTCTGCAAACTTAGTATTGCCGAAAACCGAACAATCGTCAGCCAGATGCCCTATTTGCTTGCAGCGAAAGCATGCATTCTTCCCTGCTAGACATTCTCCAAAGTGACCTTTCCCACAATTCCCACAAACGGGCTTAGCAKGTTGATCGGCTTGATTATGTCCATCCTTCTTTCCTTGTTTGTCAAGATTTTTATTCTCGCCTAAGTTCAAATCTTCACCTTTCCTCTTTCTCGAATTCTCCATTTGCTTTTGATCCATATCTTGGCTAGCAGCTATCTCTTGTGCGCGCTTAACTGTCTCGGCATACGATAAATCYCCATGACTTTTGAGGATATGCCTAATTCCTGGTCGCATCCCATCAAGAAATCTACGAGCCTTGTTTAAGTCGGTATCCACCAAGTGGGTTGCAAATYGGCTTAGTTCGGTAAAGTTCCCCTCGTAGTCCGTAACCGAAATCCCCTCTTGCCTTAACTCCCAGAATTCACGTTCCTTTTGCTCACGATAAAACCTTGGGTAGTATTGACCTCTCAAAATCTCTTTGAACCCACTCCAAGTTAGCGCTTCACGCTCTTGCTCAGTTCTGGTTCTCCAATAACCTTCCCACCATCGATCTGCTCCTTCAGTCAGTTGATACTCAGCGCAAATCACTCGTTGAGCATCGCTGCAATCCAGTAGTTTGAAAGTTCGTTCCAGAGAACGGAGCCAATTTTCAACGTAAATAGCTTCCTCTTTCCCAGTAAAGGTGGGAGGTGCATAGCGGCGAAACTGCTCCACTATTTGAGCATGATTGTTCATGGGCACAACCACATCATTCATACTCTGACCAGCTTGATTTGTATGGGATGTTTGGTTAGTAGCATGAGCTTGGTTCRTATCATTTCCTTGATTCATGGCATTGGTTAGGTTTTGACCTCTACGAGTACGTCTCGGAGGCATTGTCCTAAAATTATTGCATGGGGTTTTGTAAATTTCATCGTGCATAGGGATCTATAGTTCGTCTAAAAAGTAGTTCTCATGGAAATAGTGCATGCATAGAAACAAGTGATTTGTGAAATGTCATAGTGATCGTGTCTATAGAAATTCCTTCACATAGCGTAGCATAGCATAGCATAGTATAACATTTGCAATAGTAAAAATGTCATAGTGATCATGTCTATAGAAATCCCTTTGCATAGCATAGCATAGCTTAGTATTTGCAATAGTAATGACCTTGTATTTGTTGTGGAGAGCATGCAATAGACTTAGAAAATTGAAAACTTAGAACTTTTATGCATAAACCTTGTGGAGTTGGCGCGGTATGGCGGAGGTGGATGCTCGTTGTCATAGTTTCTCTCTTTTATAAAAATAAATAAATAAATAAATAAAACTCTCATACTTTTGACATGAAAATAATCTTTTTTTTTTTTTGAAATCGACAAACGAAATTATTTAGTGAGTCTACAGAACCGTGAAGGGCTCTGATACCACTTCTGTCACGCCTAATTTTCGAAAAGTGTAAGACTTGATTTTTCATAATTAAGACTTCCAAAAACAAGGGCGTGAGTTTTCAATAAATCCCAATCACAACAAATTCGAGTGGAAGCGTGAATAAAACTTAACATTAATTTAAAATAGGAGATTCACTCATCGCATCAAATAGTAGTACTCGACTATTCAAGAAGCTTTAAACAGAAACACAAGTCTCAATCTTGTTTTTAAACTTGACAAAAACTAAAGATACCAATCCATAGAGAAGAAAATAAAATAGCATTGAAAATAACATCTTCGCATCCACCGCCTCGTACCACGTCCAACTCCTCAACCTGAAAAGTTTGATAGAAATGGGTGTGAGCTTTCAACTCGCTCAGTGGGAATTTGTTTGTCAATATTAAACACAAATCATACAAACCATAAATGAATAGCTACAACACACTGTCAGTCGTTCACAGATGTTGGCCAACCATAGATTTAGCTCGTAAGCTACTGTTGTTTTAGCCCGAAAGCTACTATGGAATGTTGCATTGAGACATAGATAACTCATACAATCGCATTTAACATAGTCAAATATAGAACACATTCGGCAATGTTAAGAAGAAATCATATAAATCATAAATGAATGGCTACAACACACTATCATGGTTTTAGCTCGAAAGCTACTATGGAATGTTGCATTGAGACATAGATAATTCATATAATTGCATTTAACATAGACAAACATAGTTTTGAAAAGAGTTTTAGAATCACCCACTTGAATGTAGTTTCGTAAAGATGCGAATGTAGATGCTCGTGCTTGAAAATCCTAGGTTTGAGGACCCTCGTTTCCTACATTGAAAATAATAAATTAACTTAGTACTTGGTTTTAAAAAAAATAGATTTGGACTAATTGAAAAGATAATTAAACCATAGCTATGAATTGATTGTTCGGTCATGGAAAACAAGGTCAATAGGATTGTTTTAGTAGGGTTTCTTGAAATTGGAGGGGTAAAAATATAAGATGTAAAGGTTATGGGCTTAATCGAACTGGTAGCCAACTGTTGGGGTTTAATTTAGGTTTTGGTAGGTTTGAGGGACTGGAATTAGTGTTTTGGGTAAAATGGGGCGTGACAATTATCTTTTCTTAATGAATATCAAATAATAGATTCATATTTATACTTGTCGAGTGATATGGGAATCAATTCATAATAAATAAAAATACAAGAAATTAGATTACTTTTTGATAAGAAGTTGAGAAGTTTATTAGACAATTAGATACATTTGACTAAAAAATATAAAAAGATTAGTTCATAGAATTTGGTTTACTCCAATATTGCTTTCCATAAACTAAATTTTCTTCGTACTCCCAAAACTTCAATGTTTCTTAAGAAAACAGGCCCTTCAAGTAGTTTTGTATAGACATCGGTAAATTGCTCGTCCTTTCTACAATACTTGAGACTTAATTCTCTCACTCTAATAAGCTCTTTTAAGAATGAAATCTCAAACGAATATGTTTTGTTCTTCCATGCAAAACAGGACCCCTTGAAATATAAATGGTTAAAGTGTTATCAGAAAATAAAAAATTGGATCATTTTGTTTGAACTTCAGATTTTTCGAAATTCCTCATGTACACAAAGTTTGACATCCAGCCAAAGATGCTTCGATATATTCTGCTTCTGTGGTATGGAACACCACGATTGGCTGTTTCTTTAAGCACCATGAGATTGTTCCGCTTCCCAAATTAAACACATAACCAAAAGTACTTTTGTAATTTTAATACTTCCACCAAGGTCACTGTCAGTGTAACTAGAGTGCTTCACATGCACATGAGCATCATAGAAAATACCATAATTAATGGTACCTTTAACATAACGAAGAACTCTTTTTGTCGCCTCCTAATGATCTGATTAAGGTTTCTCATAAATCAACTAATCAAACTTATCACAAACATAATGTTAGGCCTTGTTCCGGTAAGGTACATCAAGCTACCAACAAGAGTTCGAAACATGGTTCTATCTACAAGCTTTCCTTCACCTTGTTTGTTTAGACTTAAACCACTAATGCACGAGGTTGCAATAGAATTTTCATTTAATTTCTTCAAAATATCATGTACATATTTCTCTTGTGAGATAAAGATCACTGCACTTGTTTGTTGAACATTGATTCCCAAGATATGACGAAGTTTCCCCAAGTCAGACCCCAGCGTCGGTAGGGACCCAGAGAGCTGCCTTCTGTTCCATTTTGGAAGGAAGGTAAGGGACTCCAATTCGCATGAAGCTTTAGAAAAAAACACGATTCCGATCATCCCTGCTGTCAAATTTTTCTTCCGAAAAAAAGGAAGAAGACTGGCAGGGGAGAAGGCCGAAGTTCATCCCTCATTATTTCTTGAAATCAAACACCTTCTCCAAGTCATGCCTATTATAAGGGTAATCTCATCATCAACATACAGACTTACCATCATGAAGCCACCTTTTGAATTTCACTTTATGTAAAGCGTGTGCTTGTACGGACATTTTTTATAGCCAAATTTCAATAGATACTCATTAATACGTCCGTATCAGGCATGATGCGATTGCATCAGCCCATACAATGGCGTGGGTGGTGTGCGAGCTATTGGTGGTGAGCGGGCAGTGGGCTGGGGTGAGCAGTCGTGGTGAGCGTGGGTGGAGGTTGTGCGGCAGTGGCTTCGTCTCTCTCCCTCTCATTTTTCCCTTCTCTGTTTCATTTCTATTTGAAATGGGGGCGACCGCGATATGTTATTAGGGTTTCGACGATGGCCAGAAGTGTTGTCGACATGTTTTTTTAATTATTTTTATGATGCCAACGGGTTAGTGCCGTTGGCAAGTATTTTTCCTTTTTTAAAATATGCCGACAGACTTTCATCGGTGTGGAATGTCGTCGGTGCCCCATCGGCATTCCTATGGGTAATTTGTGACGCAGCCAATTTATGCCATTTCGGTGATAAGATTCCAACAATGATTACGCCAATGAGTTTTGCTCGTCGACATTGTTTTTGGCATCAATGGCCTTCGACAATCCTTTAGGTACGCCACCTGCTGAAGCCTATCGGTAATTCCCATTAGAATTCTCTAGTTTAATTGTAGTGTAGGAGAATATGTATCATCTTTATTTGAAGATTTTTGCAAGAACCATGGAATCAAACATAAATTAATGGCTCGTTATACACCACATAAAAATGGTGTCGCGTAGCGCAAATACTGAAAAATTACAGATTTGGTTAGATGCATGTTGAGAAAGAAAAATTTGCCACTGGAGTTCTGGGTTGAAGCCGTGTCCTGTGCTTTTTATTTGAAAAACAGGTCATCAACAAAGAATCTAGATAACTCAACTCCAAATGAGGTTTGGTATGGTAGAAAAATGTGATCAGAAGAGATGTTCACTTTGGCAAAAAGTCTTGTTATGATTCTATGGATTTTTCATGGACATCAAATTGGACAGTTTTTGAGGTCAAAGGTGATGAGGTTCAACCTTTGCAATTTGAAAATAACGAAGTTGAGCCTTGACAAAATTCTTCGGTGTCAATACCAAGAAAAGCAAGAAGTTTGAGGGATATTTCTGATGTAACTGAAGAAGTCAATTCTCAAGACTTTGTGCACTTTGCGTTTTTGTAGGAGCAGACCCAGTCTCTTATGAAGAAGTCTCACAAGAATAAAAGTTGATTGATGTTATGGATGAAGAGATCAATTACATTGAGAAAAATGGTACATGGAAGCTCAGAGTCTTGCCTCTAAACAAAACCCTATTTTATGTGAAATGGGTGTTCAATAGAAACACCAATCAGATGGTTCTATCAACAAATAAATATCGAGATTGGTAGCAAAAGGCTAGAAGCAAAAATAAGGTGAAGATTTCAATGAGGTATTTGCTAAGGTGAAGATTTCAATGAGGTATTTGCTACCATCTCAACTTGTTACCGTTCGATTGATTATATCCTTTAGTGCTCAAAAAAGATGGATGTTGGAAATTAAATTAACTATTTTGAATGGTATTCTTCGAGGAGAAATCTACCTTGAGCAACTACCAAGATTTATAAAACAAAGAGAAGAATATAGGTTTACAAGCTCAAAAAAGGCAAACCGCAAGCACTACCGGTTTCCACCACCTCACTGCAGTACCACAAGTCATTCTCCACCACCACCACGTGCCGCCTCCAATCGCCACTACTCTGACAAGCTAACTACTAGGTTAGTTTTTTCTCACTTTTTATTTTTATTTTTAATTTAAATTAGTGTATAATCTGTCTTTAATTTTGAATGAGTGTCTTGGGTACAATTGTGTTGAGTTATGGTTAATTAGGCTTCGAATTTTCAAATTAGGGTTGTTTTTGGGTTTATCTAGGAACTAAATCAAAAATTTTATTTCAATTATAATTATTTTGATAATTATAAGTTATTCAAATATTTGGGTTAGATATGAGGCGAATTATCAATTGTTTCAAAAATTAGATTTCAATTCTAATTATTTATACAATTATGAATTATTTATGAATTAGGTTATATTTGGGGTGAACTAGAAATTATTTTGGAAATTAAGTTAATTATTTATTTCAAAATTAATATTAGTTTTGAGGTGAGTTAGCAATTAGTTTTTTTAATGCTATTTTATTTTACTATTCCATGACTTCATGTAAAATTCTTGAATTATTTCTATATATATCAGAAAAGCTGATTAGTGGCGCTTCAAAACAGTCATTGGTGGCACTTTTAGTCAGCCACTAATCCGGGGAACACTTAAAGCCAAACCAATACGGGTGGTTGTTCAAACCGCCACTAAAAATAAAGGCGGGTGGCACTTGTCAGCTTTGAAGCGCCACCAAAAATGATAAAATTCGGTTGAAAATGCCACTAAAAACTGAAGTGAGCTTATTACTTGGAAGCGCCACCAATAATATAAATCGGGTGATACTTATATCTTGAAAGAGCCACCAATAATAATATCCGGGTGGCACTTATTACTTGGAAGCGCCACCAATAACAATATCCTGGTGGCTCTTATTACTTGAAATCGCCACCAATAACAATATCCCGGTGGCGCTTATTAAATTGGAAGCGCCACCAAAAATCCAGAATTTTTTTTTATTTGCAATTTATGGAACCTAATTTGCTATTAATAAATTTCACCTCAAATCATAATATCCCAATATATACATGCCAACTAACTTCAACAAAATAAAACATACATAATTTCATCAAAAAATTTCAAACAAAATAGAAATCATCACTTAATCATGACAAACTAAAATTTAAAATCAATCAATGTCAAATGTTAACAGAAGCATCCATTATACTTAGAAAATATTCTACACTACAATTTGAAACTGCTCGAGCTACTATTAGTCTGATCAATTGAATCACTACTTTAGTTCTGGGAACTAAAGAGAAAGATCCAATATCTGCAAAAAGTTAATGAAAAAATTAAAATGCGATCAAATCCCATATATATTGTAAGAAAAAAATAAACAAATTACAGAAAATCAAAGTAGATCAATGATTCTTCCACTAACAAAAGATGACTACATAGGATAGAATAATACAAGAAAAACATATTTTGAGAACCATAGAAAATATAATAAAGAAAAAATTATCTAAGTAGAAATATATGTGACATCACAACATGAAAACTCTAATGGGAGCTTAGATATCACTTCTAAATATTACATCAAAAAACTATTTTATCTTCTATGTTAATAAAAATCAATTGGTCAAGTGAATGACCTTTTGTGTTGCCAGTGCCTCTTAAGCAAGATAGCTAGATAGAGAAAGTGGATATTTAGAAAAAATAGCACTAGTCCTATCAAACACCTTTCACCCTAGAAGAATGAAACATAAGAGGAGAGAAATAATAAGAATTGAGAACCTATAATAGAAGTAAGCAAGTCAGCAAAAAATTTAATATAATACATTATTAGGGCATCTAAAATCTTCTTGAGATACTACAAGCATAAATACAAACTTCTCCTTCATCAGTCAAGTACAAACAATAACAGTATAATATAACCTCCATACTTATTGTTAGACATGGTAATACAGTCAGAAATCCAGTCAGCAATATTAATCCAGTTAGTCTTGAATGTACAGTCAGCATTCCCAGTCAGCTTCAGGAGCCAACATCTTATTTGTCCTTTCTATGCTCTGGACGTCTGCATGACCACATACAGCTGCTGTACTAGTGCATTCCTCACCACAGGATGTGTGTGCAGCTGTCTCTTGATCAATGGCTCAGCCTCCTTGCCCGTTGTTTTTGTTTTGTTGCTTCAGCTAGGGTTAGCTAGGGTTTCTACCTATTTATGTATGGTTGTATGCTGAACAATGTAATGTGATATGAAAGCAAATGTTGTCTTTTCCAGTTTTAGTTTATTGGTTCTTTAATCGATTTCCAACATGGTATCAAGAGCAAGTTTGCCTGGCTCTGTAAGGCCACTACCAATCCTTTTTCCTCTACAATCCTTTTCACCTTTTTCTTCAGATTACCTTTTTTGCCTGATCTAGCTATCTCTTGAATGGCTGAAAATATGGCTGCACCGGAGAGTGATCCCACTTCAAATACAGCAGCAACTTTTCCCTCAAACATTTTGATACAACCACAACATCAACTAATATCAGTCAAACTCAATGAAAATAATTTTTTAATCTGGAAGCAACAGATCCTAGCTGCAGCTACTGGTTTAGGGCTTGAGTCCTACTTAAATGGGACAGCTGAGATCCCACCAAAGGTCATTCAAAATAAAAAAGGCCTTGTTTCTCTTAATCCCAAATTTCAAACCTTTCAAAGACAAGACCAGTTGTTGGCATCTTGGTTGCTATCCTCTCTCTCAGAGAGTGTTCTTATTTTAATGGTTGGACTCACCACTAGTCATGAGATGTGGAGAGCCTTGGAATCAAATTTTGCAGCTCAGTCCAGAGCAAAGACCATGCAATACAAGATCCAGCTGCAGACAATGAAAAAAGGAAGTCTTTCTATGTGGGAATACTTGAATAAGGTTAAGGTATGTTGTGATAACCTAGCTGCTTCTGGGCATAAGGTAGAGGACTTCGATCAGTTGTTGCATGCCTTGACAGGTCTGGGGAGTGAGTATGATCCAGTGGTTGTAACTATAACATCAAGTCCAGAAAAATGGAGCTTTAAGGATTCCAATGGTTTACTTTTGAGGTTTGAGTCCAGGTTGGAGGCCTCAAACCCCCAGTTTGATGAATCTGTGCAAATGATTGCAAATGTTGCAACTCAAGATCAGTCAAGGAAAGAGAATGGAAATTGGAACAGCTCAGGTGGCAGTACCAGAGGAAGAGGATCATTCTTCAATAGAGGAAGTGGAAATAGAGGTGGCACTAGAGGCAGAGGAGGAAGGAACTACAATAATAGCAGAGTGACCTGTCAAATTTGTGGATACACTAACCACACAGCTTCTAAGTGTTATTACAGGATGGATCCCAATTTCACTCCTCACTCCTCTCAAAACCTCAGTCCTACTACTAATCAGAATTTCAATAGAGGATCCCTCTCAAGCAATAGGAACAATCAGCCTTGGACTCACTCTCCAGCAATGACATCAATGGTTGCCACTCAAGACAATGCCTCTGATTACAGTTGGATACCAGATTCAGGAGCTTCAAATCATGTCACTCCAGATTTTTCAAATCTCAATATTTCCTCAGAATATCAAGGCACAAATCAGCTTCACTTGGGTAATGGTGCAGGTTTGTTCATCTCTAACATTGGCAATACTACTGTTAAATCCTCCTATCCTTCCTCTAAACATCTTTTTCAGCTTAATAACTTGCTACATGTTCCTAGCATCACCAAGAATCTTCTGAGTGTTTCTCAGTTTGCCAAAGATAACAAGGTCTATTTTGAATTTCATCCTTCTGTTTGTTTTGTTAAGGATCAAGCCACGGGGGATATTCTACTCCAAGGGGAACTTAGTGAAGGTTTATATAAGTTTGATCTCTGCCAAGTGAGACCTCCAAAGTGCTCCTCCTTTTCTCCAAATCTGTCAACTGTCAAGAATAATGTTGTCAAGAGTCCTTGTTGTTTTTTTGTTTCCAAGAAGGCAGTAGGACTTGATGTGTGGCATTACAGACTAGGTCATGATGCTAATGAGATTGTAATAAAAGCACTCAGATATTGTAATATACCCTTTTCCAATAATAAGTTTATTAGCTCCTTTTGCAATGCTTATTTGAAATCTAAATCCCATAAACTGCCTTTCCAAGAGTCTCTAAGTGTGATATATTCTCCTTTTGATCTAACACACTCTCTGTGGGGACCTTGTCCTATTAAAGCCACTAATGTAAGCTTATACTATGTTGTGTTTATTGATCACTTCACTAAATTTTCTTGGATTTACTTTCTCAAACACAAGTCTGAAGCCCTCCAAGCATTCCTACATTTTCAAGCCCTAATTGAAACTCAATTTTCTGCAAAAATTAAAGCCGTCCAAAGTGATTGGGGAGGTGAATATAGGAGTCTATCCAAACTTTTGCAAACCAAAGGTATAATCCATAGAGTATCTTATCCTTATACCTCTCAGCAAAATGGGGTGGCTGAGAGGAAACATAGGCATATTGTAGAGACAGGTCTCTCCTATCTTGCTTACTCTGAGGTTCCTAACACCTTTTGGATGAAAGCTTTTAACACTACTGTGTATACTATAAATAGAGTTCCCACAAAACAGTTAAACTACATGTCACCTTTTGAAGTTTTGTATGGTCACAAACCTGTGTACTCCAATCTGAGAGTGTTTGGTTGCCTGTGCTATCCTCATGTGAGACCTTATAACAAGCACAAACTTGAGTTTAGTGCTGTTCCATCTACTTTCCTTGGGTACAGTGAGGGATATAAAGGGTATAAAGTCAGGCTGCCATCTGGTAAAATAATAATGAATAGACATGTTGTCTTTGTTGAAGATTAGTTCCCTTTTGCCAAAACAGCAAAATCTGAGACTCATGCAATCTCTTCTGTAAATAAATCCAAGTGTTCTCCTCTGTATCCAATACTCATTCCTACTTCTCATGATCAGACATTCATTACTCCTGTCACTTCCAACTATACTGCTCCACATCCTGCTCATAATCTTGATCACTCCCCTACTGCCCAAGTCTCTCCAATACATAGCTCTGCACAGTCCTCCATTGCACCTCCCACAAATCCCTCTCCACCTTCCCCACATACACTATCATCATCTCACACCACCATTCCTTTAACAGTACAATTGCCTCAGTTAGATAATGATCAAAACTATTCTACTACTCACACTGTTGCACCTATTGCTACTAATACTCATTCTATGCAGACTAGAGGCAAAACAGGTAACTTGAAGCCCAGGGTGTTTACTGCATTACTTCATTCTGCTACAGAACCAAGGAACCTGAAGGAAGCTCTACCTCACAAGCGTTGGCAACAGGTTATGCTATCTGAATTGCAAGCCTTATCCAACAACAACACATGGATTCTAACACCTCTCCCTCTTGGCAAAAAAGTGGTTGGCTGCAGATGGATTTATAAGATTAAAAGGGGAGCCGATGGTTCTATAGTGAGGCACAAAGAAAGGCTAGTAGCAAAGGGATACACACAAACTCCTGGATTTGATTATGAGGAGACCTTTAGCCCTATAGTGAAACCTGTTACAATAAGGACAGTCTTATCTATTGTAGTTTCCTGTGGTTGGAATGTGAGGAAATTGGATGTTAACAATGCATTCCTAAATGGTGATATTATAGAAACTATATACATGCAACAACCTCCAGGGTTTGAGCAAGGGAACAGTGAGTTGGTATGAAAATTGAACAAAGCTATCTATGGCCTAAAACAGGCACCAAGGGCCTGGTATTCCAAACTGAAATAAGTGCTCACAATATTAGGATTCCAGTTATCTCAGTCTAATAACTCTCTCTTTTTCAAGGCCACCTCTTAGTCATACACAACCCTATTAGTATATGTAGATGATATTTTACTCACAGGCAGCAGTGAGACTGAAATTGCTTCCCTTATCAAGCTTCTTGATTCAGCTTTCTCTCTAAAGGACTTGGGGGTTGTCCATCACTTTCTGGGAATTGAGGTTACATATTCCTCTTCAGGAATGCATCTGTGCCAAAAACAATATATTCAGGACCTTCTTCATCGAGCTGGAATGACAGGTGCAAAAGGGTCCATTACACCTATGATCACTTCACCTCCTCTTTCCAAATTTGTTGGCTCTCCTTTTCCTGATCAGACACTTTACAGAAGCATAATAGGTGGATTGCAGTATTTGACTATCACAAGACCTAAAACTGTCTTCAGTGTAAACAGACTTAGTCAATTTATGCAAAACCCTTTGGATACTCACTGGAGGGTTGTCAAAAGAGTACTCAGATATGTGGCTGGAACATCAAACCTTGGACTGTCCATCACTAAATCTAAGTCTAATAGGCTGATTGGATTCTCAGATGCTGATTGGGCAACTGATGTAGATGATAGAAGATTATTTACAGGCTTTTGTGTATTCTTGGGGTCCAACCTCATCTCTTGGTGCTCTAAGAAGCAAGCCTCAGTCTCAAGGTCAAGTACGGAAGCAGAATACAGAAGCTTGTCACATTGTGCTTCAGAGAGGTCATGTGGATCAAGCATCTCTTGGCTGAAATCAGGATGCCAACTTCCTCTACTCCCTTGATCTGGACAGACAATATTGGGGCTGAGTCCTTAGCTGCCATTCCTGTCCTTCACTCTATGATTAAACATGTGGAAATAGATGTTCACTTTGTAAGGGAAAAGGTGAATCAAGGTGTCTTAAGGGTTCAACACATTCCTTCCTATGATCAAACAGCAGATGTCCTAACTAAGCCTCTATCCAAGCAACCTTCATCCTGTTCAGAAATCTCCAAGTATTGATATGTTGGGAACTTCTTAAACCAAAGAATCAAGCTAACAGAATTATTATTACCATAAGAAGTCCATGAATTAGCAGAACCGGGGAGCCCCTTTGCCGCACAATATCAGAAGGAGATGAAACTCGTTGAAGCCCAATACGTACCCATCTTTCATTTGAGTTTACAACAATTTGTAACACAGATGTCATTAATCATCAAAATCATAAGCATTAAGCAACTTCTTCCGATTTATGAATTTAAAAGCAATATAGAATTATAAAAAAAGGCTAGAAACCGCATCAAAATCGAACTTTAGAATCAATCAATTGTCAGTATAACTTTGACAAGCGAACCAAATTGAATAATCATTTAAAGAGAGAAATTACAATGTGCTCGGAGCAAGGAGATCCAGAAGGATCGATGATGTCAGTGCAAAGGCCAAATATAGGAGACTTTCATTGGAGGTTCAAGACGGCAGTGAAGTCTTCAGCAGAATTGACGGCGGTAGATAGGAGAAATAAAATAGAAAGTAGAGAGGTCATGATCACTAGTGATGCTAGCAGAAACAACATGGGCAACTATGTCTTTGTTGGTCTATAAAGTCACCTTAAGGTAACTAACATGATATATTCACTCATAAAAATAATTGAACAATGACCATTAGCAAAATAACATGAAGTCAGTTATAAGTTCTAAGAATTTCAAAGGATGGCAAAAGAAATTTTCAGTAAATCTGATAATCAAGTAGAGATTAAAACAAATGAAACCCATCCACAAAAGAGCACTAGTTATGAGAAACAAACCTTAAAGGAAAAGAAATAAGATGGGCATAAAAGAATACAAATCGCAAAACAAATTGGTATTTTGGGGTGTTGTACTTGTTCTTGTCCTAATTGATCAGGCAAATCCTTGACCGGTAGTCGGTTTTCCCCTCTGAATTGAAAAATAAAAGAGTGAAGAAATGTTATATCTAAAACATGAAAGTAGACAAAGGGTCAGTGGTGACTTACGCCTCCTTCTCTTGAACTTAACTTGGAAACGCTTGAAGTAAGCTCTCGACTTTTGGGCTTTGACAAACACCTGTAAATAACATAACCCAATATAGGCAAATACTATAATTGGAACAAAATACTTTTAAACTGCTTGTAATCGACAGTCAGCTAGCACAGTTATTCCTTATTATGAGCCTACTCAACAAAACTAGTTGTTTCTATTTCGCCTAACAGCATAAAATACCCTAGATACTGCAAAGGTGCTTAAAAACTCTGAATAATCTAAAAATCAGTTATTTATAAAAGAATCGAAATAAAAAAGAAAGGGCATCTAAACACAGAGCGATAGAAATTCTTACAAATATTCAGATCCTTAAAATAAAAAACAAATGTAACCAAAAACTCAAAATAAGAGAATAAAACTGAAAAAAATTCAAGAATCTGCCAAACATCCAAGAAGTTGAGTAGATGGTATCGAGCTGCTATGGATCAATTAAATAAGTAAAAAACTTAAAGAACGAAAAAAAAAACTCAACCAAAATCATGAACAAAATATAAGTAATTGAGGTACTTAGAAAAAATCCAAAAACCCATTAACATGTGTTGGTCCAACATCATTTTCATCTTCAAGAAATAACTGCAAACGACTCAGAAATGAAAAATACTAAGAAGAAGCAAATCTTTCTCTCCATTTTCTCACCATTGTTAGATGCTCAAACGGCTCCACTGAGGGAGTTCTACAAAGAGTCCACGGGAGAGAAATAGGGTGAAAGTTACATGAGACGCTCAAATAGACTAAAATCTTAGCTCGGCAATGGGCTAAAATCGACGACTGTGCCTAAAGGTTTTTGGGGTAGGGCTTACAAGGTAATAATTGGACTAGTGATTCGCTCTTGAATAGATCACTCTCCCTCTTGATGAACTCAAAAACCTTCTTGAGAAACCCTAGCGGATCAGATGGATTCAGCACGGCGGTTGATGCGCCCAAAAAGATTGGTGCCTCAAGAATATAGAGTACTGACATCAAATATGAAGTCAGCGACCTGAATAACGTAGAATAACCACGTAGCGACCTGATAAAACCTCCAGAGAGCTCCTGGCGACCTGATAAGTCCTGCAAAACAAAACCTAGCCAAGGCGGAGGACGGCCCCGGCGTAGGCCCTCTGATGCCTAAGTTAGATTAGGACTTAGAAAATAGGCGAGAGCCTTTAGGTGAGAGAGATCTCGAAATATGCTTAAACGGCCTGAGTCGTTTTTATATAAATAAGAGAAGTGTTCCCCAATCTAGGGTTACCATAATACCATAACCGATTTAGAATTAGGATTTATCCTATATGCTAAGTTCCCATAAATAATAGAATTCTTACTGAATTGCCATAATGCCCATAGGCCGCTGGGCCTGTTCGTATTTATAGGCCTCTAGGCCTATTCATAAATTTAGTCCGTCGGGACCCCATAAGATAGCTTGCACTAGCTTGAGAAGGACCAGAAATCACAAGGCCCAACCTTCAACACCGAGCTACCACTCAGTGTCGAGCTGGCATCATAGTACCTATATCATAATAGATCGCCACCTCGTATAAGAGCTCGCTACTCTCATACCTTAGGTCTTTACCTCAAAAAATAGCTCGCTCGGTCCCTAGAAAGACTGCACCTTCTAAGGAACCTGCATGAATATTTGATGTCGTATCAGCTAGTCCCACACATTCTAGTTGGTTGAGGTAAAAACCAAGTGGAATGTAATCATGTGTTTTCAAGAAGTCAAACGATCGAATCCAACACGCCACCTTCAGCTATCACATCTCCTTTAAGATCATTAAATGCATCTTCATACTTTGTCGGACACGTGTAAGCAATCTGTTTCCTCGTAATGTTTTTATCCCCATGGGCCCAAAAATAAAAGGCCCACAACAAACCCTATCTATTTTCCCACCTTCTAAAAACTTTATGTCTTTTCATCTTTTCGCCGCCCAAAACATACAAAATTACTCCTTCCTCTTCCATTTGTCGCCACTCTCAAAAACATCATCAAAAATACTCCATTCTCATTCAGCAAAAAAGCTTTGAATTTCTGCTAAAATCACCAACACTCTGCCAACCCGCGCCAAATCCCACAAAATAAAACCATGGGTAAGTCACCCAAATCTCTTGTTTCAATAGCAATAATATTAATATTAATGTAAATTGTCGAATTGCTGAACTATGAATATTTTCCTTGTGTTGTCTCATGGTTGATTGATAATAACACAGCTTCACTGAATTTTGATCCCCAAAATTCCAATCTATCAAACCTAAACATGTCTTTTGATACCGAATTTGTAGAAATTCCTTTAAAACGTTGTAGTAAAAGGGAAAGAGTCCTTAGGGTTCCACCTACTCTGATTGATGAACCTGAAGGAGATGTCCCTTCTTCTGCAATTGAAGCTCAAACCAGAGCTTTAATTGATGATCGGGCCTGAATTGAGAACATAGTCAAGGATCCTCCCTTAACACAACCTGAAACTGAAATTATCCCTGAAGTCATTCCTATAGTGGAGTCTGAAATGCCTTCCTCTTCCAAACATTTTCTTAACAATCCCGTGAAAATAGTGCCCTCATCAGCTCATGTCAACCTGCTCGAACTCCCACGAGCTACTAGAGTAGTTACGCAAAACCACTGGGTGTTTACAAGCCAAAGTGAAGATGTCATAGAAGCTATTAACCTCCCCGAAGCTGCGCAACTAGTTTGACCAAATATTGTGAAAACGGATCGAAACCATCCTCCTGCAAATCACATCACCATATTCGACGGGCTACTAAAGGCAGGATCCAGAATCCCTCCTCATTGGTTCTTAGTTGCCATGTCAAACAAATACAACATCCCTCTTCTCCAAATGACTCCCAACTCAATTAGATTTTTATTTGGGTACGTAATCTTATGTGAATATTATAATGTACATCCTGATCCGGGTTTCTTCCATTTTACTTTCAAATAAAGTGTCAGAAGAATTCCTTTTATTTCTCCTCTCATTCTAATCAGCCTCGCTTCCTAATAAATCCCTCAGCCAAAGTTCCTAAGTGGCGAGCTAAGTTCTTTTTTGCCCGTAACACGGAGGCTTATCCCTTTCTCACCAAACCGCAGAATTCAACCCACAAACAGGACTCACCTCCTTGTTCTACGAATCAGCCTATCCTTTTTCAACAATACTCCGACCTTCTCAACAAATGGAGCAAAAAACCATTCAATGTAATGAGGCTCACAGAATCGGAAGCTATCTTCAGGTTTGTAGGCCTTAGTCTGCAACCTACGCTCCGGACGAGATCTGAGTTTGGTAGGTTCAAAAATTTTCAGAAACCCCTCGTATCTTGTTCTCATTATCACAACAATCTCAATATACCTATTTTCTGATGCAGATCACCTTGTCACCAGCTGTTTATCCTCGAGCTCAGGAGAGGTCGCGATTGTTCAACTAGAGACCATTCTTGCAGTGACATCGGCACCACAACCTCCAGCTATTTTCAACACAGATGAAGAACTGGATCAAGCTATGATAGCAAAAGATGGCCAAGAGGAGCTCGCCGATTCAGAAGAACAAATACCTCTCCGAGAAGTATGGGCAAAAGGCAAAGGGAAGAGGAAATCTAACGAGCGAAGTCCTCTGGAGCAAACACCTCCAGTCCCCAAGCATCAACACATCCGAAAGGCATCTACCTCTAGCTCGCCTGACTTGGAGAAAAGTGTGGCTCGATGCAAGGATGCCAGTCATATCAAATCGCTCATTCACAAATGCATAACGACCCAGGTATTATAACATCTTAAAACAACAATATATCATAACATATTCAACCTATAACCTCCTTCAATTAATTCCTATGTGACAGATGGATTCCTTGGTGACCTCCATATCAATCCAACTATTGGCAATGACTCCCGAGGGCAAGCTGCAAAAGACATGTGATGAACTAACGGTCCAATCGGAGAAGAAAACACAACAGCTTTCCTTAACACAGGGAGAACCGGATGAAGCGCGCTGCCAACTGACTCTCCGGGAAGAGGAGCTCAATATCTCAAAGAGTTAAGTGGAAACTCTGAAGGATGAAGTAGCTCGTTTGAAGCATGAAGTTGATCATTCAAAATATCGACTACTAAAGCTAGAAGAACTATTGCAGGAGAGAGAGAAGAAGGTATATGAAATCGGTCATATAGCTCATGAATAGGGTTTTGTCGCAGGTCGAAAAGAGAGGATAATTGAAGGCCGCAATAAGTTCATAGATGCGTACAGGGAAGATTTGATGCACGTTTACAAGAACACAACCCTCTGTCTGGGCAGGATGGTGCGAGGAGGCCTTGAATAGGTCAATTTTACCGCAGAACGCATCAAAACTCAGTTCGCTGCAATGAACGTCCAGTTCGAACCGGATGTGAAGACCGTAATCAAAGAACTCCCTAACTTCACCTTTTGGAAAGGCGACAGAAGCCAGTCTGTGACCGCCGAATGGTGGAAACCCTACAAGAGCCACGCAATCCTGAAAGCTGGACTGGTCGCTGAGCTCGAAGCCCCTGTCAATGACCATGTGCCTGACTGCCACACTTCTTTACCTACTTACCTCTCTGTAATCTTAATACTTGTCCCTGTGTGATTTCAAACAATGAATGCTCATAAATCAGTTTCATTTCTACTTCTTGTATTTGACTACGCATGCCTTGCTATAACTCACTGTGCAAAACCTGCCATAAGGTAATTATACCAAACCGCCATAGCACACATATTTCAACTGCGAAACCTGTGCATCAAGAAGTAGATCGCCAACTTATAGCAAGAATAAATCATCACGACCTAAATAACGTGCAAACCAAACATGGTCCTAAAGAGAATATGTAAATCAAGTATATCTCCCTTCCAATGTATCCCAGAACACCACATATAAACCATACATGTTACTATGAAACACCGAAAATATGAACAATTTATAAAAATCAACAATTCTACAAAAACCAATCAATAAACCTACTAAGACCTATTAATTTGCCCCAAAACAAAATAAGTATATACAATAACACAAATCTAAATACAACACACAGAAAATAACCAAAAGGTTGAGAAGCAACATGTAAATCAAACTTGCTTCCTCCCAGGTGTTGAAGGTCGGTGTTGCCCCGAGGAGGATCCGAGCCGAACAATTCATGTTAGCAAGGAAAGCCGGCCGAGGACCGAAGACACCGATCAAGGATCCTGCCGAACTCAGGCGCAACCTGACGGGCCGGAGCAGTACCAAGATGAATAGGCAGCACGCGGGGTCTGCCGAGGACGCCCGCGCGGCAGCGCCTGGCCGAGCTCGAGGTCGGGTGCCGAGCTGAATGAGCAGCGCGCGGGGGGTGCCGAGGATGCCCGTGCGGCAACGCCTGACCGAGCTCGAGGTCGGGTGCCGAGCAAAATACGCAGTGCGCGGGAGCTGCCGAGGACGCCCGCGCGGCCGCTCCTGGCCGAGCTCGGGCCTGGTACCGAGTTGAATGGGCAGGTCAGTGCCACTTGCTGAGGGTCCGCATTAGGAGCACCCAGCAGGAGGCTGCCGAACAGGATTCCGCCGAGCCCGGTCAAGCACCGAGCAGGATTTTCCTCGGCGGACAATGAGCACCTCACGTCGCCTACCAAGCACTTCTGCCCAGATGTGCTGAGCAGGGATGTACCGAACATATTGAGATCGGCAATCTTCCGAGCAGAATATTGTCCGGGGGTAATAGGCGATCCGAGTTACGAGCCATATGTTCTGGCTCGAGAGTACCGACCTGGAAAGTGTCAAGAAGGGCGGATTTCTTCGAGATTTCCGTTCGACGTGAAAAATACCTGAGGACGGTATTGAGTCGGCGGGAATATCTGAGAACGGCATTGAGGCGATGGACACGTGAGCAGAAGTTTTAGAGGGCCAATAGGAAGTTGACAGGTGTCTAACTAGGGTTTCGATGGAAAACTATAAATAGCCTCTCCAAGAGAGAAAAAAGGGATCCCCAATTTTTAGAGAGAGAAACATAGAGAGCTTTAGAGAGAGAAAGCTTGTATTTCAAGGTCAAGCACCTGTAAAAAGGGTCCGGCTAAGGCCGATCCGAACTGATTTTGAGGAATAAAAGTTAAGCACTTTTTCCCACTCGTTTCTGCTATCTGATTGCTGTTCTTCTTACTATTTTTGGTTTTGTATTGGTTGTGTTACTCTTAACATAAATAAAATGGCGCTAGAGGAAGGTCTCTTGTGATCTGCAGTCCCACGTGCTCAGTCAGCTCTTCGAATTTCATTTTCTATTTTCTGTCCGATTTTTTTTTTTGGGACGAACTGAACCTCAGTTCTTCATCGTATCTGAGTATGTTAAGAGAAAAAAGGAGGAATTCCTGCTCATCCTGCTCATCAGTATGGATCCTTCAGAAAGTTCAAGGAGAAATCCTGGCAAGGAGCGCCAGGAGAGGACTGTCCAATCGGGCCCAAATGAGCTCGACCCGGAACAAGTTAGGTCGTTCATTCAACACCCTGCTTTTGCTAAAGATTTGAGGAGATGATGAAAAAGGCAGCAAAGTCAGTTCTGACACCTGAAGCTCTGGTCGGCAATCCCAAGAATGTTGACGTTCAGGAAGGACAATCAGAATCAGACCCGGCTCGCGAGGCAACGAGAAAGGCGGGGAAAAGAAGGCTGGAGGAGGAAACCGAGCTGAATGCTAAGAGCAAGCCTGAGAGGCCTCCCATTGCACGTCGTCTCATATTCTCCTCCCCCCAGAACGTCTTTGCTCGGCTCGGAAGGCCAGCTAGCAAAGCACAGAACGACCACCCATAAAAATCGGCTAACAGTAAGAGTGTGGCTATGAGCATTCCGCGTAAGCCAAGTGAGGAGTCGGCAGAACTGAAATATCTGAAATAGAGAATCGCCGAGCTGGAGGCCAAGCAAATCACTCCCCCGCTTTGGCCCACATACCCGATTTCGCGACCAGCGCTGACCAGCTCGACATGTGACGACGAGTCTCCCCTATCTACCCAGATCCTCTCTGAACCACTGGAGGGAAAATTGAAGATCCCTCCAATTGCTTTGTACAAGGGGAGCAGCGACCCCGATTTGCACCTGAGTCATTATCAGAACTATATGGACACGCTCGGCGCGTCCGACACTTATAGGTGTCGAATATTTTCCATGACACTGGACGAAGTCCCTTTGAGGTGGTACCGGTCGCTTCCGCGTCACTCATTCTATTCATGGCCACAGCTGAGGTCCACATTCCCAGGACACTTTATGGTTTCCAAGGCCACCGTCGCACCCAAGAGAGCTATTGCTACCATAGTACAGCAGCCAAATGAGTCGCTGAAGAGCTACATAGCCAGGTTCACGAAGCAAGTCTCAGAATCTCAGTCGTGCGGCGATGAGGCCCTGCTCATCCTAGCTCAGAACGGATTATCGGACAACTCCTTCTTCAAATGGGTAAATAACCAGCAAGACCCGCAGACCTTCCAAGAATTCCTCGCTCTGGCCGCGTCACAAGTTGCAGCCGAGCAGAACATGTCAGCTCCAGTAATTTCCTTCCCACAGCATCACAAATCTGCCCGTCAAGTTGACAAAAATCCAAGCTCCCAAGCAATCATGTCCAAGAAGCTCCTACAGGACAAACACACAGACCTCCTCGCAGAGTACAATGAGGTCTACTCGATGGCAGCGGCCACAATTTTTGAACGGATCAAAGACCTATATATTCTTCCTCCAGCTCGGCCGATCAAGAAAGACCCTTCTTTGCTGGATAAAAAGAGATTATATAGGTACCACAGATCGATCGGACACAACACAGAAGAATGCCACAATTTGGTTTATGCCCTGATCAAAGTCTGCGATGATAGGAACCTACTACCATTCTCAAAAAATCACCAAACCAGACAAGAACGAAGAGGAAATAATCAACCGCCCCCACCCCCACAAGCCGAAACTGGAGCACCACGAGAAATTCCAACTTTTATCAATACGAGCCGAGTTGAGGAAGAAATTTCAAACAGAAAGAGGAAAATCCTGATCAGAGACGCTAGGAACTCAATTCAAAAAAAAAGTCATGAGATCTGACGTCTTTCATTTTAATGACCAACATGAGGAAGAGGACAAGCTTGTGTCATCCTTTACTTTCTATGACTCAGATGCTGCCCCGCTGGACCATCACCACTCGGACGCCCTCATTATCACGTGCCCATCCTTGGAATTCGAACTCATCGAGTTCTTGTAGACCCTGGAGCGTACGCAAGCATAATCTACCTGCCAGCTTTCTGAAGGATGAGGGTGCCAAAGGAGTACATTGAGCCGTGCGAGGACAGGATCAGAGGGATCAGCGGCGGCTATGTTCAGACTCTTTTCCAAGTAAGACTATCTGTGGAGTTCGGCACTGGAGAAGAGAAAAGGACCATCCTCACAACCTTCAAGGTGATTGATGCCCCGAGCGATTACAACGCCCTCATTGGCAGGCCAGCTCTTTACTACCTCAGAGGCGCGATGTCAGTCTATCACTACTCGATCAAATTTCCAGGCATCCTAGGTGAATGCGAACACCGAGGAGATCAAGTAGCTTCTAGGGAGTGTAGTTGGTCGATCAGGCCAAAACTAATCAACATGGTCGAGCCGATGGAAGAAAGCAAAGAACCAAGCAAGGAAGAAAATGAAGAGCTGAGAAACAAGGGTGAACTGAGCTCAGAAAAGGCTGTCGAGCTCACAGAAGGAGAGATGGAGAAAAGACTGTGCTCCGATCAAGACACCAGCAATGATGCCGAGTTTGGCCATACCAAACAGAGCAAGGAAAAGGCGGGAAAGGAGCTCTTTGGGCATTAATGCTGAACAGAAAACACCGAGCTCAACAATTCTGAACAGAACAAAGAACTGAAAATGCAAGTCGAAAAAACTGGTTTCAAGCCTACCGAGCAGGAAGATGCTAACCTGAGCAGGGACCGAGGTCGGCGCCCGGGGAAAGAACCATTGTGGGAGATCGAAAACATCAATTACCGAGTAGAGAATGCCGATCCGGAGATCGGAGATGACCTGGAAACTGTTGAGGACGAACTAGATCCACGAAAGCCAAACTTGAAGAGAAAGGCTACCCACGCTGAGCCTGTGGAGGAGCTAGATTGGGTATCGCTTGATGAACTTGACCCTAGCAAAAAAGTTCGGGTTGGCCATGACCTCGAGGAGCCCATCAGGTCTGAGCTGATAAGCTTTCTGAAAGCAAATCAAGACGTCTTCGCCTGGACATACGCTGATATGCAGGGCATCGACCTAGAGAAAGCTTTCCACAAACTTAACATAGACAAAAATGTCAGGTCGGTGATTCAGAAGAGGAGAAAGCTCAGCCCGGATCGATATGAAGCGCTGGAGTTAGAGGTTGTGAAGCTCCTTGACAATAAGTTCATCCACGAGGTCAGATATACCCGGTTTGGGTAGCCAACCCTGTTCTCGTCAAGAAGCAAACAGGCCAGTGGCGGCTATGTATCGATTTTTCAGATCTCAACAGGGCTTGCCCCAAGGACAGCTACCCACTCCCCCACATTGACTACATGGTGGATGCGACTGCGGAACACGAGCGGGTGAGCTTTATGGACGCCTACTCAGGCTACAATCAGATCCCAATGCACCCGGACGACCAAGAGCACACATCATTCTACTCGGCGAGAGGACTCTACTGCTACACCATGATGCCTTTTGGCCTGAAAAACGCTGGGGCTACCTATCAGCGCCTAGTTAATAAGATGTTTGCTAGTATGATAGGAAAAACTATGGAAGTTTATGTAGACGACATGCTCGTCAAATCCTTGTACTCAACCGATCACATTGATGATCTGAATAAAATGTTTTCAGTTTTGCGTGTTTACCGAATGATGTTAAACCCAAAGAAATGCTCATTTGGAGTCAGCTCATGAAAGTATTTAGGCTATATGGTAAGCCAGAGAGGCATTGAAGCCAACCCAGATAAAACCCGAGCTATAACTGAGTTACAACCGCCCAGAAGCATAAAACAAGTACAGAGCTTAACCGGTAAAATGGCCGCCCTAAATCATTTTATATCCAGGTCTACTGACAAGTGCAAACTTTTTTTCAAAGCAATCAAGAAAAATAAGGCTTTTAAATGGACTGAGGAGTGCCAAGCAGCCTTTGAAGAACTGAAGAAATGCATGACAAGTGTTCCGACCTTACAAAAACCAACAAAGGAAGAGCCATTGTATCTCTACTTAGTTGTCTCAATGGCGGCGGTCAGCTCGGCACTCGTTCGAACTGACGAACACGGGCAACACCCGGTATATTACACGAGCCATGCCTTGCATGACGCCGAGCTGAGATACTCATCCATGGAAAAGCTATCATTCGCCCTCGTCACCTCTTCACGAAAGTTATGCCCATACTTCTTGGAACACAGAATAGTTGTACTGACGAGCTTCCCGTTGAGACAGATCATGCACCGCCCTGACACTTGAGGAAGGATGATCAAATGGGCAGTAGATCTCGGAAAATTTGACATAACATATGAACCAAGAACAGCCATTAAGGGGAAAGCCCTAGCTGACTTCATAGCTGAGTTCACTCCGGCGGTCGAGCCAGTTCCCGCAGAGACCGAGCAGTGGTGCATGTACGTCGATGGGTCGTCAACGACTGGACGAGCTGGAGCTGGAATCGTATTAGTAAGTCCTGAAAAGAAGCCTTTCTGCTCAGCCGTACGTTTCCCGTTCCCGCTGACTAATAATGAAGCCGAGTACGAAGCCCTCCTTGCCGGTCTGGAAGCAGCTGCCTCAATGGGGATCATGAATTTAAAAATACAGAGTAACTCCCAACTAGTGATGAATCAGATCAACGGAGAATATGAGACCAAGGAGCCTAGAATGGCGTTATATCTAGAACTCACAAAAGCACGCCTAGATGAATTTGAAGCTGAGGTCGTCCATGTATCACGAAACGATAATGTCCCAGCAGACTCCTTAGCCAAGCCAGCATCGAGGAGCTGGATACAGTGACAGTCAGCCACCATTCAACAACAGCGCTTGATGCCGCCGTTACTTACTCGGCTAGTCAAGCCGACCAGAACGGCGAAATTCAGAACCGAAGGGAAAGCTGGATGAAACCATTCCTACTTTACCTAAAAGAAGGGGTACTCCCAGAAGATCGAGCTGAAGCACGATCAATACGAACAAAGTCAGCTCAGTTCACCATCGTGGATGGGCTATTGTACAAGAGAGGATATTCCATCCCCTTACTCCGCTACCTAAATGAACAAGACGCGGAGTATGCGCTGAGAGAAGTACATGAGGGCATCTGTGGAAACCACGCTGGAGGACAATCATTAGCTCACAAGCTAATCCGAAAAGGATATTATTGGTCGACCTTTAAAAAGGATGCGATAGAGAAGGTCAGAAAATGCGAAAAATGCCAAGTGTTCGCGCCCCAAATCAATTCTCCTACAGAAACCCTCAACTCCATATACTCACCTTGCCCATTCGCTAAATGGGGAATAGACCTGATTGGTCCATTACCGAAGGGCAAGGGAGGAGTGAGATACGCGGTAGTGGCAGTGGATTACTTTACCAAATGGGCAGAAGCCGAACCATTGGCAACTATTACGGACCAGAAGATCATCAATTTCATCTGGAAATTAATCGTATGTAGATTTGGAGTGCCACTCTCAATAGTACCTGACAATGGCAAGCAGTTCAACAGCAAGAGATTTAAGGCATTTTGTGGGGAGCTGAACATCAAAAACAATTTCTCCACACCATACCACCCCCAATCGAATGGACAGGTCGAGGCGGTCAACAAGATCCTCAAGTATACGCTGAAAAAGAAGTTGGAAGATCTGAAAGGTAGTTGTCCAGAGGAGCTACCTGGCGTCTTATGGTCATACAGAACAACGCAACGCTCATCTACCGACGAAACTCCTTTTTCGCTGGCCTTCGGGTCAAAAGCGGTCATACCGGTTGAGATCGGCACACCTTCCTACCGAGTAGCACATTTCGAGGAAGAGGAAAACGACACGGCCTGCCGAACTGCACTCGACCTCCTTGAAGAAAGAAGAGTGGATGCCGAACTGAAGAACGCCATCTACAAGCAAAGAAGCGAACGTTAATACAACTCAAAAGTGAAGGCCAGAAACTTCGAAGTTGATGACCTGGTTCTCAAACGTGTTTTCGGACCAAACCAAGGCTCCCTCAAACTAAAATGGGAGGGACCATTCAAGATATCAGAAATCCTCCAACACGGGGCTTACCATCTAGAATTCTTAGACGGAAAGAAATTTGCACACCCTTGGAATGTTGTATACCTCAAAAAATATTATCAATAAAATTTTAAGTTCTCATTACTTATCAAGAACACAGATTGGCAAAATAAGGGGCTCTCAAGCCCTAAAACCAAATGGGGAGATAGACCGACCTCATTAGGTCGATCTCATTCACGGAAACCCCATTAACACTTTGCCCGCTAAGAGCAAAGCGAGAATCCTAGCTCAATGTGTCGAGCTCAAAAAGAGTCAAAACTCAAAATCGACTCACCACGTGAAAAAGAGCAGGATCCCAAAAAATCCGAGCTCAACGTGCCGAGCTCAAAAAGAGCCAAACCTCAAAATTGACTCGCCACGTGAAAAAGAGCAGGATCCCAAAAAATCCGAGCTCAANTTTTGTGTATTCTTGGGGTCCAACCTCATCTCTTGGTGCTCTAAGAAGCAAGCCTCAGTCTCAAGGTCAAGTACGGAAGCAGAATACAGAAGCTTGTCACATTGTGCTTCAGAGAGGTCATGTGGATCAAGCATCTCTTGGCTGAAATCAGGATGCCAACTTCCTCTACTCCCTTGATCTGGACAGACAATATTGGGGCTGAGTCCTTAGCTGCCATTCCTGTCCTTCACTCTATGATTAAACATGTGGAAATAGATGTTCACTTTGTAAGGGAAAAGGTGAATCAAGGTGTCTTAAGGGTTCAACACATTCCTTCCTATGATCAAACAGCAGATGTCCTAACTAAGCCTCTATCCAAGCAACCTTCATCCTGTTCAGAAATCTCCAAGTATTGATATGTTGGGAACTTCTTAAACCAAAGAATCAAGCTAACAGAATTATTATTACCATAAGAAGTCCATGAATTAGCAGAACCGGGGAGCCCCTTTGCCGCACAATATCAGAAGGAGATGAAACTCGTTGAAGCCCAATACGTACCCATCTTTCATTTGAGTTTACAACAATTTGTAACACAGATGTCATTAATCATCAAAATCATAAGCATTAAGCAACTTCTTCCGATTTATGAATTTAAAAGCAATATAGAATTATAAAAAAAGGCTAGAAACCGCATCAAAATCGAACTTTAGAATCAATCAATTGTCAGTATAACTTTGACAAGCGAACCAAATTGAATAATCATTTAAAGAGAGAAATTACAATGTGCTCGGAGCAAGGAGATCCAGAAGGATCGATGATGTCAGTGCAAAGGCCAAATATAGGAGACTTTCATTGGAGGTTCAAGACGGCAGTGAAGTCTTCAGCAGAATTGACGGCGGTAGATAGGAGAAATAAAATAGAAAGTAGAGAGGTCATGATCACTAGTGATGCTAGCAGAAACAACATGGGCAACTATGTCTTTGTTGGTCTATAAAGTCACCTTAAGGTAACTAACATGATATATTCACTCATAAAAATAATTGAACAATGACCATTAGCAAAATAACATGAAGTCAGTTATAAGTTCTAAGAATTTCAAAGGATGGCAAAAGAAATTTTCAGTAAATCTGATAATCAAGTAGAGATTAAAACAAATGAAACCCATCCACAAAAGAGCACTAGTTATGAGAAACAAACCTTAAAGGAAAAGAAATAAGATGGGCATAAAAGAATACAAATCGCAAAACAAATTGGTATTTTGGGGTGTTGTACTTGTTCTTGTCCTAATTGATCAGGCAAATCCTTGACCGGTAGTCGGTTTTCCCCTCTGAATTGAAAAATAAAAGAGTGAAGAAATGTTATATCTAAAACATGAAAGTAGACAAAGGGTCAGTGGTGACTTACGCCTCCTTCTCTTGAACTTAACTTGGAAACGCTTGAAGTAAGCTCTCGACTTTTGGGCTTTGACAAACACCTGTAAATAACATAACCCAATATAGGCAAATACTATAATTGGAACAAAATACTTTTAAACTGCTTGTAATCGACAGTCAGCTAGCACAGTTATTCCTTATTATGAGCCTACTCAACAAAACTAGTTGTTTCTATTTCGCCTAACAGCATAAAATACCCTAGATACTGCAAAGGTGCTTAAAAACTCTGAATAATCTAAAAATCAGTTATTTATAAAAGAATCGAAATAAAAAAGAAAGGGCATCTAAACACAGAGCGATAGAAATTCTTACAAATATTCAGATCCTTAAAATAAAAAACAAATGTAACCAAAAACTCAAAATAAGAGAATAAAACTGAAAAAAATTCAAGAATCTGCCAAACATCCAAGAAGTTGAGTAGATGGTATCGAGCTGCTATGGATCAATTAAATAAGTAAAAAACTTAAAGAACGAAAAAAAAAACTCAACCAAAATCATGAACAAAATATAAGTAATTGAGGTACTTAGAAAAAATCCAAAAACCCATTAACATGTGTTGGTCCAACATCATTTTCATCTTCAAGAAATAACTGCAAACGACTCAGAAATGAAAAATACTAAGAAGAAGCAAATCTTTCTCTCCATTTTCTCACCATTGTTAGATGCTCAAACGGCTCCACTGAGGGAGTTCTACAAAGAGTCCACGGGAGAGAAATAGGGTGAAAGTTACATGAGACGCTCAAATAGACTAAAATCTTAGCTCGGCAATGGGCTAAAATCGACGACTGTGCCTAAAGGTTTTTGGGGTAGGGCTTACAAGGTAATAATTGGACTAGTGATTCGCTCTTGAATAGATCACTCTCCCTCTTGATGAACTCAAAAACCTTCTTGAGAAACCCTAGCGGATCAGATGGATTCAGCACGGCGGTTGATGCGCCCAAAAAGATTGGTGCCTCAAGAATATAGAGTACTGACATCAAATATGAAGTCAGCGACCTGAATAACGTAGAATAACCACGTAGCGACCTGATAAAACCTCCAGAGAGCTCCTGGCGACCTGATAAGTCCTGCAAAACAAAACCTAGCCAAGGCGGAGGACGGCCCCGGCGTAGGCCCTCTGATGCCTAAGTTAGATTAGGACTTAGAAAATAGGCGAGAGCCTTTAGGTGAGAGAGATCTCGAAATATGCTTAAACGGCCTGAGTCGTTTTTATATAAATAAGAGAAGTGTTCCCCAATCTAGGGTTACCATAATACCATAACCGATTTAGAATTAGGATTTATCCTATATGCTAAGTTCCCATAAATAATAGAATTCTTACTGAATTGCCATAATGCCCATAGGCCGCTGGGCCTGTTCGTATTTATAGGCCTCTAGGCCTATTCATAAATTTAGTCCGTCGGGACCCCATAAGATAGCTTGCACTAGCTTGAGAAGGACCAGAAATCACAAGGCCCAACCTTCAACACCGAGCTACCACTCAGTGTCGAGCTGGCATCATAGTACCTATATCATAATAGATCGCCACCTCGTATAAGAGCTCGCTACTCTCATACCTTAGGTCTTTACCTCAAAAAATAGCTCGCTCGGTCCCTAGAAAGACTGCACCTTCTAAGGAACCTGCATGAATATTTGATGTCGTATCAGCTAGTCCCACACATTCTAGTTGGTTGAGGTAAAAACCAAGTGGAATGTAATCATGTGTTTTCAAGAAGTCAAACGATCGAATCCAACACGCCACCTTCAGCTATCACATCTCCTTTAAGATCATTAAATGCATCTTCATACTTTGTCGGACACGTGTAAGCAATCTGTTTCCTCGTAATGTTTTTATCCCCATGGGCCCAAAAATAAAAGGCCCACAACAAACCCTATCTATTTTCCCACCTTCTAAAAACTTTATGTCTTTTCATCTTTTCGCCGCCCAAAACATACAAAATTACTCCTTCCTCTTCCATTTGTCGCCACTCTCAAAAACATCATCAAAAATACTCCATTCTCATTCAGCAAAAAAGCTTTGAATTTCTGCTAAAATCACCAACACTCTGCCAACCCGCGCCAAATCCCACAAAATAAAACCATGGGTAAGTCACCCAAATCTCTTGTTTCAATAGCAATAATATTAATATTAATGTAAATTGTCGAATTGCTGAACTATGAATATTTTCCTTGTGTTGTCTCATGGTTGATTGATAATAACACAGCTTCACTGAATTTTGATCCCCAAAATTCCAATCTATCAAACCTAAACATGTCTTTTGATACCGAATTTGTAGAAATTCCTTTAAAACGTTGTAGTAAAAGGGAAAGAGTCCTTAGGGTTCCACCTACTCTGATTGATGAACCTGAAGGAGATGTCCCTTCTTCTGCAATTGAAGCTCAAACCAGAGCTTTAATTGATGATCGGGCCTGAATTGAGAACATAGTCAAGGATCCTCCCTTAACACAACCTGAAACTGAAATTATCCCTGAAGTCATTCCTATAGTGGAGTCTGAAATGCCTTCCTCTTCCAAACATTTTCTTAACAATCCCGTGAAAATAGTGCCCTCATCAGCTCATGTCAACCTGCTCGAACTCCCACGAGCTACTAGAGTAGTTACGCAAAACCACTGGGTGTTTACAAGCCAAAGTGAAGATGTCATAGAAGCTATTAACCTCCCCGAAGCTGCGCAACTAGTTTGACCAAATATTGTGAAAACGGATCGAAACCATCCTCCTGCAAATCACATCACCATATTCGACGGGCTACTAAAGGCAGGATCCAGAATCCCTCCTCATTGGTTCTTAGTTGCCATGTCAAACAAATACAACATCCCTCTTCTCCAAATGACTCCCAACTCAATTAGATTTTTATTTGGGTACGTAATCTTATGTGAATATTATAATGTACATCCTGATCCGGGTTTCTTCCATTTTACTTTCAAATAAAGTGTCAGAAGAATTCCTTTTATTTCTCCTCTCATTCTAATCAGCCTCGCTTCCTAATAAATCCCTCAGCCAAAGTTCCTAAGTGGCGAGCTAAGTTCTTTTTTGCCCGTAACACGGAGGCTTATCCCTTTCTCACCAAACCGCAGAATTCAACCCACAAACAGGACTCACCTCCTTGTTCTACGAATCAGCCTATCCTTTTTCAACAATACTCCGACCTTCTCAACAAATGGAGCAAAAAACCATTCAATGTAATGAGGCTCACAGAATCGGAAGCTATCTTCAGGTTTGTAGGCCTTAGTCTGCAACCTACGCTCCGGACGAGATCTGAGTTTGGTAGGTTCAAAAATTTTCAGAAACCCCTCGTATCTTGTTCTCATTATCACAACAATCTCAATATACCTATTTTCTGATGCAGATCACCTTGTCACCAGCTGTTTATCCTCGAGCTCAGGAGAGGTCGCGATTGTTCAACTAGAGACCATTCTTGCAGTGACATCGGCACCACAACCTCCAGCTATTTTCAACACAGATGAAGAACTGGATCAAGCTATGATAGCAAAAGATGGCCAAGAGGAGCTCGCCGATTCAGAAGAACAAATACCTCTCCGAGAAGTATGGGCAAAAGGCAAAGGGAAGAGGAAATCTAACGAGCGAAGTCCTCTGGAGCAAACACCTCCAGTCCCCAAGCATCAACACATCCGAAAGGCATCTACCTCTAGCTCGCCTGACTTGGAGAAAAGTGTGGCTCGATGCAAGGATGCCAGTCATATCAAATCGCTCATTCACAAATGCATAACGACCCAGGTATTATAACATCTTAAAACAACAATATATCATAACATATTCAACCTATAACCTCCTTCAATTAATTCCTATGTGACAGATGGATTCCTTGGTGACCTCCATATCAATCCAACTATTGGCAATGACTCCCGAGGGCAAGCTGCAAAAGACATGTGATGAACTAACGGTCCAATCGGAGAAGAAAACACAACAGCTTTCCTTAACACAGGGAGAACCGGATGAAGCGCGCTGCCAACTGACTCTCCGGGAAGAGGAGCTCAATATCTCAAAGAGTTAAGTGGAAACTCTGAAGGATGAAGTAGCTCGTTTGAAGCATGAAGTTGATCATTCAAAATATCGACTACTAAAGCTAGAAGAACTATTGCAGGAGAGAGAGAAGAAGGTATATGAAATCGGTCATATAGCTCATGAATAGGGTTTTGTCGCAGGTCGAAAAGAGAGGATAATTGAAGGCCGCAATAAGTTCATAGATGCGTACAGGGAAGATTTGATGCACGTTTACAAGAACACAACCCTCTGTCTGGGCAGGATGGTGCGAGGAGGCCTTGAATAGGTCAATTTTACCGCAGAACGCATCAAAACTCAGTTCGCTGCAATGAACGTCCAGTTCGAACCGGATGTGAAGACCGTAATCAAAGAACTCCCTAACTTCACCTTTTGGAAAGGCGACAGAAGCCAGTCTGTGACCGCCGAATGGTGGAAACCCTACAAGAGCCACGCAATCCTGAAAGCTGGACTGGTCGCTGAGCTCGAAGCCCCTGTCAATGACCATGTGCCTGACTGCCACACTTCTTTACCTACTTACCTCTCTGTAATCTTAATACTTGTCCCTGTGTGATTTCAAACAATGAATGCTCATAAATCAGTTTCATTTCTACTTCTTGTATTTGACTACGCATGCCTTGCTATAACTCACTGTGCAAAACCTGCCATAAGGTAATTATACCAAACCGCCATAGCACACATATTTCAACTGCGAAACCTGTGCATCAAGAAGTAGATCGCCAACTTATAGCAAGAATAAATCATCACGACCTAAATAACGTGCAAACCAAACATGGTCCTAAAGAGAATATGTAAATCAAGTATATCTCCCTTCCAATGTATCCCAGAACACCACATATAAACCATACATGTTACTATGAAACACCGAAAATATGAACAATTTATAAAAATCAACAATTCTACAAAAACCAATCAATAAACCTACTAAGACCTATTAATTTGCCCCAAAACAAAATAAGTATATACAATAACACAAATCTAAATACAACACACAGAAAATAACCAAAAGGTTGAGAAGCAACATGTAAATCAAACTTGCTTCCTCCCAGGTGTTGAAGGTCGGTGTTGCCCCGAGGAGGATCCGAGCCGAACAATTCATGTTAGCAAGGAAAGCCGGCCGAGGACCGAAGACACCGATCAAGGATCCTGCCGAACTCAGGCGCAACCTGACGGGCCGGAGCAGTACCAAGATGAATAGGCAGCACGCGGGGTCTGCCGAGGACGCCCGCGCGGCAGCGCCTGGCCGAGCTCGAGGTCGGGTGCCGAGCTGAATGAGCAGCGCGCGGGGGGTGCCGAGGATGCCCGTGCGGCAACGCCTGACCGAGCTCGAGGTCGGGTGCCGAGCAAAATACGCAGTGCGCGGGAGCTGCCGAGGACGCCCGCGCGGCCGCTCCTGGCCGAGCTCGGGCCTGGTACCGAGTTGAATGGGCAGGTCAGTGCCACTTGCTGAGGGTCCGCATTAGGAGCACCCAGCAGGAGGCTGCCGAACAGGATTCCGCCGAGCCCGGTCAAGCACCGAGCAGGATTTTCCTCGGCGGACAATGAGCACCTCACGTCGCCTACCAAGCACTTCTGCCCAGATGTGCTGAGCAGGGATGTACCGAACATATTGAGATCGGCAATCTTCCGAGCAGAATATTGTCCGGGGGTAATAGGCGATCCGAGTTACGAGCCATATGTTCTGGCTCGAGAGTACCGACCTGGAAAGTGTCAAGAAGGGCGGATTTCTTCGAGATTTCCGTTCGACGTGAAAAATACCTGAGGACGGTATTGAGTCGGCGGGAATATCTGAGAACGGCATTGAGGCGGTGGACACGTGCGCAGAAGTTTTAGAGGGCCAATAGGAAGTTGACAGGTGTCTAACTAGGGTTTCGATGGAAAACTATAAATAGCCTCTCCAAGAGAGAGAAAAAGGGATCCCCAATTTTTAGAGAGAGAAACATAGAGAGCTTTAGAGAGAGAAAGCTTGTATTTCAAGGTCAAGCAACTTTAAAAAGGGTCCGGCTAAGGCCGATCCGAACTGATTTTGAGGAATAAAAGTTAAGCACTTTTTCCCACTCGTTTCTGCTATCTGATTGCTTTTCTTCTTACTATTTTTGGTTTTGTATTGGTTGTGTTACTCTTAACATAAACACCAGGTATCCTGGAATATGTAAATCAAACACAGCCAAGGATAATCCAGAATATGTAAATCAAACATACCCAAGGATATTCCAGAATATGTAAATCAAACATACCCAGGAACATGAAATATGTAAATCAAACATATTTCAGACAAGACCTAACAATTCATAAGACTCGAATTATGTATGCAAAAAATAAACAAGATTGGGAAAAACATATAAATCAAACATGTTTCCTCCCCAATTATCCCAAAATATGTAAATCAAACATACTCAGGGACATCCCAAAATATGTCAATCAAACATATTCAAAGATATGTGGGAATATATAAATCAATATGTTCTCACACAAAACCACCCATTGTCCTACCTAGAAATTCGATCACCGACCTGATAAAAGCATCAAAGTGTACACTCATATTCTTAATAAATCATAAAATGCATTCAATGTCGTAAGGAATCCTCTATTCATCATCAACATACATAAGCCCGTAATGGGTAAAATATGATAAAACATGAGTTCACCACCGACCTAAATGAGATGTCAGTTTATAATAGTAAATAAGTAAAGATAGGATTGTTTCTAGTATGAGCTTGTTACTCAAAGAGCTAAGCGGAGAACTTCTTTAAATGGCAAACATTCCAGCTTCTTGGCAAAGCTTTTCCCTCTGCATCTTCGAGTACGTATGATCCTCTTTCTAAGACTTTAATGACCTTGAACGGTCCTATCCAGTTCGGATCCAATTTCTTTGTAGTGTAAATTGCATCAGCCCGCTTCCAGACGAGGTCACCGACTTGGAAGTATCTCCATTTTACCTTTTTATTAAAAGCCATCTGAATTCATTGCTTGTGTCTCTCCACTCGTGCTGCAGCTTTATCTCGTATTTCATCAATTATTTCGATGGATGCTCTAGCCAACCGTTCATTCCGCTCCAAATCGAATGTTGATAATCGTTGTGATCCGCCAACTATATTTGTTGGGATGACAGCCTCCATGCCATAAATAAGGCTAAAAGGGGATTCACCTGTTGTGGTTCAGGGCATTGTTCGGTAAGCCCATAAGACAAATGCGAGCTCTTCGATCCAGAGTCCCCCTGCTTTTTCTAGTCGTAGTTTAATTCCCTGCACAATAATACAATTAGTGACTTCAATCTGACCATTGGCTTGGTGATGTGCCACAGAAGCAAATCGCTGCTTCATCCCCATTTGTTTGCACCAGTCCTGAATCATCTGCCCATTAAATTAGGTTCCATTGTTTGAGACTAACACTCGCGGGACTCCATACCTGCAAAAAATATTGTTAAAGATAAAATCGACTATGTTCTGCTCGCCTATGCCCATCACCGCCTCGACTTCCACCCATTTTTTAAAGTAGTCTATGACGACCACTAAGTGTTTCTTGCTGCCAGGCGCCGGCAGAAAGGGGCTTAATATATCAATACTCCATTGCACAAAGGGGCAAGGCGAGCTCATCACCATCATATCTTCAGCGGGCACGTGAATCATTGGTGCATGCATCTGACACTTTTTGCAAGTCATGACAAGCTGTCCTGCCATACTCTTCATTTTTGTCCAAAAGAAACCAGCTTGCAGAGTTATTCCCACCAACGCCCTGCTCTACAAATGATCACCACAATAACCATCATGTATTTCTTTCAACACCTCCATCCCTTCCTCTAGCGCCAAACACTTCAAGTAAGGTCCAAAGCGCGACCTCTTATATAAGTCTCCATTCATCAAACAAAAACGAGCTAATATCTTAGTTTCCTTAGTCGATAATTGTGTTACTCATACGACCACTTTTTTGAGAATCTCGCGAATTGGTGTCCGCCAATCTTCCCTTTCATCAATCTCCATTACTTCTTTGCCTCACTCTATACTATTATGACTTAATTCCATCAACGTGACCTTTCGGGTATCACAAGTTCCCAAAGCTCCCACCATTTGGCAAGCTCATCTGCTCGATCAAACCGCAGTAAATGTTCAAGTTCAAACTTTTCAAATTATATCAATCCTTCCTTTACTTTCTTCAAAAACTCCTGCATACATTCCTCTCGAGCTTCAAAGGTCCCATCATACTGGCGAGCCACCAATTGTGTATCTGTATAAGCCTTAACTCGTCTTGCGCCTAGGTCGCTTGCCATCTTTATGCCTTGTAGTAGCGCTTCATATTCTGCTTCATTTTTAGAAGCCTTAAAACCTAACCTCATCGCGAAATCCAGGTTTTCATCTTTGGGACTAGTCAGGACAATTCCAAGTCCAACTCCTGATGTCATGGCTGACCCATCCGTATGTAGTATCCATGCTTTCTGCTCCTCTCCTGGTTCGATAGGTCGTACCATTTCCTGCAAAAAATCCGCTAACACTTGTGCTTTGATCGTAGTTCATGGTTCATATACCACGTCGTATTCACTGATCTCTACTGCCCATTTCACCAACCTTCCTGATACGTTTAGATTACTTAATACTTTTTTGAGAGCTAAATAGGTGCGTACCTTAACCGTATGAACCAAGAAATAAGGTCTTAGCTTCCGTGTTGTGTAAGTCAACGCAAATCCACCTTTCTCCAATTCTGAGTAATTCAACTCAGCTCCCCTCAACATTCAGCTAATATAATATATGGATTTTTATACACCCACATCTTCTCTTACGAGCACCAAGCTCATCGTGTCCTCTCCGACTGAAATATACAAAATCAAATCCTCTCCTGGCATTGGCTTAGTTAATAATGGTATTTTATCCAAGTATTCTTTGAGCTTTTCAAAAGCTTCTGTAGTCACTTGTGTCCATTCAAACTTGGGTCCTTTCCTTAGCGTTTTAAAGAAGGGCACTCCCTTTTTTGCCGACCTGGAAATAAAATGACTTAACCCTGCAATTCGACCTGTTAACACTTGTACCTCGCGCGCTGTGCGTGGATGTGGCATCTCCAAAACAGCTCGCACTTTTTCCGGATTCACCTCGATACCTCGTTCTGTCACCATATATCCTAGAAACTTCCCCAATCGCACACGAAATGAACACTTCTTTGGGTTGAGATTCATCCCATATTGTCTCATTATGACAAAGGCTTTCCTCAAATCTTCCACATGTGATTCAGCTTTCTTACTCTTTACTAGCATATCATCTACGTAAACCTCTATGGTTGACCCCAACAGGTCTTTGAACATTTTATCTACCAATCTCTGATAGGTCGCTCCTGTATTTTTCAACCCAAACGGCATAGATACGAAGCAGTAAGTGCTTGTGCAGGTAACAAAACTTACCTTGGGTTGATCTTCTTTTGCCAAAGGGATTTGATGGTATCCCTGTGATGCATCCATCATGCTAAGTAGCTCGTAGCCCGAAGTAGAGTCTATCAACTGATCATTCCGCGGCAATGGGTAGTGATCCTTCGGACATGCCTTGTTCAGGTTGCAAAAGTCTACACACATCCTCCATATTTTCTCGAGTTTTGGTACCATCACAACATTAGATAAGTATTCTGAGAACTTTATCTCTCGAATATGCCCTGCCTTTAAAAATTTTTGCAATGGTCTTGTTGTTGGTTCAGTTGTATGCCATGATTGTTAACTTGTTGATTGAAATGGTCTTGATTAAACTGTGGTGGATTTGGTATATTGCTTTGTTCATTTCGGGTTTCCGGTTGGTTAGGTTCTATAGGTTTGCGCCGGATGGGTCCATCGATGATTCTGCTATTGATGTGAGTCTTGCTCAATTTACCCGGTGAATGTTGTCAATCAAAGGTACTATTTCTCCACCAAAGGACCTACGTCCTTGCATTCATTAACAAACAATTAAAACAGTCAAGACAAAAGAACACGAAAATTAAACAAACTAAACAACACATATACGAACAAACATTTTTGGACAGCCTTTGTCAATTCCCCGGCAACGGCGCCAAATTTTGAATCGAACATTTTTGTTTTAAAAATAAAAAGCTCGTCCGCAAAAGAATGTAGACGATAAGATGACTCGAGTCGAATCACGAGGAATTGCAATTGGAGTCTATAAATGTTTGTTCAACAATCCTATAACTAAACACACGATCCATATTCAAGAAGGGTTTCTACAACTACAAACTTGAAAAGCAAGTATGCAGATATTAAAACCTAATTGAAAATTAAAACTTAATTGAAAGCATTATAAACTAAAGTTTATAAACGAGAAAATAAAATTACTTAAGCAAGCGAATAAAGTAAATCGTACTTGAATACTAAACTAAAATAAGTCGAACTAACATTCAAACTTTGAAAACCAAATCAAAAACAAATTACAATTGCTGGGAACTTATAGTTTCTAAGATATACGCAGCAATCGAACAAACTTCAGCGACGAACAACGAAGTAAAACGACGAACGTAATAGAAATGGAAGAGCGATGTGATCATCTACCGAAATTTTCAAAGTAATTAAAGTCGAATGATACTTGAGGTTCTAAACGTCTGAGGAACCTTGCCCCCAAGTTTTCTACTGTTTAAATGAAGAAAACCACCGGTATTTATAGATTTCCCCAATAAAAACTGCCTAACCGCAGGTGCGTCGACCGACGTGTGCCGAGCGTTGACGTCGATGCGAGTCAGGATGCTCGCGTCGACTAGGCAGTGCGTCAACCGACGCGTGCACGGATCGACGCGACTGCAAGTTTCATCTTCAAGTGCGTCGATCGACGAAGCTAGGATCGACGCTACTGTAGTTATGCGTCGACCGACGCGGGCGTCTTCCGGCGTCGATGCAGCGCTGGCTGCGGGCATCGGTAGCACGTCGTGCGTCTCGTCATCTTCTTCTTGAAGCTGAAACTAGAAATTAATTTCATATAAAATAAAGTAGAAACACATTTAACACCAAACGAATCGAAAAACATCAAAAGGAAGAAAAACAACAAAAAGATAAACCTAAACACCTTGAAAGCACACAACACATGATGCAAAAACACACAAAAATCACATACAAATATGTACAAATCAACTCCCCCACACTTAGCTTTTTGCTTGTCCTCAAGCAAAATTAAATCTAGACGTAGACAAGAAAAAGCTAATTACCTGATGACCTATTCACTAATGCATTCAAATGATTCAAGAAGTTAATGCATTAAATCGACTGAAAACTCAACTAAAAGGACGACACTATAACGTTGAGATAAGATATTTAGACTAGCTTCCAAACACCTAAAAGTAACGAGTTGACCTCCATGTACGTCACCCATCCATGCCTCGGCCAAAATCTATCCCTGCTCACACTGCCAAATCGTCACCCGACTAGCCCAGTCATCTATACACCTCTTTAACAAAACAATCTAAGAAAAACAAAAATAAGAACTTAACTTGTACAAGGATTTCTCTTCTTGTACTTATTATATTTTTTCTTTTTTTATTTTTCTTTTTTTTTTTAATTATGAGTACCTATAGATATGAGGTACTAAACGAGCATAATTTACAAAAATTAAAGAAAAATGAGAGTTCATTGACTCCAACCTTACGTTGCTAAGTGCAACTGATAACATTTTTCAACTTTGCACGTGGAGTTTTAACGTCTCCAAAATAAAAATAAAAATTACATAAAATCTTATAGAGGGCATTGGAAAATGAGGCTAGTAGAGTATTCGACTCTTAAGAACAAAAAAAAGAATAGAACAGAGGACAAAACACTTCATAGACTCTTTACACTTCATTCCCCCCAATCACACTATTATTCGAACGAAAGTCTAAATATCCTAGCCAAAGCATCTAATCACGTCACTTCATCAAGGATTTTTGATCAATATATCAATACACACAACTCAAATCAACCACAAGCAAGCATACAAAAATTTACTAACCAAACCAAGGACAAACCCCCACACACACACTTAAACCATACAATTTCCACATTGTATAATACGAAAAATTAAGCTAAGTATGGTAAAAGGTAAGAGAAAGAGAGAGACGTCCCTGAGATCGCACTCGTGGTGATGAGTCGAGCATCCAAGACCATCCAACGGGCTTCAAAGTCGAGGGGAACCTGAAACGAAAAGAAATAAAAATACAAAGAAACAAATAAAGTTAAAAGACTTGGGTTGCCTCTAAAGAAGCGCTTGTTTAATTTCACTTAGCTTGACAAGTCGCCACATCTAAATCAAAAACGGGTCGATGAAAGTCACTATCTCCTTTTCTTGAAGCAATCCCGAACCTTGGGAATACGGATTTACTCGATGGCCGTTCACTTGAAAAGTTTCCTTGGTCATCTCGTTTACCAATCGTACTACTCCATACAGAAAGACCTCGGTAACAAGGAATGGTCCGCTCCAACGTGATTTTAACTTTCCGAGGAATAAACATAGTCGAGAATTAAACAACAACACTTGTATGCCAACTCGGATATCTTTGTCAATGATCTTACTATCATGGTGGGCCTTAACCCTTTTCTTGTAGATGTCCGCGTTATCGTAAGCCGTATTCCGAATCTCATCAAGTTCTTCCAATTGCAATCCTCGCTGAGTACCAGCTTGTGTCAAGTCAGAATTTAACGCACGAATAGCCCAATATGCCCGATGCTACAACTCCACCGGGAGATGACACGCCTTACCATACACCATTCGGTAAGGACTGGTTCCCAAGACAGTTTTATACGCCGTTCGATAAGCCCATAAAGCGTCAATGAGCTTGATCGACCAATCCTTGCGGTTCAGTTGAACGGTTTTTTCCAGAATTGCTTTGATTTGTCTATTGCTTGTCTCCACTTGGCCCGACTTTTGTGGATGATATGCCGTTTCCACTTTGTGTTTCACCTCGTACTTTTCCATTAACTTTTCAAAAGACCGGTTACAAAAATGTGCACCCCCATCGCTGATTATAGCTCGTGGAAATCCAAATCTACTAAAAATATGTTCTTGAATGAACTTGAGCACGACTTTTGAATCGCATTTTCTTGTGGGAATAGCCTCCACCCACTTAGAAACATAATCAACTGCAACCAAAATATACTCATATCCAAACGACACAGGAAATGGCCCCATAAAGTCGATGCCCCACACATCAAAAATCTCCACTACTAGGTTGCTTGTTTGCGGCATCTCGTCATGTTTGCCAATGTTTCTTATACGCTGACAGCGATCACAGGACTTAGAAAATTCTTGAGAATCTCTAAACAATCTTGGACAATAAAACCCTGATTAGAGGACTTTATAGGCTGTCTTCTGTCCTCCGAAATGGTTGCCACACTGGTGATCGTGACAAAATGATAGTATACTCCTTTGCTCCTCTTCGGGGATGCATCTCCGAATAAGTCCATCCTTCCCGAACCGAAAAAGGAACGGGTCATCCCAGAAATAATCCCTACACAAAGAAAGAAATCTCTTCCTCTCTTGGAAGGATAAATCAGCCCTTACGTGGCCACAAGTAAGATAGTCAACTATATCAGCAAACCAAGGGGTTATATTTGAAGAAATAGCACAAGTTAATTCGTAAGGGAAGACATCATCTATACAACCTTGTTCATTCACATTTTCTTTCCTATCTAAACGGGATAAATGGTCCGCGACAAAATTTTCACACCCCTTCTTATCCTTAATCTCGACGTCAAATTCTTGAAGTAAAAGTATCCAACGGATCAAAGCGGCTTACTTTGAGTTTTGTTAAAAAGATAACAAAGAGCCGTGTGATCACTATGGACAATCACCTTTGAACGAATAATGTACGACCAAAATTTCTCCAAAGAAAACACCACAGCTAAAAGTTCTTTTTTGGTGGTGGTATAGTTCCTCTGAGCCTCATTCAACATAAGACTCGAATAATAAATCACATGGAGGATACCATCCAATCGTTGTCCCAAAATGGCTCCCACGGCGTCGTTCGACGCATCACACATTATTTCAAAGGGAAGGGACCAATTTGGGGCAATGACTACCAGAGCCGTGGTCAGTTTTTCTTTAAGGAAGTTAAACGCACTCAAGCATGATTCATCAAAACAAACGGTACATCAAGACCTAGCAAATGGCACAGCAGGCGACTAATTTTTGAAAAATCTTTTATAAAACGCCTATAGAAGCCCGCGTGCCCTAAGAAACTACGGACAGCTTTAACGTTTGTGGGTAGCGGCAAATTTTCAATAACATCAACTTTAGCCTTGTCTACCTCTAAACCCTTGCTAGATACGACATGACCAAGCACAATACCACGTTTAACCATAAAATGACTCTTTTCCCAACTTAACATTAAATTACTCTCTATGCAGTGTTCGAGCACTTTAGATAAATTAGCAAGACAAGAAGTAAAAGAGGGCCAAAAATTGAAAAATCATCCATGAATACCTCAAGGAAGTCATCGATCATGTCCGTGAAGATAGACAGCATGCAATGTTGGAAAGTTGCCGGTGCATTGCACAAACCAATGGGCATCCATCGAAAAGCAAATGTCTCAAATGGACAAGTAAACGTCGTTTTCTTTTGAACCTCCGGTGCAATAGCAACTTCATAATACCCGGACAAGCCATCAAGAAAGCAGTGATATTGGTGCTTGGCCAACTTGTCAAGTAATTGATCAATGAAAGGAAGTGGAAAATGATCCTTCCTCATGGCGGCATTAAGCTTCCTGAAGTTGATACACATTCGCCACCCAGTCGCCAACCGCGTTGGCACGATTTCCCCTTTATCATTTTCAACAATAGTAATTCCACCCTTCTTCGGTACCACGTGAACGGGACTCACCCATTCTCTATCGGGTGTAGCAAAAGTGATCCCTTCATCGATCAATTTAAAATCTCCTTCTTCACGACTTCCATTAAAGTTGGATTCAAACGGCGTTGACCTTCTCGAAATGGCTTTGCTCCTTCTTCTAGCACGATATAATGCATGCATGTGGCTGGACTTATCCCCTTAATGTCTCCCAAACTCCAGCCAATGGCTCCTTGAAAATTTTCGAGAACACCAATTAATGCCTCTTCTTCCGCTTCGGCTAACTCAGTGAAAATGATCACCGTCTTTTTCTAACCTTCCTCGAGGAAGACGTACTTGAGATGACTTGGAAGAGGTTTAAGTTCGGGTTTTGGTTCGATGTCCGATTTCTCATTTTCAAGCTCACAAAGATCAACCGCCCACTCGGATTTAGACTCAAGCCAATTGTCGTCCTCGGCGAGCCAAAATTCATCGTCTTGATCGGGAAATTTGAGGATGTCAGATTTTTCCTCAAAGTTGTCTTGTACAATTGAAAATCATGGATAGAAAATGTGACTGATTCATCTAACACGGATAAAATCATGCTCCCATTCTTCACATCAATCAACGTGTTGGTCGTGGCAAGGACATCCAAAATCATGAAATCACGAAATCAACGGGTACGATTAGGTTCCCAAATTGCACAAGGATGTCCTCGGCAATCCCCTTCGGGTACCTTACCCACCGATCTGCTAATTGAAGTCCCATCTTTGTCAGCTAAAAGGCTCCTAAATCAAACTGCTCAAAAATAAACGAAGGCATTAAATTGATTCCCGCCCCAAGGTCAAGCATACCCTGGGTTTCTTTTCCATTTACCAAGGTAATTTTTATACAAAAACTCCCGGGGTCACTTTCTTTTGGGGGAAGGGGATTTCGTAAGATGACGCTCGCCGCATTTGAAATACAAATTTTCTCATTTTCAGAAAATTTTCTTTTTTTTGATGCCAAGTCTTTGAAGAACTTGACATATGCGGGAACATTTCTTATAACATCAAGCAAAGGCAAATGAACATTAACTTTGGAAAGCATGTTATAAAGATCAAGAAATTGCTTATTTTGCTTTTCCCCTCGAAGACGACTTCGATATGGAATGGGAGGCCGATATGGATTAGAAGGTTTGTGAAGAGTCTTCTTGGGCTCGAATTCCTTTTCAACATTATTCGGCGACTCGGTAATAGTCTTCTCCTCGCCTTCTTTCTCATTCGGTTCATTGCTTTCTCCATTGGTTTGATCTTGTTACTAGTTAGAGATTTCATCAGGAGATGCAACTTTATTATCTACAACTTGTCCACTCCTTAGTACTGTGATTTCTTGTGCTTGTGAGGATTGACTTGGCAACTTTCCTTGCTCGTTCTTTCCTACTTGCTTGGCGAGTTATCTGAGTGTTGTCTCAAGCTTATCCATTCGTTTATCATTGCGTTGCAAATTTGACTCAGTGTGTTGCATAAATGTACGCAAAGTCTCCTCGAGCGTTGGTGAAACGGGTGCTTGAGTCGGTGGAGGTGGAGGAAATGGTACTTGAACTTGACCTTGCGGTTGTGATTGTTGCATTGGTCGAGTTGAGAATGAAAAATTGACCCTATCCCCATTGTTGTTGATATGGTTGTTGGGGAACAAAGTTATTTTGTGGTCTTTAGTTCGGTGTCGGATTCGCCGCATTATTGGGATTCAACCATGAGAAATTTGGATGATCTCTCCACCAGTAAGTTTATTGTTGTGTGGGTTAGGGATTTGATACCCTTGCCCAACTTGATTTGTTTGATAACCTTGAATAGCGAATGCTTGTTCGTTGGTTCCTCCTGTCTGCTCGAACATTGTTTGACATACATTCGCGCCATGTCCATACACTCCACAAATGCCACACGTCTCCAATGTTGGAGATATGCCTTGAGATAAAAGCGTGTATTGAGTTTTCAATGAGGCTACTTGCCTTGTTAACTCGACTAGTATTTGTGTATCATCAGGGGATGAATGTGATATTTCGATTTCATGAACAGCTACCTTCCTTAACCGCGAACTTTTCTGTTGAGAATTGTAACTTATTGACTCGCATATGTCTCATACTTCTTGAGAGGTTCGTGATCCGATCTCTCCCCCTGCAGCATTGTCCACCATATACTGAAATGTAAGAATAAGTCCATCATAAAAGAATTGATTAACGAGCTTGGGTGGATAATGATGATGTGGGCATTGTGTCAACAATTCTTTAAAATGCTCCCAAGCTTCATGGAATGTTTCTCCTTCCATCTGATTGAATGACGCTATCTTTACTCGGAGTTGAGCTGTCGTTTGATTTGAATAATACTTCCCCATGAAGCGATCATACACCATATCCCAATTCGTAAGGGAATCAGGTTCCAACGACAAAAACCAAGTCTCCGCTTTGTCCTTTAATGTATACGGAAAACATCACATCTTCAACTGATCTTCACAAAGTTCTTGCAATGCAAATGTTTGAATGACTGAGTAAAATTTCCGGATGAAAGTTACCGGATCTTCGTTTAGTCGTCCGTGGTAAGAAGGTAAAAGATTGAAATGAATGGCTTTGAGTTCATAATCTCGGGCCGCTGGTCCTAGGCGAATGCATGATGTAGATGAGCCAATCACGGGCCGAGCAAATTCACGTATACGAGCCGGTTGAGGCTCATGTTGATGGAACGGACTGTTAAGTGGTACGTATGGGCGTTGATGCGGATGATATTGTTGTTGTTGATTGAACGGTTATTGATGAAAGAAGTAAGGCACTTGTTGTTGGTTCAGTTGTATGCCATGATTGTTAACTTGTTTATTGAAATGGTCTTGATTAAACGGTAGTGGATTTGGTATATTATTTTGTTCATTTCGGGTTTTTGGTTGGTTCGGTTCTGTAGGATTTGCGCCGGGTGGATCCATCGATGATTCTGCTATTGATGAGAGTCTTGCTCGATTTACCCGGTGAATTTTGTCAATCAAAGGTACTACTTCTCCACCAAAGGACCTACGTCTTTGCATTCATTAACAAACAATTAAAACAGTCGAGACAAAAGAACACAAGAATTAAACAAACTAAACAACACATATATGAACACACATTTTTGGACAGCCTTTGTCAATTACCCGGCAACGGCGCCAAATTTTGAATCAAACTTTTTTGCTTTAAAAATAAAAATCTCGTCCGCAAGAGAACGGAGCTATTGTAGGCGATAAGCTGACTCGAGTCGAATCACAAGGAATTACAATCGGCGTCTATAAATATTTGTTCAACAATCATATAACAAAACACACGATCCATATTCAAGGGTTTCTACAACTACAAACTTGAAAAGCAGGTATGCAGATATTAAAACCTAATTTAAAGCATTATAAACTAAAATTTATAAACGAGAAAACAAGATTACTTAAGCAAGCGAATAAAAGTAAATCGTACTTAAATACTAAACTAAAATAAGTCGAACTAACATTCAAACTTTGAAAACCAAATCAAAAGCAAATTACAATTTCAGGGAACTTATAGTTCATAAGATATACGCAGCAATCAAATAAACTTCAGTGATGAACAACAAAGTAAAATGACAAACGTAATAGAAATGGAAGAGCGACGTGATCATCTACCAGAATCTCCAAAGTATTAAAGTTGAATGATACTTGAGGTTCTAAACGTCTGAGGAACCTAGCCCCAAGTTTTCTGCTGTTTAAATGAAGAAAACCACCGGTATTTATAGATTTTCCCAATAAAACCGCCCAACCGCAGGTGCATCGACCGACGCGTGCCGAGCGTCGATATCGACGTGAGTCAGGATTCTCGCAGGCAGTGCGTCGATCGATGCATGCATGGATCGACGTGACCGTAAGTTGCGTCTTCAAGTGCATCGATCGACGGAGCTAGGATCGACACTACTGTAGCTATGCATCGACCTAGCATCTCCCGGCGTCAACGCGGCGCTGGCTACGAGCATCGGCAGCACGTCGTGCATCTCGTCATATTCGTCTTGAAGCTGAAACTAGAAATTAACCAAAATTAGATTATTTCATATAAAATAAAGTAGAAACACATTAAACACCAAACGAAATGAAAAACATCAAAAGGAAGAAAAATGACAAAAAGACAAACCTAAACACCCTAAAATCACACAACACACGATGTGAAAACACACGAGAATCACATGCAAATATGTACAAATCACATTTCCTAACCATCATCTGGTAACATGATCTGGCAACATGCTGTTCTGAAACTTCTTCCCCTACTTTATCTCCCACCGGGAATTTAATGCTCATATGGTATGTAGAAGGAACTTCCTGGAATGTGTTGACGCCGGGTCGCCCCAATATCGCATTATACGCCGAGCTTCCCTTGATGATTAAAAATTTTAAGTCCTTCTCGACTCCCAAGTCCCCCTTTCCCAATGCTGTCGGAAGTGTTAGCTCGCCTTCCGTAATAACCTGCGCACCATTAAAAGCATAAATCAGGGTAACTGGCCGCACCTTTGTTTTTAGGTTCATCTGTTCCAAACAATCCAAGTACAAGATATTGATGGAACTCCCATTATCCACAAACACCCTGTCGACCTCATAGCCCGCTATCTCAGCATCAATCACCAATGCGTCATTGTGTTCCACCTGCAGGCCACGCCTTTCCTTGGGATCGAATGAAATTACCGGTCCCGATGCGGCAGGTCACCTATTAATGACAGCAACCTCACATGGACCAGGTCGGGCTGCTTTTGCATGTCTTTTCCACGCGTTATTTATATCCCCATCCGTTGGTCCTCCTGAGATCATATTAATCCTTCCTTTGCTTCCTCCTGGTCGCCCTTATTCATTCTGTTTTGGGCCACTTCGATGTATTTGATTCCTATCCTGTTTCGGTGGTGGGCCCCCCATAGGTGGTGGGGGTAATGGTTTTACCACTTCTCGTGGTTCTCTATCTCTGTAGATAACTTCCTTCAAATTTCCAGCCTTGATGAGCCTCTCAATCTCATCACGTAAGTGTCTACAATGCTCGGTTGCATGTTCATAATTATTATGAAACCTACAAAAGAACTCAGATTTAGGGTTAGTGGGGGGTGAGTAACTCTCCGGCTACCTGATTGCATCAGGTCGCTCCATGATCGTGAACACTTTTGCAATCGGATATGCCAAAGGTGTAAAATTATCGTCTCTCCAATCTCTTCTTTTGATCCTGACAGTCGCTTTACCACCTGCCTCTGTAGCTAAGAGCCCTCAAACAACTCGCCTTGGTTCTCTCCAGGATTCAGATCGCTTAACGGTAAAAAAGTTTGGGCCTACAACCTCTTCTGCAAAACGTAATCGGAATTCTTCCTCTGTCTCTTTCAACTGTATATACTTATCACATCTTTCCAAAACCTCATCATAAGTTCGAGCTGATTTTTTGGCCAAAGACTTGCGTAAACCTTCATTCCTTATTCCGTGGTGGAGTGCTCCAGCTTTCATCTCATCTGTAACAGTAGGCACATGTATTGTGTCTTTAGTAAAGAGATTAACATATTCTTTTAGATTTTATGAATGTCGTTGTGCCATTGCGAACAAAGATTGTGCCGTCCATGTGTGTACTTTTACGCTGGCGAAATTCTTCAAAAAGGCTGACTTCAGATCTTGAAAGCTCATGATTTTCCCTGACGACAATTGGTGGAACCAGTCCTATGCTAAACCTTGTTATGACTTGTAAGCAGCTTATAAAAAAATTCCATTTTAATTTATATGTCTTTAGAGTGCGGAGTAGCTCTACAGATTTACCCGCAATTTTTAGATGGATTCTCGAGGCTCGCATGCACCCAGCTGGATGGAGGTATAAGAATATTCCTCAGGATCATCGTGATACGACGTGATGGCCTCTGTTCCTAGTATTTACATTAAATACAAACTTAATTTATTGCATTACATATGTTTACATTTGTATAACTAATTACTTATTTTATGTTGTCTTAAATATGCTTTATTGTAGTCTTCATTTTATTTGGACCGGAGGCAATATTCTGATGATGTTATGCGCCAAGCCTTTGCGTATCTATGTCTTATGCTTGGGCTAGCCATCTTAATGAGTGTTGGTAGGCATTTAATGCTAGGGGAGAGCTGCTAATTATAGTCAGCGAGCAGACCTGTAGGGCTTGGATGGAGGCGTGGGCGAGGCCAGAAGAGGTTGAGAGGTCACGGAGGGCTAGAAGGAACCGGATGAACGAGCCAGAGGGTCCTGGTACCAGGATATCTAAGCATAAAGGGAGCTCTCGGGGGGTGAATCACATACGAGATAACATCGTAAGTTAAATTTATAAATTTATATACCAAGCTAGGGTTACCATAATACCATAACCGACTTAGAATTCGGATTCCTCCTGTATGCTAAGTTCGCCAAGCTAGGGTTACCATGATACCATAACCGACTTAGAATTAGGATTCCTCCTATATGCTAAATTCCTATAAATAATAGAATTCTTACTAAATTACCATAATGCCCATAGGCCGCTAGGCCTGTTCGTATTTATGGGCCTCTGGGCCTATTCATAAATGCAGTCCTTCGGGACCCCATAAGATAGCTTGCATTAGCCTGAGAAGGCCCAGAAATCACAAGGCCCAACCTTCAACACCGAGCTACCACTCAGTGCCGAGCTATCATAATAGTACCTATATCATAATAGGTCGCCACCTCGTATAAGAGCTCGCTACTCTCATACCTTAGGTCGTTACCTCACAACATAGCTCGCTCGATACCTAGAAACACTGCACCTTCCAAGGAACAAGGTCACTTGACCTAAAAAACTTCATAAATACCTGCATGAATATTTGATGTTGTATCAGCGGTAAACAGCTTCCTCGTCAACGGCGCTGATAGCGTTGGCTTCTTGTGGTCCTCTTCTTCATAATCGGAGGTTCAATTCGAGATTGAATTTCCTATGAAGCCTTAGTCTAGAATGGGGATGTCTGAGTATTGGGGTTAAGAAGGTAAATTTTGTTGGAAGTATAAGTGGCGCTTTCTATTAAAAACTAACACCAAAACCACCAGCACTTATTGGTGGCACTTATATAAATAAGCGACACCCGATCGCGATGTATTAGTGGCGGTTACTTAGCAAACCGCCACCCAGTTTTATTTAAAAAATGACACCAAAAATCCATCACTTATTGGTGACGCTTACCGCCACCTATTTTTTATTAGAGTCTCTTTCACATGCAACCGCCTCTTTTACTATTATTGGTGTCGATTGGTAATCAATAAGCACCACCCGGACGAGATTATTAATTTTTTTATTTTTATATAAGGCGGTTCATTGCTAATAAGCGCCACTTTGCACATTTTGCAGCAGTTCCTCTTTGGAGTGTCACTTATGAAGCGATCGACTCTAATTTAGTTTTTTCCACTAGTGGTTGTTTATTTATACGAGTATTTGTGGATTTATTTGTGTTGCGATTATTTGATTTTGTGATTGTACTTGGTGTTGTGGTGACGTTGGTGATGAAGTGGTGTACAACACCAATTAGGAGATTTATCCCTCTATTAACAAATTTTAAATGCTTCAGAATGTGGTGGTGGTTTTAAAATATTTTAAATCTGGTGGTGGATTTGAGATTATGTGATGATATATATATATATATATATATATATATATATATATATATATATATATTTGAGTTCTAAGTTGGAGTGTTGTGTAATATGTTAAGTTATTGAATGTTGTGGTTCATAAGCTAACAAATTATGTCTCTAATATATAGATTATCGACAGATCGATTATGTTCTTCTTTCCACTCTCATATACATTACCTTAAACCCATTTGAGATTTTGTTACAAATAGGAAGTTTATTACTAAATTCTAAATTATCCAATTACTTGGGCAGTTTGAGAATGTAATTGTAATGTGATTATCTTAGCACATATGTAATTTTTGGTGTTTTGAATTCCAATTTCTATCTCTCATTTGGTTCTCTGGTGCACCGCATATATGTCTACTTAGAGAACTAAAGGGAGGTGCTGCTGAAATTTTCAAATTCTTAAAATATATACTAAGATAATCTTATTATTTAAGATCATATTCTTAAATGGATAGGTCCCTTACCAAAAGTTTGGTCATTATATATAAGCACCCTCACCCCGTTCACTAATCTATAATTCAATCACGGGAAATTTTTATTTTTGGTACATTATGTTGGCCACATTCCAGAAAAGGTACGTGGTGTTGGCCAACATCAAACTACGTCTATTAAGTTGGCAAATTTATCAAATACGGTACAAAAAAGCCCAATCGAGCTTTGATGCTTACGTGTCATGATTATTTAATCTTTTTATCATTTTTTATTTAATTTAAAATATTAAATGGAGACGAAAAGTCATTTTTGCCCCTCCTTCCCATTTAGTTTATTTTTTTCCTTTATTTCTTTCTAAAAATATTTTTCTTTTTATGTAAAACTAAAAATATTTTTAATACAAGTATTATAGAAATATATCTAAAAATATATAAAATATATTATGTACAACTTACTTAAATGTAAAATAAAAAATAAATAAAATTATTATTTTTAAAATTAATAAAATTTTATAAACTAAACAAGCAAAAACTAATAAATAAATCTAGTTCATTATATATATTAATAAACAAGCAAAAAGAATCCCAATTGGCGAAACCCTTGTTCTTCCATTCCTCATTATTTCTCTTGAAAATTGTCAGATTCTCCAAATTAAAAGTAAAAAATGTCCGCTGTCCAGAATGAGACTGGTGGAGTGCAATCCTGGAGTTCCGGAATGTAGCAGTGACTCAGCGATCGGAGACGGCACCGGCGGCGCGGCAGCGGTGGTGGTGGGAGTGAAGATGGACTCGCAGAGCAGAGAGCTGCTGACTTGGGCGTTGATGAAGGTGTCGCAACCCGGCGATTGATTAGCACATATTTGTCCTTATTTTTAGTAGGTTTGTTACTTGTTTTTCTTATTGTTTTTGGTATAAGTTGGGTAGTTTAAGCTCTATTTCGTATATTTGAACTCTCAGCTTATTTTACCGTGTTTTGATCTAGATTGATGCAAATAAGTGATTATTTGTGGTTTTTCACTTTACAGCTAAGTAACCGGACAAGTTCAGCGCATAATCGGATATTCACGAAATGAAGAACGAGCTTTTCGGTGAACGAGTAGCAAGCAGATAGGAAGAGACGGAAGTAGGCGCGCATCCGCGTCGACTGACGCAACCGTCGACGCTCCGTCGACGCAAGTCATGACCTGCGTCGGTCGACGCAGTGTCGACGCAACGTCGACGTTACCTGCTGAAGCGTCGATGTCGACGCATCTCTGTCGACGCAGCATCGACGCTACTTGCTGAAGCGTCGATGTCGACGCATCTATGTCGACGCTACTTGCTGAAGCGTCGATGTCGACACACACCGTCGACGCACCTGCCCAGTCAATGCGCGCGCCAGGCAGCGCCGACGCCGAGTACCGGCACGCGTCGGTCGACGCACCGTCGATGCTCCATCGACGCGACGGCCCAGAATTGGGAATTTTAGGGTTTCTTATGCTCCAAGTCAAGGGACCTCTATTTAAACCCTCCCTAGATTTATATTAATTAAATTATTTTGTTTTGTAGAAAATTGTTATTTTCACCCAAGCATGTACACTAACAACACCATGCAGGCTGTCTTTTATGTCACTATGATTGTTAAGTGGGGCAACTGCCTCAACGGGTGGAGGTAGAAGTGAGATTCTAATGGGGCGTGGCCCACGTGCGTAGGAGAGGACATTTTGAGGAGGTGGCAATCAGAGTGGGATAATCCTAAGAATAATGCGAGGTCCTAGTAGGCGAGCAGGAATATGATGAATGAGCCCGAAGGCCCAGGTACTGGGATTTCAAAGGTGGGTCTCGATCATTATTTGGTCATGAAAATTAGCTCGTAAGTAAATTTAGATTTATATTTGTAAATTTGCACCATAATTAATTAATTACTTGATAATTAATGGTAAATTAAAATGTTTGTTAAATACTAAGTACAATGTGAGGAAAGGGGTAGAGAACCCACTACATACGAAGTTTTTCTTGACTATACATCAGAGGTGCGATGACATATTTATTGAGCACGTATCACAAAAGATATATGTAAGTATATAAGTATATATATGTATATATATTTCATATTTAATACTAATTAAAGTTATATATCAACTAAAATATTCCAAGCAGAGTTATAGGACGTCTGGTGGAGAGATGTAAGGCGCCATAGGACCAAGACAACGTTGACGAGGGTGAGGTCTATCTAGGTCTCGTCGGGGTGAAGAAGGGTTGCTATTTCTTCAAGAGATGGCAGTGCTTTCTCTCATCCCCATAGCTGTGTCACGGAGCTCCAGACACAAACTTTTAAGAGTCTTGTCGAGGCTTAGAGAGAGGTAGAGAGTGGGCCCATAAAGATCAGCTCCAAGAGCTCCGCGAGGTGCATGCGTGAGAACGGCTAGAGATCCAAGCGATGCTCCAGCATCAGGTGATAGATGAGGTCGTCGTAGTAATTAGAGCTCAGCCTCAACCTCAATGGCTTCTATCTGGTCCTCCAGCATAGTAGTAGTGTTAGATATTAAGAAATATTTTGTTGTGAATATTTATGTTTGATATGTGATGTAAAACGTACTTACACATTTCAGGAATTTATGTTTCATATTTGATTTTAAATTTTTGGCACCTCCAAAATGAACAGGTAGTGTAATGAGAATATGTATAGTAAAAAAGTAAAATTAAAAATATTGATAGGCATAAGACCATTGGTGATTTTAAAAAAATCAAGAATGCCGACGGGGTTGTCGACGTCGATATTTACCGACATTGACAACCCTATTAGCATTCGATGATGCCCCCTACTCATCAACAATTCACCGATGTGTCCTCTTCTCATTAGTGATCCATCAACATATGCCGACGGTAATGGATCGACAACGAAGGGGTATCCCGGCAGGCCTTACCCGCAGCATTGTGTCGGTAAAATACCGATGGGTAAGAGTATATCGTCGGTTTTGTTTTACAGACAATAAGAATGCTGACAGGTGATAATCGTTGGTATTGTCATTGGTAACCCTCTACCAATGTGATTGTCGATAGTTTGGCCTGTCGGTATTTCCCAAAAACTCTTGTATTCCTCTACGATCGTTTCTCGGATTCCTTATTTAAAAACCATAGATTTTTTCAACTTGGAGCTTGAACTCTTTAAAACATGGAAGAGTTTGGGGTTTTTATTTGATAATAAAAACCCAAAATTATCTTTTACCATCATTGACAAACAACAAGAATATCGAGTTCCTCCAAGCAATGGAACTTGCATAGGTCCACAAAAGTTGGTGTACACTAGCTCCAATGGTGATTGTGATTTCCATTTAAATTTATATGGGAAAGATTCATAATGTTACTTTCCTAACTGACATTCTTTGCAAACTTCATCGATCACATAGATTCTGGGCAGACCTTGAACAATTCCATTTCCTAACAACTCCTTTAAATTTCAATAATTTAAGTGCCCATATCTTTCATACCACAGCTTAAAAACTTTATCTTCAGAAGTGAGATAACAAATGGCATTTAAGACATCAAGTTTGATAGGAAACACATTGTACATGTGGCATTTGCGACATCAAGTTTGATATGTAACAAATTGTTTGATCCCAACCTGATTTTTGCAATGTGATGATTTTTGTTATTCATGATGCACATATCTCCAGAAAAGTGAATATCAAAGCTTTTACTCAATAAGTGATCAACACTTAGTACATTACTACACCTTTGACTTTTTCAGTTTTTTCAGTCTTTGTCTTGAAATAAATATCTCCAACACCTTGAACTTTGTATGAATTGTCATCTTCGGTCGTCACCTAACCATGGTTAGCATCTCGAGCGTTGATAACAAATATTTGTTTCTAATCATATGCCGGCTTGAACCACTATCGAAATACCAAATATTTTTGACATTGTCAGAAGCAAACAATAAAGTTCCAAAAGATCCGGATTCAAATTGATGCACAAACTTGGTCTCGCATTTTTCTCCAAATATTTCCCCAATAACCATATACCTTACGACCTGGTTTTTGACAATGATCAAACTCAATATAAGACTTCCTATCTTCGTAGGTACCTCAACCTCTACCTCTTTGATTATTTTGGAAGATTGTCTCTCCTTGATTTGAGAGTTGCCATCCATTTTTTCTTACGTTTGTTGGCTGTAAAAATGTTTACCCCCACTTCCTTGATTAAGACCTCTGCCTAGATCACGATAAGAGCCATGACCTCCTTATAAAATAATTAGGATTTCAAGGCTTGATCTTGAGTATAATTAATTGGAGGGTTTCATTGAAGGATTATTACCTCGTGAGCCTCCAACCTTCCTTGTAAGAATCCTATGGACATTTTTGAAATATCCTATGACCCCTCAATAGCCACAACAACATGGTCGAACTTACTTGGTAGGATTTGTAAGATTTTCTCAACAAATCTTTGAGTTTCTACAACTTCTCCATTTGAGGCCATTTGATTGGGAATATAATTCACCCGGTAAAATATTATGAGACTTTCTCATTGTCCCACATATCTAATTTCTCAAATTTCGCTCGTAGAGATTGTAGGCGGGCATTCTTTCTTTTACTTGATCTTAGCTAGAATATGTTGTCTCCAACACTCTCCATGCATCTTGAGAACTTGTAACCTTCGAGGTTCTTTCATAAACATGAATTTCAAGTGTCTAGTAAATTTTGAAGAGTGCTTTTGGATCCTTTTATTTTATGCTCTTCAAGAGATCTCTTTGAGCGATTGTTAGTTCAGATTCATTTTTTGGTGCTCTTACACCTTCTTCAATGACGCTCCATAAGTCTTGAGATTAAAAATATAATTTCATAAGATTACTCGAGTAATTGAATTCTTCTACATTGAAATGAGGGATAAAAAAACAAGCTAGTTGGACATTTTTCTAACTTGGCTATGATGTCAGTTTGAAGAAAATAAGATTGAAAACAAAGAAACTTGATTGTATTTTTTTTCTTAACGAAAATCACATTATGGATTCTTATTTATACTAGTTGAGTGACATAGGAATCAATCCAAAGTAAATAAAAATATAATAAATAATATGATTGTTTGACTAGAAATTGAAAGCCTGTGACACTTCACTAGATACATTTGACAAAGAATTCAAAGAGATTAGTTCATAAAATTTGGTTTTCTCCACACCCCTTCACTTGAGTTTTGACCTTTCTCCTACAGAGACTTTAATCATATCTAAAATCTTCCTTGAGAATTTGTGTGCCTAATTTGACAAATACCAAGGTTCGAAGTAATTATTATAAAAGAGTTCGATTATCTCTCGAACTTTGTCGGTAAGTTGTAAAAACACTCTTAGCAATGCAGAACGAGTTTTGAGATTCAATTCCCATCGTCTAATGATAATAATTATGATGGAACTAAAAAGTATTAAGGGCATATTTGTAGGAAAGCTATGGCGCTCCCAAATTTTGACATGAAATGTTGTGATTGTTCAAGTCGGTGTTGATCATATCATTGCCAACTCGGTAAGATCAATTTAGTGAATATCCTAATAGTTCCCACCAACTCGACCGTGTCATGTCAAAAATCAGGTACGACACTACGGTGCCCTCGTAGGTGACATATAATTCCTACATATTTGACATTCGAAAAAGACTTAATCATTTTGTAACTAGGCTGAAACTCATAGCTAGTCTTTATAATTCACCCTAATTATAGATATGTTAAACGGCTCAAAAACCTTCCCGCCACCCATTTAAACCGGGAAAAACAAGAATTAGCACCTAAAAATATTAGCATGTTTTTTAGCCCGAACCGTTTAGCTAAAGCGCTAAACGGGTCGGCCTTCCGGTTACCCTGCCTGGCCGCATATCAAAGTTTTTTTTTATTATTTTTCTTTTAGTACTTTAAAAAAGTGGCAAAATTAGGATTGGACTAATGTTCTTTATTAAGAAAGTGGCCTCATGGTCGTTGTTTGTTTCGTATATGTATAATAAGTCTTTATATTATTCACACAGTTTTTGTATATATAATTATCAGTAGTTGTTCATGGTCAACCTGACCTGGGAGACTACGTAAGAATATGTGGACCACGTGGCAGATATTGGGTTCACAATTTGGTCCAACTGGTATCTAAACAAGTCATCAAGCTTTAAACATCGAACGGTCAAACCGGACCGACCTGATTGCAATAAGACCGAGTTGACCCAATGTTGGTGGTGACCGATGAGTTGGTCGTGGGGTCCATCAGCACCTCGACTACAATGCCACTGCCACCTCGATTGTCGGTCCACCATATCTCAGTCGCCACATCTCTGGTGCCTCAGCTATCGGGTCATGTGCACATTGACGAACTGGTTGTTATGCCTAGGGTGTCGAGTTTATGCTGACCAGGCTACTGTCGAGCATGAGTCATGGTGACTAGCTAGCATGTGCAACACCATCCACCAACTTGCTGACCTGGTTCGGTCAACCAGGTCGTTGACGAGTATTAAGTCGCACTGACTGGCTACCGCGCACGACACCATCCACTTATCGACCTGATCTTGCCGACCAGGAGATTGTCGGGCAGGAGCCCCCATCGACCCTGCATTGTACCTGCAAAGAGCCTTCACGCACAACGGCCGACCCCTGAGCTCATTAGCTCGACGCATAGTGTGTGATCAGTGTTAACACGCATGTTGCTCGACATATTAACCAAGTCGACCCGGATATGTCGATCAGAAAACTATATCGGATTAGCTCGATACTGATAAAACGGGATCGACATTGAGGCGGTGGAAAAGACATAATTAGGGTTTTGGGTTTCGAATTAAATTATTTCCAAAGAAAGTCAGCAACCAATGACAGAAGGACACGTGTTCAATTAGGTTTTCATAGGAAACCTATTAATAACCTCTCCAATAGAGAGAGTATGGGACGCCAGTTTCTAGAGATAGAAATCGTATACAGAGAATTTTAGAGAGATAAAACTTGTATAAAGAACTCACACTTATATAGGAACCCAATAAGACTAATCCGAACTCAAAAAATGAATAAAATAACTAAGTTTTTTTTCCTAGTTGTTTTGTTCATTTTTCCTACTTGGTTTACTCGTTTTTACTATTTATTTGGTTAGACTACTTTTAACTCTTATAACGTAAATATATTATAAAGAGCATACATACTTTATCTCTTATAAAGGGCACTTTTTCTGAGCAAGCAAAACCAGGTTCAAATCTCATTGGGTGCGTGAGTGTGTTAATTTTCTTGTTTAAAACAGATATTTTCTTTATTATTAGTGAAAGACCATAAAAAAAAAATTGATATATATAATATATAAACATCGCATAATGTAGTAAAATATAATATAGTATTTATGTTTTATCATTCACTTTTTTTATATCACATATTTCTTACCCGTTTAAATCAAGACTTTTCTAATCCAAACCGTTTAGTTCGAAACTAACTAGAGGTTAGCCCTTTCTAGCCCAAAACATTTAGTTCCAAACATTGTTAGGGTCAACCAGTTTAATATCTCGACTAATTATTATTGCATAACACTGTACTTTTAGTTTTTTAAACAAAACCAACGAAACAGAACTTGTATATAAAGACGAGGCATGTCAAAACCACATAGTTGAGACTACTAATGGCCCATTTTGAAGATGGATTGCACAGGGGAGGGAGCTAAGCAGTAGGCAGCCAACATTGCGCATTATTACTAATCTTAGCAGCTCTAGTGCTTTATTAGTCATCTACAATTATAAGTAAGGTTCTAAAAGGTGCTAGGCGTGTCGAGACGGCGATGTCGAGTTCAAAGTCTTTTAAGTCTATGCGTGCCTTGGCGGCGAATGTTGTTTTTATTTTTTTATATAATTTTAATTATTTTGGATTACAAGTAAAACAATAAGGCGAATGTTGTTTCTATTTTTTTATATAATTTTAATTATTTTGGATTACAAGTAAAACAATACATTCGTGCGATGATTTTTCAATGAAAAAATAGTTTTTAAAATATTTAAAACTAAAATATTACTTAATATTATTAATTATAATCATCTCGCACGATTGAATTCAAAATTAATATTTAAATTTTTTTGAATTCAAAAAAAATAAAAAATATAATTAAAACATAATAAAAAAAAGTACATATTACCTAAAAAGAAGAATCTACTTCAAGACGATCAACTCTAAGTCGACTATCATTTTCAAAGCAATGCATTTCGATGAAGCCACAAGTGTAGGTAAGTGTAAGCAAAACCTAGAAAGGCCTTTAGAACAATGATTATAAGAACTAATTGTAACAAGATTATCCATTAAATATTATCTTCAAATTTTATCAAATACGAAAAGCTCAACCACCTTATATAATCTATTTTAAAAGTAGTACCTAGGCAACGAAAACCAGTTGAGCAAATACATACCTTACGAGATGTTTGTAATACACATCAAAAATGTACCTACAATTTTGAAAAATCACTCGATCTTTTCTAACATTATATTTAAAACTAGTTATAACAAAAGATACTCCAAAGGGAAGTTTGCACCCATATGAAATAATGACAAGTATAAATAATTATATACAGTGACAAATTTATTCATCATGCCAGGAAGGTGGTGGAAAATCATCATCAAGCAAGCAAACAGATGAACTAAAAAAACAAAAGGAACCTTGATAACCGCAAAATTTCGGCTTACAAAACATGAAATAAATAGGAATCAGACTCCTTCCCAATTCGCTCGCCTCTTTTATTGTTCATGCATTAGCATTAAAAATCTCTTAATTTTCATTCCATCTAAGCAGCTCAAAATTTTAAATTGCCGCCCAAAATAAGGGACTAACATCAGAATCAGTGCTTAATCAAAAGTCGATAACTTCAACTCTCAATAGAACTTCCTGCTTACGGAATCATAGCTTGGCAGACGAAGCACTGACAGATGTTAGAGGAAAATGAGAAATAAGAAAAGGCTAATAAATCATATGTAATATAGAAAATAGCATTAGAGGAAATGCAGTTACCGTCGCCATAAGATGCCATTGTCAGTGGAGATGATAGAAGCCTTTGTGATATGTAAGAGATATCATCCAATGTAACTTTATCAACAGCCGTCAAGAAATGCTCCACAGGTTTCCTAAATATGCAAAAGCAAGTTTAGATATTTTTATAATTAGGTTATTGACCTGGAGCTTCAGAACTTATCCAAAATTGATACAGGGATTGTTACAAAAAGTACCCTTGAGAGTACTTGAACATAATAAAAAAAACAGCTAACTTCAAAATTACAAAAAATACCCCTCTAATGTTTGATTCAGTGTTTAAATTAGCGGGGCTAAATGCAATATTTTATAAATGTGAAGGTGGGATTTGAGTTTTTTTTTTTTACTTTTGAAGAGGTAAAAATAAGACAACAAAATTTCAAGGTGTTTTTTGTAATTTTGAAAGTTAGCAGTTTTTTTTTTTTTTGAAATGAACCTATAGATACATTCACCAATCTGTAAATTCAAGTTTACTGATGGCAATCTAAATCCATGCTATGCTAGATCACAGAATTGGTTCCCAAATTCTAGTATAAGTGGACGCACCTCTCTCCATATGTCAAAATCTGTTTACCTATGTCTTCAGTTGCAATCATCTGCAGCCATATCAACAAAATCAATGGAAATGCACTAGAAAATAGAAGATGAAAGAGTCCTTTATTTCTTCACTGGAAGAAAAATCTATGAAATGGTGCAATAGCATACTCTGGATTCCAAGTTCATCAGAATTGCAGACTTCGTCGCCTGTTTGGCACGATCTAGTTGCACCTCCTCAACTGCAGGGCAAAGAAGAGAGGGGATAAATAGAGTTTCAATCAGCAATATTTTCTATTCCATCCACTCAGATAACATAAGAACTGGCACTGGAGAAAGAGGATGGGATTGTTATTTTAAATCAATTCAAGAAATTTCTATATTTCACAAGTATAGAGCTGGCATCATACAGTCAATTATATTAAAATGACACATATATAAAGTTCAAGCCAAACCTGATCCAGGGGTCGCAATAGAAAGGAATTCTCCAACAGCTATATCAATGACCTGTTCTGCATGGTCAACTCCCTGAATTCCAAAAAAGTGGCTCATCAGTCATCACTTCCAGGTCAAGTCAAAAGAGACAACATTCCTTGTACAGTCATGCCAATAGAATAAATTTATCTCATTATAATCTTTTATTTTATCCTTGGGTGATAGTTTCGGTGCAGCCACAAATTAGCACCAGTATATTAAAAATATGATGATCATTTTTCGTTTGTGGGCTTATTTACAATTAAATTGCATGTCCACAGAAATATTAACAGGAAGTGCTTCCTGGTGGAAAGAGCACCTCTAAACAAGTTTCCAAGTTGCAAACCATAATCTAATTGCTTAAACCAGATAATATGAATTGGTGAAAAATTATAACCACAGACAAGATTCAATAGCTGAGACTTATGGGGAACTGAAAAGGCTTACAGAGGTAGCTGAGATTCCAAATAATCCAGAATGATTGAAAATGCTGCTGAATGCAGTAAATGACTCAATATCGTGATATTGGTTCAGGACACGGAGATCTGCATACCAGATAACATAAAATTGCATAAGAAAACAGCTAGCATAACATGCATCACAATATAAAATACGATAAATAAAATAAAAAATGAAATCGACAAAATTATGACAGCATAAAAGCTTGAACTCAGTAATATGCTAACATTTTTCAAGGCCTTAGAATATGAATACAGATGTGAGTGCATATTCATAAACATTTAAAGTTGAGATACAAGTCCATACGATGAGTTGGGTTAATAATCAAACTCAAAAGCCAAAATGAAAACAATTTTAACTTACATAATCTTGAGTGCATCCCCTTTCCAGGACCACCAGCTGAGAATGATCCACCTCCTCCCATGAGCATCTATGATACAGATACAATAAGCATTTTCTTATAAGGTAAGATTCGAAGATTTTACAATAAGATTAGAAAACTAGATTGAAAAAAGATAAGTAAACAAGCATTACTTGACAAAACAATTGTATAGAGTAATAGAAACATGAGCATCTATTCACAATTTACTTATATGGCGCAGGGAGGGAATTATATGAATGAGTTAACCTGAAGGACAGTCAATGTTATGGCATCCTTATCGTTGACCCAACCGCCAGGAAGTTGAAAGGCAAGAGCAAAGTGAGTTGTCTAGCACAAAAGGGAAAAATATAAAACATTATTGTCAATCTTACAAATCAATTCACAAAGTACAATACATCAATATAATTAGGGAAGTTTCTGAGACATACCCCTGATTCGCCTTGACGACGAAAATCACCCCCTGTATAAATTGGCTTTGGTTCCTCAGGACGGTGAACACCAGGCAAGTCAGAAAGAAGTGGTTCTGCATATTCCAACAACTTATCATGGTCGACACCATATGCTGCAAGAACCATCCTAGGAGCAGTGTAGTTTTCCTAATCGTAATGATAAGCAATTAGAGATATATTAAGAAATAAGAAAAAAAGTATCTAAGAGATACAGATGAGGTAAAAAGAGAAACCAATGACTCTCAAGACTTACATCAACAAATTCCTCCAAAACCTTGCTGTTCAAATTCTTAAGTCCAGATTCTGAAGCCACAAGCCCATTGCCGAAGGGGCCAGAGTAGCCAGTAGCATGAACGGCCTCTAAAAGAAAATGCTCAGGGTTTTTGGAGCATTCCTCAATTTCAGCTTTCACCTTCTCCAGCTGTAAAGAGAATCACAACATCTTAATACAAGATCGCAAATAGGATAGCAACAAATGTTTAAGTAGAAAACTACCAAGATACAGAGGACAGGAAAATACCTGTTCGTTAACTTCCCAATCGAGAAAAGCAGGGTTTCTAACACAGTCAACAAGGAGCTCAACCATTTTAGGAACATAGGTTTTTAGTGCATCAAAGGTATAACCCATATGCTCGCGGGAGCCCGAGGCACCAATATTGCCACCAATTGCCTCAACTTCTCGTACAAGGCGCAACTGGCTCCGGTTAAGAGTACTTTTAAAGGCCATCCGCTCCAACAGATGTGTCACCCCGAATTGAGATGGTCTTTCGTAAATCGAGCCGCAATCGACGTACAAGCCAATTGAAGCTGCAGGATGCTGATCAACAAGCTCAATCAGTAAACAATTTGCTAAAAGAGATTCTAAAAAGAGTAAACATGTAGAAATCTTATAATACCGATGATGTTTCCGAGGCGATCTTGAGACCATTTGGAAGAGTGGTTATCCTCGTCTTTCCAGGCTCTATATAGTCCGGCAATGGAGGGGGAATAGTGACACCCTTAAGTGGGAAGTCCAAAGGTGGAAGTGAAGATGACTTCTCACCTATCAGCCAACTAAAGAGGCCTCCTGGTGCTGACTTGGATGCAACAGTACTAGTACTTGCAGATCTAGCCCATCTGCTATAACCTGTTTGTCTCTGTCAAGAGTGAAAAAGAAAGTTCAGCCCATTGCTTTATATTAAATATGATTATCTAAGACTAAAACACTATTCCATGTATAATCCATTATAACATTTTCAGAAGTTAAAACAATGCTGTGAGTTGAAATATCGGTACCGTATTACTATTATCAACCAATTTACAGAGGTAAATCAAGTTCTATCAGAAAATTGGTTCCAGCAAAAGAGCGGAACCAACGTGAAACAAGTTCTATCAGAAAATAGTCATTCTTAACAGCTTCCAGATTAATAGAATTGATTTGTGCTAAAAGAGATGGGGATTCATACGAGGAAAATTATGTTCAAAAATAAGCTGGAACCACAGTGAAAGACATATGCTCCTATAATATATTAATCGTCGGCAAACAGCTTCTTTTGCTTATAATCAAGCCCTAAGATAATAAGATTCAACAAAGCGGCATTTCTCATCACCGAGCAGATATCAGATCTGAATATTAGAATCAAAACGCAACGAAGGTACATCGACATATACATACACAAACATTTTAACGAGTATAAACACGTAAAGTGTGAAGACAGGGTTAAGAAGAGAGCAAGGGTTATAGCTAACCTTGAGAGCCTTAGCCCGAGAAGCCGCCGTTCTGTACATATTGGAACTGCGATAATCGATCTGTCAATTAGAGCGAATAGTGTGTGTGTCTTTTTCTCTGTTTGAGGGTTTGGGATTCAGAGAGGGAGGCGAGAGATGGAAGTGAAGACAAACGAAAAAAAAGGATCTCAACTCAATACGTGAACCCCACGTGCCTTTTGAGGTAATTTGGAAACATTGGACCGGCCCAGTTGCGTGTGTGCCCGTGATACATTATGACTAACTCAGTCCAGCCCACTTATAAGGGCTTTGATTACTATGGGCTCGGCTGCATGTAGCTACTAGGTCAAAATGCGAGCTCATCAATTTTCAATTAAGAGCGTGGTTGACTTGGCTTATAAACTCATATATCTTCTTAGATGTTTTGTATAGCTTATAAGAAGTTAAGAGTATTTGTATAAAATCCAAATTCACGTATTTGTTAATATTGTTGACATCTAATTCTATGTGTCAATTTATTAGAGGTTCGGATAACACATGTCATCGTCTGTAATACGGACCAAAATGTCCATACGTAATATTATTTGATATATGAGTGTATTTGTGGTAAGTGACTTCATTTCCTAGAGAGGGTGTTCCTTTGGTAGGTGAGCGAGCTGAATGGTTTCAGTGGAAGAGTGAGCGAGTTGGTTTGTGGAGTAGCGACCTGGAGTATAAGGATGAGTTCTTATATAGGGTCGCGACCTCTTGTGGTCTGAGATGTGTACTTGAGCTCGGTTATAGGTTTCTGTGAATATCAAGCCTACGGGCTTAGTGTGAGTAGTTTATGAGGTTTCGGTGGACTGTATGGAAAGAATAATGGGCCCAAGCCTATTCTATTAATTTAATGAGAGGTTTATTATTTATGGAAACTTAGCATATGGGAAGAATTCTAATTATAAGTCAATTGTGGTATTTATGGAATTATGGTAGGAGAAGGTAACCCTTGCTTGGGGAGGACTTCTCTTGTATCTATAAAAGGAGGTGCATACCTCTCATTATTTTCTAAGTCGATATTGCTCTATCGCATTACTGTTTTATATTTGAAGAGAAGTGTTGAGTGTTTTGATTTCGCTTATTAACTTAAGCGTCGGAGGGCCTTAACGGGCTCGAAATCCGGCCGTCTGAGGCGCTGTTTTGCAGGACCAGCTAGGTCGCTAGAAGGATCACTGAAGGCTCGGCAGGTCGTTGTAACGTATTTGGAATCTATTTCAGGTCGCTGATCTCAATTTTGAGGTTAGTACCCCCTATATTTTGGTAGCCCAACTTTTTGGACTTATCAGTCTGGTAGGTCTGGATGCTTAGTTGGCAGCTTCTCATGGTTTGTGTAAAAATATTACCTTTTTGGTATTTTTGGACTAGGTATAAAATAGCTTTTTTTATTTCAGCAATTCCTTGGAATTCTAGGGCTTCTCAGACCGCACAGCTGCATATTTTTTTTTGTCCTCTTCCGATCTTCAATCCAGACGCTGCAAAATATTTTTTATTTTTTTTATGACACTTATCATTTTACGATCTCAACAATACAACCCTAATTCTACAGCGAAGAACAGCACTCGCATCCCTCGAAGAACAGCAGTCGCATCCCTCAAAGAACAGCAGTCGCTCTCTACAAAATAACTCTAATCTTCCACAAATCCTTCATGGTTGTCCCAACATTAATTCATGGTATTTTTTACCCATTATTTATGTTCTTATGATTCTTTTATTTCTGAATTTTGTAAATCAATTCTCAATATTTCAAAATTTTTGTTTTGTATAGAAGAATTCTGTAAGTTTTGTAGTCGAATAATTACACTTGCATCGAAGAATTTTGTAAAATTATAAGAATTTGAAATCAATCGGATTCATTTTTTGATCTAAAGTAGCCATTTGGATCGGAGAATGTAAATTTCGTTTTGAATATTGGTGTGAACGAGAATCAATCTTCTTTGCAATATAAGATTCGGTTCTGTATTATTTTGATAAAAAATATGAAAGATTGATTTATAATTTAGTTTATATGGTTATTCTCTCCGAAATTGTTGCAGGTTGAATTTCCAATTGAATTTTTTTTATGTGTTTAAACATAAATTAGAGTTGCTGCATTTGGTTGATTATATTTTTCTTCTTTATCATGAATTGCAAGTTTCGGAATTTGATATTAAGAGAATTTGTTCATGTGTAAGCAGTTGAATTCACACGGGGTTTAGGCAGCTTCAACAACTGCAATAGAAATAATGAGTTTGTGGATAATTTCTTGAAATATTCAATGTAGGTGCATAATTTGGTTGGCGGTAATTTCTAGAATATTGCAAGGTATTTGCCCAACTCCAATTTTATTCAATATTGATTTTGTTTTTTAGTTTGAGAATAATAGGTAACGGTGCACCTGGAGCAATGGTTATCACCAATGACATTGCAGTTTTTTCAGTACAACTTTCTTTTCTATTTCTATATTTTAAAAAAATGGGAATATGTGATGTTTATATAACATTTTTCACCCGAAATATCAACTTTGTTCTTAAAATTCATCTTTTTAAGTTACATTCAACTTTACTTCAGAGATAATTCATTAGGTACAAGCCCTTTCTTCAAATTTCATGACCTAGTAATAGTTTCTTGAATATAACCCATTATGCCTTTGTGTAACTTATATGTAGTTGGTAGTGATTTGATTTATGATTTAAAAGGTCCTTTTTTTTTTTTTTTACAAATGCAATCATTGTCAGCATATTTTTTTGTCACGTGTTGGAATGAATGAGTAAATAAGATACAGATGAATCTTCTCCTTAGTAGTATCTCTATAATCTTGAGTTTTCAAAATGGGTTTTAATTGATGAATGTTCGTGGTATATGTACCTTAGACATCAACTCATTATTTGAATGACCTAGGAAGACTAGAGACATGAAGTCATATTATTTATTTTTCTATAATTTATTGGTATTTCCTCTTGATGAGTTAATAATGGTTAATATTCATTGTGTTTGTACCTCTTGCATATTTTGCACATTGTAGGTATGACTAATAACTTTTGTCGTCTCTCTCCTTTTTTTTTTTTTTTTTTTTTTTGCGAAGTTTATTTTTGTTTATGAATAAAATTGTTAGATCCAATTTAAAATCCGGATTTAGTGTTTCATCTCATGTTTGGTGTGTCTATTAATTTAATCTAGATCTATGATTCTTTTGGGTACTTTACGGTCTTGAATATCCAATTGCATTACATTTTGTTATTGGCTTGATGGACTGCGTATGTATTCAGCAATACGAGATAGAACATATAATAGAGATTGAAGATGAAGATCCCAAACCTTTTATGCATAATCCACGATTTACTTATGTATAATTTCAATTTTCTCATTCTTCGGAATTTAACTTTTTCTGTTCTCAGTGAAATAGAACGTAGATTGTATAATGACTTGCGTTTGTTCACTTTTTTTCTATTCTCTATCTGGTATTCATTCGTATTGTTTTTTCTCAGCCAATTATACTTTTATATTTTACGGATTACCTAATTTTTGAGTAAAAATAATTTTACTGCTCTGGAATTGTTTTAGAGTGGATCGATTATTGACTTTGGCAGATCTAATAATTCCAATTTAAATTTTCTTCTATTTGTTTTTGAGATCTCTCTATGCGTACGGTAGTTTCAATTGTGTTAGTTTCCAGGTTTTTTAATTTTTTTTCTTTTAATAATTCTACTGTTACTTTCTAAGTGCACCCTATTTGTTTTCTGGATGAACGTCTAATTTTTCGATCTGCTTTTGCAGATCTTATAGGTTTGTATATCTTATTCCATCTAACGATATGTTCTTATAGGTTTGTTTTCTTTCCTATTAATTAGGAATTTTTTTCTAATATGAATCTGTGGTTTTATTTTTTTTTTTCAGATCTTATATATCTTTGATGATAGTACAGATATATTTTGCTTCAGTCGATGAGATGGATGATGGATCACGGGTTGTTTTGTTTGAGAGTCTGTGATGATATTTTTTTTTTTAATTTGTATTGATCTGAGCTAATGGGTCGGGCATTTGTAAATTCAACCCGTAAATTCGAGGTTGTGATGATACTACAAATTTTTTTTGTTTCGTTCTGAGCTAATTAATGGATCAGGCATTTGGAAAATTGATCCGTATCTTGGCAGGGCGGCCCGGACGGCACGTGATGTGTCGCGTGCAACCGATGATTTTGCAGCCCTGGCGTGGTCGATTCCGTTTGGCTGATATTATTAACAAGAGACCTCATTGTGTTTAGGAATTAGGCGTTTCGTTTGCGATCTGAGCCTCATTGTGTTTAGGATTTGGCTTATATTATTAACAAGAGCCTCATTGTGTTTAGGAATTAGGCGTTTCGTTGAGATCATTGTGTTTAAGAATTGGCTTATATTATTAACAAGAGCCTCATTGTGTTTAGGAATTAGGCGTTTCGTTTGCGATCTGAGCCTCATTGTGTTTAGGAATTAGGCAGAGATTGATTATTCTGATATTTTTGTATTTTTTAAATATCTATTGTGTAATTTTTTATTATTTCTTTAGGTTTTACTATATATATATATTTGAGTTGATGAAAGTTTGTGATTGTTGTATTCTGTTTATAAGAAAGAAAAAAAAGAATCAAGATTATTACAATATGCAGTTGTGAATTTTTGGTAGTTGTTAATAGTTCCTATCTATGGGTACGCATTTTAACATACCTATTGGCAATTACTAGAAAACGTCTATTTTTCTTTTAAAAAAACTATTCAATCCTAACATTATGTGTGTGTTCGAGTCCGTAATTTAATGAAGCGTTTTTAAATTTCCACACCAAATATAATTCATACATAAATTAATGTAAATTGAAATCGTTTACTATGGAAAGATGCAAGTGTTTTCTTCATCCATGGATTAAGTTAATTGAAAACATCTAATACGGAACAACGTTCTAGGGTTGGTCGCTCTCTCCTTCTATTTATGAGATTTTTTATTTTTTTTTTTGCAATTTAGTTTCCCGTTTTATTCACTGCCTATTGGAATTGCATTTGATATTTATTTTATTTTTCAAATTCTGGATTCATATTTCTTTTTTAAAATTTCTTTGCAATCTTTGATTATCCGTTCATCTTATTTTCCAAGTACTAAATTTTGTAGGACAAATCAACCAATCATTTCGTGAGCAATCATTCAGCAAAAATGGTACCAATCTTTTTATCTTTCGCGATGTCCAGTTTTTCTTCCCCAAATTTTTGTTTAATATCTGATATGTAGAAGAACAATAATTAATTATTTTTTAGCAGGATTTGCAGATTACTTTCGATCCACTGTGATACTTATGTACGTAAATCAAATCAAATAAATCCACTCAGAGACACTGTCAGGTGATTAATTCTTCCAAACAAGCTTCTTTTTAATTATTGATTTTCTCTGCATATTGCTTCATTTCCTGATCTGTATTTGTGTAGATGCATATGGATTCAATATTAAGTATATTTAAAATATTTTAGTTTGTGACTTGGATTAAATTGTGGATTTTATTCTGGCCAAACCAAATTTTTGTATATATTTCACATATTACTAATTAGAAGAGATTTTTTTGACAATATGTAGAGGGATTTTTTTGACAATATGTAGAGGATAAGGTTTCTAATCACGCATTTGTACCATCCCATTAGATTCATACTATCTGCACAGATCCTCATGTTTTGTATTTGTGTGTGGTGTAAAATCATAATGAAATAATAGTGTTGCTGACTTTTGACTAAAGCGTTTGCTTATTATTTATTTGATAAATATTTGTAATCTTACACATAATAGCTTGGGCTTAATAGAAATTACAAGTAAGTTCATGTGGAAAAAGTCTGCTTAATGATATAACTACTTGATTTGAGTTTTTCATTTTTTTCTCATGTATTCACATTGATTTGAGTTTTTCTTATTATTTAATAACTACTTGATTTGAGTTTTTCTTATTATTTATTTGATAAATCTTGTAATCTTACACATAACAGCTTGGGCTCAATAGAAATTACAAGTAAGTTCATGTGGAAAAAGTCTGCTTAATGATATAACTACTTGATTTGAGTTTTTCATTTTTTTCTCATGTATTTACATTGACTGATTAACTAAATATTGCCCAAATAAAGAAAGAGACAGTTTGTTGAAAATTATTACCTCTATTTTCATTTATTTTTGGGTGAAAATAATATCTATGGTAATTGATTTGTATCTATCATTATAATTTTTAATTTCTTTTTTTGGCTTTCTCAGGTTGCTCCTGCTGATTTAGAGGCAGTCTTGATGTCTCATCCAGAGGTGCTCGATGCAGCAGTGACGGGGTAATTGAGAATTCACATTCTGTGATATTTTAACTATTTGTTCATTTATAGTACGGATTTCATAATGAATTGGTATGTGACGATATTTAGTTGAAACTTTGTTAGCGACGATATTTAGTTGAAACTTTGTTAGAATTAGCTTTTTCAAAAGTTTCATCGTAAAGTAAGTCCTAATCGTCAAGGACTTAATACTTGTGTTTTATTACCGTGCTAAGTGCATCATTATAAATCAAATCATTTCTGATATTGCAATATAAATCCAATTCATCAGACTTCCAAATGCATGTACTCTTTGTATATGCATCACTGCAAACTATCTTTGATGCATATCACTCTTGCCAAGAGTTTAACTTTTAGATTACTAAAATCTGTTTTCATCTTGGAATTGCTTGGTTTAAAATCTATTTCCTAATCGAGCTCATTCACTGTTTGTATTTGTTATTATGAGCAGTGTTAGAGATGAAGAGGCTGGGGAAGTCCCAGTGGCATTTGTAGTCTTGAAAAAATGGCAGTTCAGTCTCACAGACAGCTCTAATGGACTATGTTGCTAAACATGTTGCCTTGCCTTGATAAAAAACTACAGTTAGCTTTAAAATTACAGTTAAGTTTTTTTTTTTAGTCTGTTTATGATTAACCCAAATTCTTTTGAAATCGAAATGTGCTGATCAATTTCGATATTTGTGTTTCTTTTACTGCAGGTTGCACCTTATAAGGTGAGAAATGTGTATTTTCGTAATTCCATACCGAGGTCGGTATTTTTATAATTACAATTTGGTCGTGTAATTCATCTTTACGATTTTCCTTTTTTATATATAAAAAAAATCTATTCATGGGTGGGGCTAAAAAGAGTGGGGGATTGGGTAAACTTGGAGTGTTGCAGGTGATTTTGTGTGTGTGTGTGTGTGTTCATGGGGATTTGATTAATCGAGTGGCAGGACAAAAAGGTGAAATAGTATTTAGGGAGGTATGATATTATAGCTAGACTAGAATTGTTTTTTAAAAAAAGAAATATTATAAAGACAAAATTAAATAAAAATACAAGAAATTAATTTGCAATTTCTGGGGCCTCTGATTTCTCTGCACTCTGCTGCAGCCCCTTATCATGTCCATATGGCTACTAGATAGTAGCTAGGGGGGTGGGGGTGTATATATGTATTGTGTGTGTGTGTAAGATGAGAGAGAGGAGAGGAGGAGAAATGAATGGGGTGTGTGAATTGTTTTGAATATGCATGCGTGAGTGCGTGAGGCAATGTGTGCAGGTATTCCTATATATGTCAGTGAAGAAAATGAAATGGAAGAAACAAAAAGTTGTTTTAGGAGAGATAAAGAAAGGGCCTTTTAGGAGAAAATGATATTATTTTTTCTCTATTATGAATTTTCACCATGGATCGATAAAGGATGTGAAATATCTCATCTGTCAGCACAGTACAAGATTAACTGCTTATATTATTTAGTCTTAATATAAATAATAACAAGATTAAATAAAAATCGCGATAGAAATATATGTTGGGGTTGGGTCTTTATAGGCATGTTTGACTTATGGTTTGGATGATCGAATTGGTATTTCGAATGGCGGATACTCATTTATTTTTTTTTAATTATCGAGTGCTTAGATACTGAGGCTGTGTAAATGCAAGTCGCGAATAGAGGACATAAGATCGTGATGCTTTGTTGTTTTCCATTTTATTTTAAAATACATTTTAATCCCTTAGGTATGTTTAGTGCTCTCCTGTTTCACACACATAATACACTATCATAATTAACATATCATTAATTTTTATTTTCCCAAATATCCTTAATTAATATTTTTGAAATAATAGTTTTCTATATGGATTTGATCGGTATATTCCTTGATTTTTTAATTATGGTTAGTTACAAGAATGCCTTGATGTTTAGTCTAATTATAAAAAAAAATCTATATTGAAAAATTACAAATATCCCATTGAATTTATTTTTTATTTTATTATACGAACAAGTGTTATTTCTAAAAAGAAGATAAAATAAGAAGATTTAAGAATTGGTGATTGCAAATTGCATACCTTTGTATGTTTATAGGTAAATTAAGGGGTAATAATGGGCATTTTGGCTTTAGGGCCTTGATAGCCTTGATTTATGTATTATTATCCAAATTAATTAAATATAATTAATCTCATAAAATTAACTCTATCTGGCTTTAGGGTTCAAACTTTTTTAAGGTTTGCTTATTTGAACAGAACAACCAATCGATAATTTGTTTATCCTACTATTACTGAGTTTACTATTTGTACTCGAGTTCTTATTTGTACTTCTTTATTAGTTGTTGATAAAAATATTTATTACTTTTGTATACTTAATATTCCTTTCTTCTGGTAGGTAGCAAGAATATTGAGGGCAAGGAGCATTCTCGAGCCCAATTTCTACAGTATAGGCGCTGGTCAACACCTTTACAAGGAAAAAAATATTCAGAAAATAAACCTGTTTTCTGGAAATTACATTCATAAAATATATTCCAAATATTTTTTTGGTATTAATATTCAGAAAGTATTTTTCAAAAAAATGAGGTATTCTCATTAAAATATATATGTATATGTTTTCTATAATTAAGTTGAATAAATAAAAAAATGTATGCCAAATATGAGTGCTAAATATATGAAACTGATTTTAACTAAATATCTCAATTGATCACGTTACCATGACTTAAAAAAGAATTTAAGTATAAATTAGTAAGATTTATTTTATCAATATACATATATACGTGTGTATATATATAGATATGAAATTGATTTCAACTAAATATCTTCATTAATCACTTTACCATTATTAAGTTATTCAAAAATATATTATACAACTAATTACCTCTCAAATCACACTACCCTCATAATTACTACACATTTGGTAATTGAAGTATAAATGGGAAAATATATTTAACATAATTAATTATTGTATCAAATATATAATTGGTAAGAATAAAATTCTCACATTTTTGTTTCATAATTATTCCTCATATTAATAAATTATATACTTGAACTAATATATTCACACCGAATATATACTAATTCATAAAATCAAAAATTATAATCCTCATAGGGTTAAACTGCATATATATATATATATATATATATATATATATTCTTAGAACGACGTAGTATTTCGGTCTTAATTATATTTCCGGAGTTTACAAGAATTTCAGAATTTACAAGAAATTACAATAATTCTCATAATTTCAGAATTAACAAGAAGCTCGATCTTAATTATATTTTTCATCTCTCAAATGAATATGATAACCTTATAAAATATATATTTGATATCCCTCAAGGGGTCCTTAATATTTTCACAATTTCGATTTTCATTGGGTTTGAACGTCACATTAAGGGTAATTTGCTATATTTAACAACTAATCCCGTGGATTGCATGTATAAATGCACTCGAACACTCTTCATTATGAAAAATGATGTAACGTAAATAGAAATATACCAGAAGTTGAACGATTTTTATATTGGAACGAGACGCCACATAAGTTTAAAATACAATCATACTTTAAGGTTTTTTATTTTATTTTTATATCTATCACAAATTTTCAAAGTATCATTATAAAACTCGCGTACAATGCACAAGTCATCTTTATTTCACAATATTGATAGTTAAGATCATAAAGGGTTGGAAATTCTTTGTTGCGACGAAAATGATATCATTTTAAACAAAACAACTAATGTAGCATGAAATTTTCAAAATATAAAGTGAACAACATTTTTTTTTTCTTTTTGATATAATAATTCACATTCTTAATTATCTTTTTGATAAATTTCATCTATTTTACATTTTTTATATTTGCCCGTGATTTTCGCGGGCTTTCACACTAGTTTGATAGTAATTCTCCTTTTGGTCAATAACGGTAAAACATATAGCCTATGCAACTAAAATAAACTTAAAAGGATTATTTTTTATAATCTAGGTTTTTTTTAAAATAAATTTATTATCAAACCAATTTCTCATGTTGAGTTGAGAAAACAATCATACAAGAGATATTTATAAATCTATTTTGATGTGCAATTACTTTGCTTTTTATTCAAGATATTAAATGCAGGAAATTAATTTTGTGCGAGAATGTTTGAATAGTAATCTATACTTCATTTATTTAACTTCTTATATTAATTTTCTCAAGTCTTTACGTAAATTTTGATATTTACTTTTTCAAGTTAGTTTTTTCTTTTTTGATAATTTTTATGAGTTTCTTATATATTCTCGCGCAATCACGGGTTTCACAAGTTGAGTTGTCACCATGTGGTGGTTTGTGTTAAAATATTACCTTTATAAAATAATTTATTTTATAAATTGTTGAAACAGTTAATGAGTACGTGATGTCCATTCTTCCAGGGGATGAAAGAGTATATCTTAGTTCTGACACCATTTGCAAGACATATGTGAATGGAGAAGTACAACATCAAGTGTACTCGGTCGACTTTCTAAACACAATAAAGTTCTTAGGGATTTCTAATTATGTTTTGAAATTGAAGATTGGAGTTCCGGTTGTGTTGATTCAAGACATGGATCAAGCTTCGGGATTACGCAATGGTACAAGGTTGGTCGTTACCCAACCTGGAGAACGTAATATTGAAGCAAAGATTCTTTCAAAAACTAATATTGGAATGAAGGTCTATATTCCATGTATAACATTGAGTCCATCGGACAGGGTCCCGTTTAAATTTCAGATGAGATAATTTCCACTTATTGTCTGTTTTGCAATGACTATAAACAAGAGTTAAGGTCAAACTCTATCCAATGTTGGTTTGCACTTACCAAGACCTATTTTAGCCATGGCCAGTTCTATGTCATCATCTCTCGGGTGAAGAGTCGTAAATGATTAAAAATCTTATGCTGCGACGACGATGGTAACATTGTTAATAAGACAACAAACATTGTTTACAAAAAAAAAAATCAAAACTTCAAGTGAACATTTTCTTTATTGCATGAACAATTTAATTTCCAATATTTTTAAAAAAAAAATCACACTACAAGAAATCAGATGTTTGGTGACGATTTTTTTTCCACGCATAGAAATTTGTCATAATATGTTAATCAATAGTGACATTTTTTAATTTCGTCATAGAATAACACCCTTCTATGACAGCATTTACTGTTGTCACAGTTGTTCACCGATTTCGTCATGAATACTTATATTTGATGACGTTTAAATGTAGTTTGTCATAATATTGGGAAGATAAAAAAAACAATGGTTCAGGAAACCCTTTTTATGACAAACATATAATAAAGTGTGACGAGATTTGGGTGTCACGGTAAGTTTCTAGTTGTGACATAATTATTTTTGTGACTAATGTCTCCTTGAAGAATGGTGACAATATTTGGTGTCACAATAAGTTTCTTTTCATGACAACGCATAATTTGTCACCAGTTCTAGAAAAATGGCGACAACATTATTTTGACACGAAAGAGTTCTTTGGTGACGTCAAATATGAATTTATCATAGTAATTTTATTTTTGTTACAAATTTACAACAGATTTAGGAGACTCTTCCGATAACAAATTGATAATAATTAGAGATAATTTTTGGTATCACTGCATATTTGTGTTATTAAAAGCATCATATTAATTTCTCTAAATGTAATGTTAATTAATTTTAATTAATTTATACTTTTTAACGACTATATTAATAATATTTTTTAAGTTTCTTATTTTTAAAATTGATTAAATAATCTTATAAATTTAAATAATAGGTTATTATTTTTTCTTCAAATTCTAAGTTTTTAAATTTATTTATTATCGTATTATAACATTTATATTTGTCTGCAAAAGTTCTCAATTAATCTCTTTACCCAAAATCTCTTTTTGTGAACATCTCTTTTTGTGAACACCTTTTTTTTGTGTGTGAAATATTTATTTAGAAGTTAATCACATTTTTATTATATTCTTATGTAATTTATTTTGATATTTATTTTATAGTATCTCAATTATATTTTTCATTTTTAAAATATATCAAGTAATTATTTATGATTAAATATTTATTTAACTTGATTTATAGAATATTTTTTAGTTTTTTATTTTACAAATTTATCTTATAAATTTATAAATTTAAAATACTTTTTGGTATTTTTTTCTGATTTTAAATTTTGAGGTTTATTTAGTATTATATCATAACATTTTATATTTTGGTTTTAATTTTGTTTTTCTTACTTTTTTTATTTATTAAATAGTTATTTAGAATTTATTTTATATTTATGAGAAGTATTAACTTTTGTATTAAGCTTACAAAATGATTTTCTGGTATGTTCTGTAGGGTTAAAAGAAATATTAAATTTATTTTTGAATGTATGTTTCTTTGTTCATAAAATATAACATAAGGACCATGTGGTGGAGTGGTTGAGGCTATGTATCAATACTAAATATTGTTGGTTCAAATATTTTGTCTCTGAAAAATTATTTTCTGACTCCCGAACCTTTGTCTAATTTAATTATAATAAAAAAATGTGTAAATATTGAATTATTGTCAATAAAAAAGTAAAATTGCAAAACAAAACCAATGGGATATGAACCCAATGTATAGCATCAATTGCTAACAAGGTATTAATCAAACCATTTAACCAACTACTTTTGATGTTAGTTTTTYCAAATAATGTATAATTGTACGTTTGTCTGATCACAATTACTCTTAACCTAAGTTGCACCGACACGGATACGGACTCGGGACACGACACAACACGGACACGAGTACAAACTTATTTTTAAAAAATGTAGGACACGACACGGCTCGAATACGTTTATAATATAAATAATTATTAATATATTTTATTTCCTACAAATATTAAATTGTAATAATTTTTATTTTCAATTAATCATCTAAAATAATTAAAAACTCATTCACAATAATTGATAAAATCCAAAGTAAAATAAAATATGATAATAATTAAAAAACTAAAAAAATGTTTTTGTGAAAAAAAAAAAGAATTGAAAAAACGTGTCGGGGACGTATTCGGGCCATGTCCATGTATGTCGCGTCGTGTCCCGCCGTGTCCTAGGCGTGTCCGAGCCGTGTCCCATGTCTAACATTCAAAGAAAAAGGAAGAAAAAAAAATAGGACATGCATCCAACACGTGTCAGAGGCGTGTTGGGCGCGTGTCCGCGTCCACGAAGTGTCTGGCTCGCTCTCGGGTCAAAAATGGAGTGTTTGTGCATCATAGCTCTTACTCTTATATAAATCAAAACTACTACATAATCTTTACAGAAATATATAGAAAATTTTTAAATAACTATTGAATAAATTATAATTCGCAAAAATAAATAAATAAATAAATAGTAAATTATAAAAGTTATAATATAATACTAAACAAAATTCAAAACTTGAATTCATAAAGAATATATAAAACAACATTTTTAAGTTTTATATAATTATTTAATAAAATTGAAAACAATATATATATTAACAATATAATTCATTTGAATTTTATAAGTTAGGTTAAAAAATGTTTAATCATGAATAATTAATATATTTAAAAATAAAAAACATGACTTATATTTTATTAGATATTATAAACTAAATCTTAAAATAACTTTAAACTAGATAAAAAAATAAATTGTGATTAACTTTGAAATAATTATTATATATTTTACTTATGTGATTTTATAATTTCTTTTAGTGTTATATTAGTTTTTTGTTATTTATTTTGAACTATTCTTCAAAGAAATTAATATATTTTCCGTAATTTAATATAATATTCAAAAAAAAATTATTGTCTTTTATTTTTCATGAACTAAAAATACTTATTTAATCTTCAAGTTTATTATTTAACTATTCTAAATTTATATATTTTATTTCTTAATTATACATTTTCAATAGTACATGCAAATATCTTGAAATTAAATAAAAATATAATTTAACTATAGCTAAATTCTAAATACTTATTTTTAAAAAACTAAAAAAAAAAATTATTATGTAAATCGATATTATAAATTTAATTATTTAAATATATTCTAGAAAGTTATTTATATGTTTAAAACTGAAAATGAAAAAATAAAAAATCAAAGAAACTGAAATTAATAAGATTATATTTAATTAAAATTAAATTCGAATTAATTATTTCCTAAATCTCAAGAATTTTAGAATGTATAAATATTTATTAAAAAAAAAAAGATCATTATCTGAGTGATGTATATAACCTAATCGAGGGGTATAGCTTTGTGCGGTTTTAAAATATTTTATGATACATATATCTGTTTCTTAGATTTATTTAATCATTTTCTAGAATTCAATTTTAGTATTTATTAGCTAATTTAACTTCTTCTATGAGTTTTCTATTTAATCTATAATACTATTGGTTTTTATTTTGTTTATAAAATATTATAATATAATATTAGATAAATCTCAAAACTTAAAATCATAGAAACTGTATAATAAAATATTGTTCAAATAATATAATTATGTAATCAATTTTAAAAATAAAATAAACTTAATAATATATAGAATAATAATTAAAGTCCTTAATTTATAAAGTAATTAAAATAAATATAAATAAATAAATAAATAACTTTATAAATTCAAATTTGCTTTATATTATTGGTATTTTTTATGATTTTTAATATTCAAATCAGAAAATATATAATAAAGTATCATTTAAATTTTATATTTTATTATAAGATATTATTGATTTTAATACTTTTTTTTTTCATTTTTTAGATTGATCAATAATTTCATATGTAAAAATAAATAAATAAATATTCTATAATACTATTATTCTATAAAAATATAATAATATGTTATTAACTACTAAATAAACAAAAAGAAAAAAATTTATTAAAAAAATGAGATGTCGAGTCACAAATTTAATTGAGGACTTATGTAACAAATTATAAAATATTATAATATAATACTAATTATAGCTCAAATAATTAAAATAAGGCAAATTATTAATAAACTATCCTTTAAATTTATATATTTATTTAATTAATATCAAAAGTAAAATATAAGTCTTTAAGAACTATAAACTAAGTTAAATGAATGTAAATTAACTATTTAATCATGAATAATTAGACATATTAATAATAAAAAACATAATAAGATTCTTATAAAGTATTATAAATAAAATTTCAAAGTGCTTTAAAAAATAATTACAAATTTTTATATTTTACTCATATTATGTCATTTTATAATATTATTTCTTATTTTATATATTTTTAATAATTATTTAAAAGCTTTAAATATTCTGTCACTAATTTTAAAAAACTTTCAGATTTATTTTTTATGATTTTTTTTTTTATTTTATGTCTGATGACTTTCTAGTTTTTAAATTTCTTGAATATGTATTTATAAAATAATTATAAACTTTATTTTATACTTTATTATTATTATTATTATTTTTATTATTATTCGTGCCATGTATAGTAAATTGATGTGATGGTATCAGTGTTTCTACACTATTTCTTCGTGTGCCTATGCAAAATTGATGATATGGCACCGATATTTTCTTTAAAAAAATTTAGCTTTGTGTTGAAATAATTTTGTAACAACGATTTTTTATTTATATTATGTAATTGACCTATGTTTATATATATATATATATATATATAAACAGTGAATTTTTACTAATTTTTTTGATACCAAATTTTTTTAATTTATTATTATTTGATGTACATGATATACAGTGTAATTGTATTCTACTATATTTTATCATCCTAATTTTTCGTGTGTATACGCAAAATTGACGATATGACATCATTGTTTCTCTGAAAATTTTAACTGTGTGAAATAACTATTTTGACAATAATTTTTTTATTTATATTATGTAATTGACCAATGTTTTCATATTAAATATAATTATTTTATTTACGACGGTGCTAATCAATTTTAACATGTTCCCAGATATTCTTACAAAACTTTAAAATTTTATTATACACTCTCATATATTTCTATTTTATTTATTATTTTTATGAGTTTTAATTTTTTGTTTGATACGTGTTGGACCTTATACTTTATTTGTTGAGATTATATATTAAGTTATATTTTTAGAAAAAAATAATTATATTTATATTAAAAATACCTCACAAAAAATATGTAATTATTTTAAATATTAAAATAACGTGTTCAAATAGTTCACGTAATATACACTCTATTTACGCTGCACAATTTTAAGATCAAAACGCAACGCATTGATCGATACACATTTTAAAACACTAGTTTTTACCCATGATAATTTCTTTATTTTTGTCTTATATTGTTTTGTATTTTCATTAATTAAAAATACTTTTTAATAAAATTAAAAAAAAAAAGAAAAAAAGGATCATTAGTTGAGTGATGTATATAACCTAACTGAGATATAGCTTTTTGTGGTTTTAAAATATTTTATAATATATATTTATTTATTATATTTATTTAGTAATTTCTTAGAATTCCATTTTAGAATTTATTATCTAATATAACTTCTTCTATGAATTTCTTATTTAATTTATAATACTATTTATTTTTATTTGTTTATAAAATGTTAGAATATAATATTAGATATATCTCAAAACTTAAAATCATAAAAGTTGTATAATAAACTATTTTTTAAATAATATAATTATTTAATCAGTTTTAAAATAAAAAAAAACTTAAGAATATTATAGAATAATAATTTAAGTCCTTAATTTATAAAGTAATTTAAATAAATATGAATAAATAAATAAATACTCTATAATATTATTATTCTATAAAAATATAATAATATGTGATTACCTAGTAAATAATTATTTCATAAAAAAGACAAAAAAACAAAAATATCATAATAAAAAACTACCATATAAATAAATAAAATAAATATTCCAAAAAAAAAAAGTTGTTAGTCCGCGAAACTAATGGTGTACTTTTGTATAAAAAATTATTAAATGCATATAATATAATACTAAATAAATATCAAAAATTAAAATTAGAAAAATTATTTAGATTTGCATAATTATTTAATAATTTTGAGTTTTTTTAAGATATATAAAATAATAATATAAGTTAAAAAACCATAAAGCAAGTTAAATAAATATACAAGGGGGATTTGAACACCTAACTAAAGTTAACGAAAGATATTACAACCACTAGACCAAAAGATGGACTTTGTTTGATACTTGCAATACATAATTCTTATACAAAACACACATAAAAATATAGTAATTTTTCCAACAGAATAAATCTATCAAAAGTTTTTGACCAATACAAATAAAAACGAGAAATCTTGAACAATATACTAAAATATGATAATTATAAAATAAGTGAAAATATTATAGAAAAACCTTAATATTCTTGGTTCTAAAATATGTGAAAGTTAATAACTGATAATTAAAAAAAATGTGAAATCGAGATAAAAAAAGGGATCAAAATTTACTTTTTCATGAATAAATTTTATTATTATTATTATTATTATTATTATTATTATTATTATTATTATTATTATTATTATTATTATTATGACCTTATTACATTTGTTCATGACATATCTATAAAATTTATTACAACGTGTGTTATAAGATAGTCAAACTCATAACTTAATGGATTTAAGTAAAAGAAAATAATGAAGTGAGATAACGCATAATCTAGTTAATTAATTTACTTATTATTATTTTTATCATCATCATTATTATTATTATTATTATTATTATTATTATTATTATTATTATTATTATTATTATTATTTTATCTATGTAGGAGACCTCATCAATATATCTACTTCAAAACTAGGGTAATTCTTCAAAAGGTAATCCATTCTAATTGCCTATGGACAAGTAATCACTAAAGTTTCAACGACACAAATAGTATTTACTCTCTAAATATTTATTTTTTAAGTATTATTTAATCTTTAATTTGATCATAATTATAATTAATTCATTTATGTTTTAAAAAATATCACATCAGTATTTTTAATAATTAAAAAATTATAAAAAATGTTAATCGTATAAATTAAATCTAAAAAATAGAAAATAGGTTAAAATAGATAAAAATAACATAAATAATTTATAATAGTAATAAATCTTAAAAAAAAATCATAAGTAATTTCAATAAATTTAAAAGAATAAATATTTAATCATTACTCAATATATTTAATAAAATAAAAATATAACATAAATTTAATAAAGTACAATAAAATAAATCTCAAAATACTTTTAAACCGGCAAGAAATATAAAAAAGTTAGATTAACTACTAAATAATTATTTAAAAAACCTGAAAAGGAAAAAAAATTAATGTTATAGAATAAAGAAAACTACTAAATAAAAAATGAAAAAAAAATGTATTGAAAAATAAAATGTTGGGTCTCAAAATTATTTAACGATTTTTTTTAACAAAATATAAATGTTATAATATAGTACTAATTTAATCTCAAAACATGAAATAAGCAAATTATTTATAAACTATTGTTTAAAGTTATATATATTAATAAATATGAAAATTCAAAATAATTAAATTATTATAAAATAATAATATAATTCATAAGAAATTATAAAGTTAGTTAAATGAATATATAAATATATTACATGAGTAATACTTAATATATTTAAAATATTTATGATTTTTTTTCTTGGTAATAGAGTGAAAAGAAAATATTTGAAAAATAAAAATGAAGCAAAATTAACACATATACAAGTGGATTTGAATTCCAATCCTATAGGTTAAATGAAGACATTATAACCATTATAATAGGAGGTCCTCTTCATTTAAATCTTGCAATACATAATTCTTAGGCAGAACCTCCAGGTTGTCCGAACCAATAAATCTCAAAATCAAATGGAGAATTTCTCAATCGGAAAAATAAGAAATAATAATAATAGTTTTGTCGGAAATCAGTCAAAAAATTTGGTAGGAATTCGACGATTTTTTTGTAGTACAATAGTATTCAATTACCGCTCACCATTACCATAACTATATGTATCATTTGTACCTACCAATTCGTGTACACTCGATATTAATCATATATTAGTTCATAATTAAATCACATTGATCCATTTTAGTAAATTATAAAGATAATATAATTCAATTATACATTAGTCGTACCCATTTGCACTTCTTCCTTTTTGTTTATAGTATCATAATTATACAACCTTTAACAAGAAAAAACATATTTAAAATATAAATTCGAAATAAATAAATAAATATAAAAATTATATATTCATTATATATACTTATTAAATTAGGGGATGCTTGGTTGGTGGGTTTGGGGAGTGGAAAAAGTATCAAAATGGTGCTTGGTAACTACCACACTATGAGTTTGATTGCCCAAATTTTAGTGTTGAGTCATATCCCCCCCACCCCCTCACAAACAGAGGTTATCAACCCATTAACCTCCACAATTAAACTCATTCTAAATAATTATTTAATAAATAACATAATTATTTATAATTAAATTCTAAATAATTATTTAATAAATTTAACAATGAAAGAAATTTGGAAAATCATGGATATTATAATATAATATAACTTTGAAAGTATTTTTGAATCAGATAAAATTTAATCAAAATTTAATGAAATTAAATACTTATTTTAAAATTTTAAATAAAAAATAAATATTACAATATAATAAAATAAATCATCAGTTATTATGAATTAAATGAGATAAATATAAAAAGTAATTGAAAAATGTTATTTATATATTTGAAAATATATATTTATGTTTTTATAAAAGTAGATTTAAAACTAATAGCAATAAATAATATCTTGTGAGTTCCCATGTTAATGACTTAAATCATAGTCGTAAGTCATATAAATCATTAATATAAAAATATTCATACACTATTAGTTAGTGGTATAATTAAAAATATTTTATCGAGCACGTATAAGTTCTTAAATAAATGTTATTGTATATTTAACATATACATACAATATGATACATATTCGTAAGAAAAAAAAAACCACCCCTACCGTAATCTCGAACAAAAATCAAGAATAAAACATTGTCTTCTGCGTATAGGTACCCCTAACGAAATGCAACTTGTACATTATTACTAATGGCATTCAATATTTTTCTTTTTTGAAAAAATAGTATTTATTCTTTATATAATTAAAATAAAGAAATTGTTTATTTTCTCCTTGATAGTAATTTGTAATTGCATATTTTATATTTAATAATGCAACATAATTAATCGTAATAACAAATATATTCAAAATTATAGAAAATATAAAACGCATAAAATGGTATGAAAATTTAATAAATTATTTACAATATAAAACACTATAAAACTCCTAATTAATGATTTAATAAATCTGAAAAAGAGATCCCATAAATATTATAAAAGTATACAAAATAATAATGGACAAATTAGTAATCATATAAGTGAAATCTAAATCGTATATTTAAGTTCTAAATATATACTTGATATATATGAATAAAAAAGCCCTAAATAATCAATAATATTATAATATTAAAATTAAAGATCATCAAATAAATTAAATAAACTATAAGAAATTATAATTAAATGAGAAAAATAGGGAAGATTTTTATAAAACAAAATTAAAAAAATATAGAATGGGTTGAATAAATATATTAACTTATATTTAGTTTTATGACTTCTCTTCTTTCTTTTTTTTCATTTTCAAGATTAATAATAATTATTAAAATTTTATCTTTTAATCTTTATATGTGGTTTAACTCCTCCTATGAATTTTACATATAATTCAATGATATTATTGAATCATTTTTTAAAATTATAGTGTTCAGATTAATTAATAAGTTACTAAAATTTAGTTCCATTTTTCATATTATATTATATGATTTTATAATTTATTTAGTTTTATCTTATATTATTTTATAATTTTATGTTTTTTTTTTCGGATTTTATTAATAATTTTTAGGATGTATTCATAATTTTTATATTTATTTTAACTAATTTGTATTTGTTTAAAAAATTTTCATTAGGAATAATAATAAACTGGCAATTAATATGTAAAACCTTAGTAATATGTTATAAATATGTAATGATTAAATTAGCTATTTCAGTAAGTGTTATGCAAACTGTAAATTATTTTATTTGAAAATTTATTTTTTCCCCCAAATGTATGAATTTTTTTCCGCACATTTCTCATAAAGTATTTTTTTATTCCACTTTGCCACCTGATATATAAAAAGTTTCGATGTTGCTCCTTAAAGTTTATTTTCGATGGAATATTTCCTCTAGATTTTGCTGGCGAGGAATTTTGGGGCAAATTTGAAGAATTTCATAACTTGGGTGGCAAATTGTAAAAGTCATATAGTTTGGGGAAAAATTAAAATAATAATTATTGAACTTTTGCCATAAAGTTTTATATTTTGATATTATATCATAAAAACATTACTAATAATAATATGGTAATTAGTAATATCGTGAAAAAAGATTCATTATAAAAAATATATGTTATATATGTCTTATCCACATCTTAATAATGTATTGTTGATTAATATCCCTCCTATTTGTTAATTGTGTTGACACCTAGCTTAGGTGTCAACTAGAAAAAATTTCAAATGACATGTGTCATTTTAGTATAATTCCTAAATCTGATGTGGCAATTTTGTGTGCATTCACACAATTTCCTTCATTTTATAAAAAAGTGCCTAGGTATAAAATAGAACTTTTTTTTTCTAGGGTTTCATTCTCTCACTTTTTTTCTCTCCCCTCTATTATATCAGCCATTTTCTCTCCCCTCTCCTCCTATTTTTTTTCCTGTATTACAATCCTTCTATCAGCCGGCGGACTCTCCCCTCTCCTCCTATTTTTTTCCCTGCATTACAATCCTTGCCACCGCACCGCTGCCTGTTTGGACTGGAGCCCTCCTCCAGACTCGCAATCGGCGCATCTCACGGGATCGGCCCGCGAAATAGCCCTTCATTTGGCGTTCCTCCAACTCGGCTCAAGCCGGTTCAGTCGCCGAACAAATGAACGCCAGCGGCACCGCCGTCCACGACATCGCCTTCCTCACGGCGCCGACCCAAGAATTTCGACAGGCCGTCGCCTTACCGGTGCGCACTTGGCCGTGAAAGGCCTGCACCACACATCCTCTGTCAACGCCCACCGGCGCCGACGCCTCCCAGATTCAGCCGTGGGCTCACACATCCACCGATACGCCGTTAATGTGGACAGCAGTGTAGCTGGAAGGCACACGCCTCCGTTCACCGGAGGTAACAGAGGCCAACAATTTATCCACGGTGGCAACTAGCATGACCCGACTCGGATCCGATCTATCATCGCCGATTTTCCACCAGTCCACTTTTATCGCAGCAGTAGGACTGCGTTGGACGCTCAGCCATAAACCGACGCTCAACGAAAGATCAGCAACGGTGTGGCACCATCGCCGACGGCAATTGCCTGACCCCGATTGGCCGTTGAAGAATGATTTAGAGAGGTAGTAGTAATTATTATCATTATTATTTTCCACATTGGTTGGTTTTGGCATTAATTAATTTGTCCTTCTCTTTTACAGCAAATTTGTGCGATTCTGTTGCTGTAAATATCATAAAGGAAAGTTTCTTTTTATAATTTATTATTTTCCATATTGGTTGGTTTTGAAGGCATCTCAGTGCTTGAATTATTAAAGCCTTGAGGATGCATTTTGTTAAGAAATACATGTTTATGTAACTTGATGGATATTTTTTCTTAATGTTATTATTATTATTATTATTATTATTATTATTATTGAAGTTAGGTTGAACCACATGGATGGTTTTTGTAATTAATCATATTTTAAGTTCTGTTGGAAGTACAATTGATAGAATGACAGGTTAGTTATGCTATTGTCTATGATTTGTAAAGTTGAAAAAAATAAATAAATTACAAGTTATTTAGTTGAATATCAAAATACTACTTTGCCTAAGTTTTCAGCACTGTTGACTTTTCCTACATAATTCGGTAAAAATTGTGATATCAAAATTTGTCTTATTTTTTCATACAAATTTTATGGAATATCAAAATACTATAGGAAGTCAACTTTTCCTTTTAACAACTGTGTTTTCCTTATTTACGTTATAAATTACTCCTATATCCCATTAATTCAATAAATACGTATACCATATATAACCACTATGCTTAATTCTATAATCCCACGTAGTATATTTAGTTCATATAATTACGTTTTTTATAAGGAATGTTCCATAATCATATATATTCTTACAAGATTAATCTAAATGACTAACCATTAAACATCTTAATTATATATTCTATTATTATCTCATTAATATAATATTGTGGTGTATATACTATTATGGTACTACAATAATTATAGTATATATATTATTATGGTTGTCAATCACTTAGTCTTAAGCTAAAATTAAAATTAATGATCACTATCAAAAATCAACTTTTACTTTTATTATCTGTTTTTCCTATTTACACTATAAATTAAAAATGATTAATATACATACTACATATAAAATGTAGTCAACTAAGATTAACCATCACATTAACCATCTAATTAATCATCCCATTAATCTGATATACATATATTTGATTAATTATCATTAATGTAATTACAACAATATGATTTTATGAAAATATTTGATTATTTATCAAAAGTAAAGAGATTAGAATTATATGTGTGCTTACTAATATGTATATATAATTAGTCTACAAAAATCTTCACGCTCAGGATATATTGTTCTATGGAAACTCGATTATAGTTAGACATATAGTGATGATACTTGATTATTAATCTAAAATTATAATTAATGAACATTACAAAAAAAATCAACAAAACTATTTTTAAAAAACTAAAATTAGTAAAAATCTCATTATCATTGCCCGTTGTATACATAGTGTACGAATGACATAAAAACTAAATCGAATTTATTAGTGCACTATTTTAATAAGTTACAATGTTCCACTATGTTTTTCAGCAATTTCAGAAACTCATCATTTATTCATAATTCAAATCTTCGATTTGGCAAATAACTTAGAGTGATTATTGCATATTAATTTTGAATATTAACAAAATTATCTGACTTAATTTACTATTGATTTATATACCTTAATAATACAAAAAATACGAAATAATGAATGAGTATATATATTTAGTTTATACAAATAAATACAATCGACGCAATAAATTGTGTGTATTAATTAATAAATAAAAAAATATAGGGTCTATACTACTTGGTATTATAAAGTTTTGTTGTACTATTAAGGTAGGGTAACAACTCTTAATATAGATTCCATTTGCTAAAAAATTAAAGTTGATTAAATAAGATTGTTTAATCATCTATAAATATAAATATTAATTCCTTTTCTTATTATGCTTATGTGGAAACATTCATTATTTTTAATTATTGAATATTCAATTACCATTTTAATCATCTAATTGGTATTGGTATTCTAACAGACTTACCATCATTCTACCTTTATTAAAAGAATAAATATTTTATTAATTAAGTATATGAAAAAATAAGACAAATTATGTAATTTAAGTATTAATTAATTAACTTGACCGATTCTTTCAATTTCTCATCCTTTTTCTTCAAAAAGTATAAATTAAAAAAAAAAAACTTAAGTAGAAGCCAATATCATTTCAAATCAAAATCACAAATTTCAAATGAAGCTCACAAATGTAAAACACAAAAAAACCAAAGAGAAAAAACCATGAATAATAATATATGAAAGCGAATTAGTTATATTCGATATTCCACATCATCATATGCTACATTATATATTGATTTTATTTAGTAAATATAATTATTTCTTTTCTTACAAATCCTGTAACACGCGAGGCTTATATACATCAATTGAATTATATTTTGTTTAGTTTATATGAACAATTTATTTTTCTAAGTTGATAACTTATTTTTCAAAATATACGTATCAATTATGCGGCAAAGTTTGTATCATTAATGGTTAATATAGTTTATAAGTAAGTTTCTCAAAATTTAAAGCGAATACTATTTTTCTTCTTCTTTTTATAATAATATTTTCTTGATAAGTTTTTCATTTTTATGTGTTTTCTCAAAATGCCCGCGTACACGCGGGTTACCAAACTAGTAGTAGTTATTCACATTTTTCATTAAAAAAATATATGTAATGAAAACTTACAACCTCATGAGATTATTCCTAAACTATTGTCCAATCATGAAATGAATGTTCTTCTATCTTATAGGACACGGAAAATAAAAAATATCAATTAATATTTATAATTTCTAAATATATATATTGTCAACACATCTCTTACTTAATATGAAATACATAACCAAGTAATATATAAATTATTAGGCTAATATATATATATATAATATAATGTTAAGTATTATGTTTGCAAAATAAAATTGTAATTCGTATATGCTTTACTGTGATACGAAAAATAAGATTACAATTCAATTTTCTTTTATATGAAAAAATGACTAAGTACTATATTAAACACCATTATACATCGATATATAAGACTGTATCATAATATTACATAATATTTGGGTTTAGGAGAAAGCATGACTCTATTATAAGGTATAATGTTTTTAATGACATATTTTTTTAAATATATTACTAATTAATATATTATTATAAGTAAAAAGATTATAATATCATGCCACGATTCTACTAACTCCCCGTCCGCGGAATTTAAAAGTAATATTCCGTCGAAAATAAATTTTAAGGGGTAACATTGAAAAGTCTTATGCATCTGGGGCAAAATGAAACAAAAATATTTCGAGGGGGAATGTTTAAAAAAAATAGATACATTGGGGCAAAAAAGAAATCTTCCTATTTTATTTGATTAATCAAAACTTATTAATATTATTCTTATTTTTCTAAGATTATTTTTTAATTTTATGATTAATTGATTATGTTATAAATAATATTTTATTTAAAATTGTCATAATTATAATAATAGAAATAATTAAGATTAATGTGATAAACACTTTTATTGCGCAATAATTCTTTATAAAAAATCAATGCAACAAATTTTTCCATGTTTTGTCCATTTTATTCCCGAATAAAACCTGACTGAAATTCGAATTATTAATAGTGTCGAATGATACCGATATCAATATTGTGTTACTATGGCTTGTAGCCACATTTCACCCCTATATCTTGAGTACAAATAGAAAACTATTAAAAACTATATGTACCTTGGTTTGTACCCATCGGTGTCTCTTATTTTTAAATAAAGTAATATTATTATAATTCTATTTTTACCAAATTAGCATTACCAAAATAGTTCATTGTAGGGATATTTGACTAACTGTGAATTTAAACTAAAAATGCCATGTTAGTATTTTTAAATAAAAAATAATAAATAAATCTCAAAGAAACATTATTAATAAAAAAATTAGTTAAAATAAATAAAATCTAAATAATTAGTTTACAAAATTTTCCCTTATGTATCATAAAAGCCTAATATCTACCAAATTTAATATTCTTATTTTATTTAATTTTCCGTTATTTAATTTTTTTTATTATATTTGGTCTAATTCAACATTTTTATTTTACTTAATTCAATATTTTTATTTTATTCTCTTAATATAAAAATAAAATAAGTCATGTATGTATAAATAATAAAGCCTAAATTAGTTTTTTTAATTAAAAGACAAATTATATACGGCATATTATTAATCAAAAATAATAATTATGAAAATAACTTTAATTATACACAATTGGAATGATGATTGGCTTAGTGGACTAGAATAAAAACAATTCAGTTGGACGTATAATATACTCAATGTCTTATAGAGGTTGAAATAAAGAAAAATAGTATAATTGGCTTAGATATTAAAGTTATAATAATAACTTTAATTATAGTTTAAGAAAAAAAAATAATATAATTAATTGAAAATTGAAAATATAAAATATAAAAATAAAATAAAAATATATTCATATAAAAATAAAATAAAAACATATAATATAGAACCGGACTAGATTAAGGTTCTTATAAAATTGAGGGATGGACATAGGGTATTTATGAAGTTGAGGGCTGAGTTTGGGGTATTTGGATAAACTATGGGCCAAATTAAATCAATCTAAAGATTCTTGTGGTAAATTCATAATTTCCCGAAAGGGCTGGGGTATAGAAAAGGGACTTTCAGCCCTAAATTGGCGAACCCCCCATTTTTCCTTCTCCCCCCGTTCATGAAATCGGCCAAAAAATATCCCCCTCCATTCCGATCCTTCACGGCAATGATAACGACGGCAGCGACCGGTGACATGGCTACTGGACGTAGAAGCATTGATGGTGGTGGCGTAGCGTGGCTGAAATCAATGGCTGCATGGCTTGAAACAACAACGACTAACCGCGATTTGTCGGTGGCTTCGATTGGGCAACGTGGCAATCTCGATTCGTTGACAACCGAAAAAAATGGCGACAGCTAGAAATGGGAAAAAGATGGTGGTCGGACGAGGACTGGGGATGACAATGGATGAGGGAGTGGTTGCCGGTTCAGTTCAGGTTTGGGTCTGTACGTGCGGAGGTAGTAGTGATGTAGTGACTGGAAATTGATGGCTGGTCGGATTTTGGTCGTGAGTTTGGGGTTGGCTGAGATGGTGGCTTCGGTGACTGCCAGATTGTACTATAGTTGGTGGTGGTGGTTTTGGCCACGATGGGTGGCTGTCATGGCTGTCGTTGTGGGGATTAAATTGGAGATGGCTTGTCGGTGATTGTTGGGTTATTCTGGGCTTCGACTGACTGGATGCTGGCTATTGGTTACTCGGGCGTGACAGGTGGCGGTCATCGTGAAAACGGGCTGCTCAAGGAATGTTCAATGGATCCTACAAAACTACCCAGAAGCTTCAACTTCTCGGCCGATTCTCCTTTCCTCTCTAACTCGATCTTTTGTCTCCCCTTTTTTTTATTTTAATATTTTCTTTATTATTTGTTTGTGTGGTATTTGATCTCGATTTTCCTTTTGATTTGTGTGCATTGAGAATCGAGGACTTGATATTTGATATATTCCTTTATTTTTCGAGTGTGTGTATGTAATTACATTTTTTAAATAATAAAAAATCCTTCGTTTTGTGTCTTTTATGTTTGAATGTAGTGGATGTGATGTACGTTGAGGTTTCCAGTGAAAAAGAAAATATATGGATGAGTTTTTTTATGATGGATTTAAACTGTCGCACCTGTGATGAGTTGAGTCTACTCTGTCTCCCATTCTTCTACCACTGTTACTGAAATACTGAGGAAGCTTATGTGTTGTGGAGAAGGGTTGCTTTTTGGTTGGTATTTCCATTTGTGTATCTTGTTGGCTCCCTTTGGATTTATTCTTTATAAATGCGGTGGGATTCTTTGGGCATCTTCTGGATTTTAATTTACTTTTTGTAGGATTTTGTTGTACATTAATTTGTGTGGGTGTTTAGGTTGTCAGGAGATTTTCTCACTGGGAGAGGAGGGAACGAATTTTGGGCTTGGGACGATAAAAGGTTCCCTGGTTTAGCCACCTACTTCCTCCATAATAAAAAAAGGGAACTCAGATCATAACTAGAATGTTCATTGAATAGCTTCTTTGATAAATTCATTGCAATTAATTTTCAATTGTGTCCCTTATCAGTTTTTTCTTTTAATGTATTCATATTATTGCTTATTTCAAATGTGTTTAAAGCGAGGAACAATATGATGTTTGTGTGTTTAATAGCTCATGTATTAGGCTTCTTTATCTTATTTGTACGAGTGTTTCTACATGGTAAACTGACAAGTGTATATATTTTTTTACAGATACATTCCATGAAGTTAAAAGAAGACGGGATAGGATAAAACAGGTACTGCTATTTCCAGGCCGAATCCCTTGTGTTCTATACCTTCCCAATAAACCCGCTTCTATTTAGGGAAAATAAGAGCTTATTTGCAAATTTGTATATTCAGGTGTTGTATTTTCCCATGCAAAGGTTATTGCATTTTTGCTTGTGTTGCTGTGTAAGAGTAATTTGAATTTGAATTGCTTAGCTATTAGTATCTGTTCTGAACCCCAACTTTGGACTTTGACAAAGTTACAAAAAGAAATGGAGTTCCACTTATATAGGTGAATTGAATTTTTTTCTTTCTTCTCCTCTCTTTTTTATCCCCAATGCATCTCTAAGATAGATTTCATTCTAGTTGTTTGAATTTAAAGTTTAAATTTAGGTTCTTAGCTTATCTTCTCATCCTATTCTGGTTACACAATCTCAAGTTCTTGCTACCAAAGATAGCATAGAAAAGAAAGTTAAAAGCTTCATAAAGAATTAAAGAAATTAAAGAAAGTTTAAAGCTTCATAAGGTTCTATGTGGTGGTAATGCCATGAAGCTCCTTATTATGATGCGTTCTTCGGAACATCATGTTTGAATTGGATCTTGACTGGTTTAGGAATTCTTATTACACCTTCTATTCCAAAACTTAGATGAATGGCATGCGTAGATCATTCAAATCATCGACGACACATATTTTTATTCAAGTCACAAGCCATTCATTTAACTAAGTGGAATACAAAGTGGACTAGAGAAAAGGGAACAAGAAATTTGGTGCTTCTAACAGTGTCAGTATATATTTTTCATATTGGAAGTTTGATAAGCCCATAGCTTCTTGTAGTTGCTTAAGTTACTCTTTTTTTTTCAATCCTTTGTTTTTTGAACTGTCTTAAAAATGTCCTCAAGTAGGCCATGACTGGTTTGATATTCATTGGTACTTTTTCGGAATCTGAATAAGGAGCCTGCAGAATCAAAATGGAAGTCGGGTCCGCAAGCTCGAGTAAATAGAGTGGGTCGTTGGAACTATTCATCATGATATATATCTCAAGGTAAGCCTAAATTCCACTTCGTTAGTTACATGCAACCACCTTTGTATGGATTGAAACCTCCATGTAAACGCAGCAAGTTGCCTGATTTGAATACCCAACACCTGCAACAGGAATGGGCAAAACCTTAAGAAAAGCTACAGGATTCGGAAGGTCAAGTTTCGGAAGGTCAAGTAACTGTGCTTAAGAATGAAGCCGATGATTCAAATCAACTAAGTCAGCAAGGCGAGTGGATCAACAAGCTTATGGCCTTCATGAGAGCAAATGAGTCTGCTTTGGGTGGAAATAATGCCTGATCCAATATATTTCACGTAAGTCGGAATTTCCATTTTCAATATTGTGAACTTTGCATAGTATTCTTTATAAACTAATTTAGAATTATAAATTTGAAATCTGCAGGTATTCTATCAGATCCTACTTTTGTTTTCCAATGCTGACATGTGGAACAAATCAGGATCAAGTTACACAAGTATTGATATATGGTTAACTCTTTTGGTTTAGTTTAAGCTTGCAGGTCCTTGTTTTGAATGTTCCAAGTACATTAATTCTAGTTGTTTATTTGAAGAACTAATTTGGTATGTGTTCTGGATATTTCAAAGTAATATTTTCGCTAGTTAGTGTTTTGGTATATGTTCGGAATGGTCGAAGAAATATTTTGGAATATTCTTATCATTTCTATTATAATGATAAATTCTTCTTTGCTTTCATTTTCATCTTTATGATATTTTCTCTTATAAGAATAATGACAAATTAATGCACATATTCAGGACAATTTATGTCGTCATGAAAGTAAATAATCAAATCGTGTTCACTCAATTTTTACAACTTTAAGCGTCACATAAGTATTTCAAATTTGTCACTTTTAAATTATGGCAACTTGTTTCATCACATAATACTTTGAACTTGTCACTTAAACTAAATTATTTATGATGATTGGTTTGTCACCATATAAACTCATTTAATGACAATGAATTTTATCACCATATGTACCCATTAAATCATCATTGGACATATATCTTTTATGATGATAATAAAATTCGACATATATTGCTAATTCTTTCATGACAAATAATTTCATCACCTTTAATAGTAAATGGTGACACAATGGTTTGTCATTGTAAGTATAGATGTTCAGTGACGGTCAATATTGCGTCACTATAAAATAGATCTATCGTGACGAATTACATTATATTTGGATTTTTTTTAATACATATTATGACAATATGAGTGTCATAATAACTCAATAAAAATTGTCACCATAGTTATATTTGTCACGGAAAATCAAATGTTATTGAAAATGGTAACATACGGTGACAAAACCGATCTTTTGATGACAATTTTCCAATCCGTTACGTGACGAATTCAACGTCACCAAATATAAACACCTATGATGACAATTTACATCAGCGTCATCAAAACCGAACATTTAGTGACGCGCTTGAAAATTGTCAATTTCACCTATGGTGACAGTTATACCATAACAACCTCTGTGACGCTCAACTTTCGTCACCGTTTCTCTTCAGTGACGAAAAAATAGACTTTAAATGACAAAATGTATCGTCATTGAACATTAAATTTCTTGTAGTGTCAATTTTATTTTATTATGTATTTATTTCGTTATGCCCCCGTAATACGCGAGTGTCTACACTAGTAAGATAAAATAACTTATAAGGTGCTAGTAGTTCCACCTATATAATAAACGAAAAGATTTCTATCCTACGTTTCTGCTTAGAAAGCTCCGGGCTGACGTGTGACTTTTGTTGATAGTCGTCTCGGCTTGGATGACCACATAGAAAATGAATTCTACATGTTGCAGGATCCGGGTCAAGGACATACGAGAAATCACCCGATTTGGACCAGCGACCATTCAATACTAGTCGAACTGACCTGAATCGTCTTAAAAGTCATCGAACTACCCAACCCAACCAAACGGTCTTACATAGCGCCGAGCAGGGGCTCAAAGTTCCGAGCAACGTCGAGCCCGGACAACCCGTCATGCCAAACGCCGAGCTGTGCCGAACAAGGGTGCAAGGTGCCGGGCAACGTCGAGTCTGCGAACCCGAGACCGCATGCCCAAGCGGCCGACCTAGGCGTGTCATGCAGTGCCGAGCAGGCACGTTGTCGTCGACAGCGTCGAGTAGGAACACACCATGCATGGTGAGCGCCGAACACTGCCGAACCTGAAGCACCGAGCATGTTCAAACCCGGCAAGCTGCCGAGTTGCCGAGCCGTCATGTCGCCGAGCTGTTGAGCGCCTTTGGCTAGCTTGTCGGCCATACATACCCAGTCACCCATCGAGCAGTCCAGGTCGAGCTGACCTGGACACCCGCCGAGCAGACGAGCTACCGAGCACTACTTATCGAGCTGGTGCAGGTGAGCTGACGAGACCTCTAGTGCAAGCTACCGCGACCTACTGAGCATCATCACCGAGCTGGTGCAGGCGAGCTGGCGAGACCTCCAGCGTGAGTTGCTGAGCATCACCGCTGAGCTGGTGCAGGTGAGTTTTCGAGACCTCCAGTGCGAGCTGACACGACCTGCCGAGCATCATCTCCGGGCTGGTGCAGCCGAACAGGCGAGACGAGGTCGACCTGCCCGCCAAGGTCAACCTAACCACCTAGGTCGAGAACGTCTCGGCCCCTAGGTGCGCGCTACGAAGTGCAGCCGAGCAAATACGTCGAGGTCGACCTGCTCACCGAGGTCAACCTGATCGCCTAGGTCGAACACGTCCTGGTTCCCAGGCGCGCGCTCTGAGGAGCAGCCAAGCGAAACATGTCGAGGCGGACCTGCCCGCCGAGGTCGACCTGATCGCCTAGGTCGAGTACGCCTTGGTCCACGAGTTTGCACTTATGTGATTAGCTAAACTGTTATGTCGAGGCAGGATGATTTACTGACCACTCCCTGGGCTACGAGCGGATCATCCCGATTGGTCTGACGCTCAGTGGAAAGGCCAGTTCGATACAAGATCAAGATAAGGATGGCGTTATCGGGTTGACGCTTGGGAGAGAGGTTGGATATGCTCATCTCCTCACCTCTGGCTGAGTGTAAGCTCGGAGGATAATGACAATTTGATCGAGATGGATAATCCATGAAGAAAGGTCAGCTCGACATCAAGATGGTTCCAGGCTAGATTCGAGGCGGCGGAAGAGATATGATCAAGGCTTTATACTCTGACTCCTAAAGGGACACACGACCAATGAGGAAGTGCCAGGTGTCTAATTAAGGTTAGAATTTTTGGGATTGGCTTATTGGCCAAGTAAGTCGGTGCACTAAGGTGGCGACACGTGTCCAATTAGGGTTTGGAAGGAAAACTATAAATAGCCTCTCCAAGAGAGGGAGTGGGGGATCCCCAATCTGCTAGAGAGAGAAATACATAGAGAATTAGAGAGAGAAAGTCTTGTAACAAGAGTTTTACCCTGTAAAAGGATCCGGTCAAAGCCGATCCGACCTGAAATTAAGGAATAAAAGTCCAGCACTTTTTCTTACCCATTTTCTGATATCGGATTGCTGCTCTTTTTACTATTTTTGGTTTTGTATTGGTTGTGTTACTCTCAACATAAACAAAATGGCGCTAGAAGAAGGTCTCTTGTGATCTACGGTTCCACTCGCTCGATCAGCTCATCCTGTTTTGTTTCTTATTTTTTGTGTTCGATTTTGTTTTTACACGAGCTGCTGGCCGTCAACCTTTATCGTGGTTGAGGTTTGTTAAAAAAAATAGATAGGAAGTTTTTGAACCTATTTGTCATTATGAGCCCGTCAGAAAGCTCAAGAAGAAACCCAGCAAGAGAACAGCAAGAAAAGACTGTCCAGTCGGGCCCAAACGAGCTCGACCCTGAATAGGTGAGGTCGTTCATGCAACACCCCACTTTTGCAGGAGTTCGAAGAAATGATGAAGAGATCCGCGAAATCAATCTTGACTCCAGAGGTTGTGGTCGGCAATGCCAAGAATGTCGACCTCCTGGAAGGGCATTCGGAGTCAGATCCAGCTCGAGAGGCAGCAAGGAAGAATGGGAAAAGAAAATTGGAAGAGGAGGCCGAGCTGAATGCCAAGAGCAGGCTCGACCGACCCCCAATCGCGCGACGCCTCACGTTTTATTCCCCTCAGAATGTCTTTACTCGGCTCGGACATTCAACTAGTAAGGCTCAGGAGGACATTCCTACCAGGTCGTCCAACAGCAGGAGTAACGCTAACATAAACGTGCCTCCACATTGAAAAGCAGTTGAGGAATCAGCTGAGTTACAATATCTGAATCAGCAGATAGCCGAGCTAGAGGCTAAACAAGTTACTCCCCCAGCTTAGAATGCTTTCCCAATGGCACGGCCTGTCACAATCAGCTCGGCTTGTGATGACGAGTCCCCCTTGTCGGTTCAACTCCTTTCTGAACCCTTTCCTGGAAAATTGAGAATCCCCCCCATTGAACTATACAAAGGAAGCAGTGACCCTGACTCACATTTAAGCCATTACCAGAACTATATGGATATGCTCGGCACGATAGACACGTATCGATGTCGCATGTTCTCCATGACGTTGGATGAAGCGCCGCTGAGGTGGTATCGGTCCCTACCACGCCACTCGATCTGCTCCTGGCCTCAGTTGAGGTCTTCATTTAGAGGACACTTCATGGTCTCCAAAGCCACCATTGCGCCAAAACGAGCTATCGCCACAATAGTTCAACAGCCTAATGAATCCTTGAAGACTATATAGCTCGGTTTACAAAACAAGTCTCGGAATCCCAGCCTTGTGGTGATGAGGCTCTGCTTATCTCAGCACAAAATGGACTATCTGATAACTCCTTCTTCAAGTGGATCAACAACCAGCAGGACCCCCAAACTTTTCAGGAGTTCCTCGTATTGGCCGCATCCCAGATTGCAGCCAAGCAGAATATGGACGCCCCAGTCATATCATTCCCACAGAGTCATAAGCCTGCCCGGAAAAGTGATAAGAACCTGAGTCCTCAAGTGACCACGAAGAAATTCTTGCAAGAAAATCAATCTGACCTCCTTGCCGAGTACAACGAGGTCTACTCAATGGCAGCTGCTACGATTTTTGAATGGATCAAGGATTTGGACATCCTCCCCCAGCTCGGCCAATTAAGAAGGACCCTTCACTGCTCGACAAAAAGAGATTTTGCAGATATCATGGATCGATCAGGCATAACACAGAGGAGTGCCACGACTTGGTCCGCGCCTTGATCAAGGTCTACGATGATCGGAATCTACTGCTCTTTTCTAAGAACCACCAAGATCCGCAGGAAAGAAGGGGCAATAATCAGCCACCTCCACCCCCACCAGCAGGAGCCGGAGGGCCGAGAGAAATCTTGACCTTCATCAACACTATCCGAGCAGAGGAGGAGATATCAAATCGAAAAAGGAAGACCCTGGTCAGGGAGGCAAGGAACTCTATTCAGAAAACGAAAGTCATAAGGTCCGACATCTTTCATTTTGACGACTAGCCTAAAGAAGAGGATAAGCTAGTGTCATCCTTCACTTTCTACGAGTCAGACGCAGCCCCGCTGGACCACCCCCACTCTAACGCTCTCGTCATCACCGTGCATGTTCTAGGGATCTGAACACACCGAGTACTTGTAGATCCCGGCGCATATGCAAGCATAATTTACCTTCCAGCCTTTCGAAGAATGAGAGTACCAAAAGAATACATCGAGCCATGTGAAGATAGGATCAGGGGGATCAGTGGCGGTTATGTGCAGGCTCTCTTCCAAGTAAGACTATCCGTGGAGTTTGGCACAGGAGAAGAAAAAAGAASAATCCTCACGACCTTCAAGGTAATTGACGTCCCGAGCGATTACAACGCCCTCATAGGCAGACCAGCTCTTTACGACCTCAAAGGCGCAATGTCAGTCTACCATTACTCGATCAAGTTCCCAGGCATTCTAGGTGAGTGCGAACATCGAGGGGATCAAGTAGCCGCTCGAGAATGAAGCTAGTCGATCAGGCCGAAGCAAATAAACATGGTCGAACTATCAAGAATAGAAGAGCTAGCTGAGGAGGCGAAAGGCGATCAGATTTTGAAAGACGTGATTGTTGAAAAGCTGGACGAACTCAAACCCACAAGTAATGAGGAACACGCAACGAACGTAGACGAACCGACTCTTGTGTCCGAGGTAGACCACCTGATTCCCGTGTCAAACAGAAAGGAGCCAAAACTAGTTCAGGAACAGGGGTCGAACACAGAGGTCGGCCAGAGCACAGAAAAAGCCGACGCAACAAAGACTGCACCAACTGAATTTTTTTTTGTCGAGGCCGACCTGACAGAGGTCGACCGGGAAAGGGACAGAGGTCGCAGGCCAGGAAAGGAGCCAATAACTGAGAGTCTGAGAGGAATAGAAAATCCCGAGCCGAAGGAGTAAGAATGGATGAAGACGAGTTGGATCCTCGGAAGATGAATCTGAAGAGAAAGGCAACCCATGCCGAGCCAGTGGAAGACTTGGATTGGATATTAGTCGACGAGCTCGACCCAAGTAAACAAGTTTGGGTCGGCCACAACCTCAAGGAGCCCATCCGATCTGAGCTTATCAACTTCTTGAAGGCGAACCAGGATGTCTTCGCTTGGACACATGCGGACATGCAGGGGATTGATCCAGAACAAGCTTGTCACCGACTCAACATTGACAAGAATGTCAGGTCGGTTATCCAGAAGAGGAGAAAGCTCGGCCCAGACCAATATGAAGCGTTGGAGATGGAGGTAGTAAAGATGCTGGACAATAAGTTCATCGGAGAGGTTAGATATCCAGTCTGGGTGTCCAACCTGGTGCTTGTCAAGAAGACCGGCCAGTGGCGGCTATGCATTGATTTCTCAGACCTTAACAAGGCATACCCCAAAGACAGCTATCCACTTCCCCACATCGACTACATGGTCGACGCCACCGCTGGGCATGAGGTGATGAGTTATAGACGCTTATTCTGGTTACAACCAACGACCAAGAACACACATCATTCTACTTGGCAAGAGGCCTCTACTGCTATACCATGATGCCATTCGGCTTTAAGAATGCGGGGGCTACCTACCAACGTCTTGTCAATAAAATGTTTGCTAGTATGATAGGGAAAACGATGGAAGTCTATGTAGACGACATGCTCGTCAAATCTTTGTACTCCTCCGATCACATAGATGATCTTAATAAAATGTTTCCTATTTTGCGTGTTTACCGAATGATGTAAACCCCAAGAAATGCTCTTTCGGAGTCAGGTCTGGAAAATTCTTAGGATACATGGTAAGTCAAAGAGACATTGAAGCCAACCCAGATAAAATTCGAGCAATAACCGAATTAGAACCTCCTCGAAGTATGAAACAAGTGCAGAGCCTTACTGGCAAAATGGCCACACTAAGTCGATTCATATCCAGGTCAACAGAAAAGTGTAAACCATTCTTCGAAGCAATCAAGAAGAATAAGAACTTTAAATGGACACCAGAATGTCAGATAGCTTTCGAAGAGCTAAAGAAGTGCATATCAAATGTGCCGACCTTGAAAAAACCAACTAATGAGGAGCCTCTCTATCTCTACTTGGCGAATTCAGCGGTAGCAGTCAGCTCGGCACTCGTACGATCCGACGAGCTCGGCCAACACCCAGTATACTATGCAAGCCATGCCATGTATGATGCCAAGCTAAGATACTCAGCCATGGAAAAACTTGCTTATTCTCTGATCATTTCCTCGCAAAAGTTGCGCCCTTATTTCCTAGAACACAGAATAATCGTGTTGACCAGCTTCCCTCTAAAGCAGATCATGCACCGACCCGACACGTCCGGAAGAATGATCAAATGGGCTGCCGAGCTCGGACAGTTCGATATAACCTATGAGCCGAGAACAATAATCAAAGGACAGGCCCTTGCTGACTTCATAGCCAAGTTTACACCAACCGTCGAATTTATTCCAGCGGAGGCCGAACAATGGCACCTATACATCGACGGATCATCGACCACCGGTCGAGCTGGTGCCGGGATAGTACTAATTAGCCCAAAAAAGGTCCCCTTCTGCTCGGCGGTCCGCTTCAAATTCTCACTGACCAATAATGAAGCCGAATATGAGGCCCTCCTAGCTAGTCTCAAAACAACATCCTCTATGGGGATCAGAAATCTCAAAATCCACAGTGACTCCCAACTTGTAGTAAACCAGATTAGTGGAGAATACGAAACAAAAGAGCATAGGATGGCACAATACCTAGAGCTCACCAAAACACGACTTAGTGAGTTTGAAGCCAAGGTAATCCATATGCCAAGAAACGATAATGTCCCAGCCGATTCACTCGCCAAGCTTGCGTCGAGCTTAGGTATTGAAGAGTTGAACACAGTAACAGTCAGCCACCACTCCACGACAGCACTCGCCGCCACCGCAGCTTAAACGGCAAGTCAAGCAGACCAAAACAAAGAAATCCAAGCCGAAAAAAGTTGTTGGATGAAACCATTCCTTCTATACCTCGAAGAAGGAACACTACCCGAGGATAAAGCGGAGGCTCGCTCGATTCGAACCAAGTCAGCCCGATACACCATTTTGGATGGTCGACTCTACAAAAGAGGATACTCAGTCCCCCTACTAAGATGTTTAAATGAGCAAGAGGCCGAGCACGCGCTGATGAAGGTGCATGAAGGTGTCTGTGGAAACCATGCAGGAGGACAGTCATTGGCACACAAGATCATCCGGCAAGGATATTACTAGCCGACCTTAAAGAAAGATACAGTGTCAAAATTCAGAAAATGCGAGAAATGCTAGATATTCCCACCTCAGATCAACTCCCCAGCCGAGCCCCTAAACTTAATATACTCGCCGTGCCCATTTTCCAAATGGGGGATTGACCTGATTGGCCTGCTACCAAAGGGCAAGGGAGGAGTCAAATACGCAGTGGTCGCGGTCGACTACTTCACGAAATGGGCCGAAGCTGAACCCCTGGCATCAATCACCGACCAGAAGATAATCAACTTCGTTTGGAAGTCAATCATATGCAGGTTCGGCACCCCACTTTCAATAGTGTCAGACAACGGTAGGCAATTTGATAGCAAGAGGTTCAAGGTATTTTGAGGAGAGCTAAACATCAAGAATCACTTTGAGACACCATACCACCCCCAATCGAACGGAAAAGTAGAAGAAGTGAACAAAATTATGAAGTACACGCTAAAGAAGAGATTGGAAGACCTGAAGGGCAGTTGGCCCGAGGAGCTACCAGGGGTTTTATGGTCATACAGGATGACCCATCGCTCATCCACCAACGAGACCCCTTTCTCATTGGCTTTTGGATCAGAAGCAGTCATACCGCTTGAACTTGGCACCCCGTCCTATCGAGTTGCACACTTCGAAGAAGAAAAGAACAACATGGCATGCCGAGCCGAACTCGAACTATTAGAAGAGAAGAGGAGAGAGGCAGAGATGAAGAATGAAATCTACAAACAAAGAAGTGAGCGATATTACAACTCTAAAGTGAGAGAAAGAAGCTTCAAGGTCGGCGACCTAGTTCTCAAACGCATCCTAGGGACAAACCAAGGACCCTCAAACCAAAGTGGGAAGGACCATTTCGCATAGCTGAAATCCTTTTACACGACGCCTACGAGTTAGAACACCCCGATGGCACAAAGCTGCCACACCTCTGGAACGCAGTGCACCTCAAAAAGTATTATCAATAAAAAGTTATTTTTGTTTGAGAATATAGTTTCCAACAAAGCACGGGTGACTCATACCCACCTCACCAGGTCGACCAATTCAGGTCGACCAGAAATTCTAAAACATGGAAACCAACATCACCAGGTCGACACAAAGGAAAACCCAACGTGGCCGACCTTAAAAAGAAGAAAGAAAAGAAAAAGAAAAGCAATGTCGGGATGTCAAGTTTGCCACATCGGTCGACCACAGTATGGTCGACCTCACCGAGTCAACCACAACATGGTCGACCCAAAAAAAAAGGGTCAAATATCGAGCCGACCTCATAGTTCGACCACACACAGCTCGACATCATTATATAAGGTCAAGCTCATCAGAGAAACACCACACTTCGAATTCAGGCCTAAGGAACAATTTTCCAAATAAAACAAGTCAAACTAAGACTTTTAGAACGTTCCACAACAACTAAGGAAATTCCAAGGCAAACAGCCAAAACAAACTCAGCAACCTAAGTAAGTTAAGGTTGACCTAAAATAAAATGGTCGGCCCGGCAAATAAGTTCACAAAACTGAAAAAATGTCTAAGGCAAAAAGCCACTTCAAAGACTCAAAATACGAGTTGGTCAAACCAATATGGCCGACCACCAAACAATGCAAAGCCGAACAAAATTTGGCTGAATTGTCAAAGTCGAACAGACTGAGGTTATAGTTTTTCATGGTTTTGAATATATCAAAGGTTCATGGCTCGGTATTATTGGACCTCAATTCAATTGAGGAATCTATGTGTTTCAAGCTTAGAAAATAGAAGGAAAATGCAAATAAAGCAATTAAACTAGCTAAACTACACTAGGAAATAAAAGTGCAAGTTGGTAGAATGCCTCGGTCGTATGCCTTAATTGAAAATGCAATCAAATCAAGGAAATAAGCAAAAACAAGCATTGTTTTACCAAGTACAAGCATGCATGCACAAGGTACAACTAAGCTTGCATGTACATAAAAACTTGAAAAATGCAAATTTACTAAAATTGAAAGCACAAATAGCAAGAGCAATGAAAATTAACGTCCAAGTTCGAAACTTTACGTGAAATAACAAGGATCAAGCACTAGATCTAGGATTTAAACCAAAACTATGCATGAAAATTAAACTGCAAATAAAGCGCAAGAGCAACTTGGAATTTAAACAACTTAAGACCCGATCTACAATCTAGATGTGTCACTCATCTATAATCAATAGACAAATCATAAGTTTCAATATGAATTCAAAGAGCTAAGGCAAAAAGCATAAAATTGAAGAACATGCATGAAATTGAAGAACAAAGCATAAAATAAAAGAAAGCTTACTAGAATTAAGGAGAGAAACAAGCTTGAATTAAATTGCATCAAAAGTAACAATCCAAAGGAGTATTTGGATTCTTCTTAGGCTTACAAACCCAAGGAAATGCTTGAAGGTTAAATCAAAAACCTAAGAGAGAGAAAATAGATCTAGAAATGAGGAGAAAATTAATCCCAAGGCTCATGCAAGAGTTGGGTGTTGAGTGAATGCCTTCCTCAAGTCAAGTGGAGGGGTTTATATAGTTATTAGCAGGGGCAAACATGTCAAAATGCGCTAATTCCCGGACTCTCAGTCGATCGACAGCGGTCCAGTCGATCGACTGCTCCGTCGATCGACTGCCTTGCTAATTTTGGTGAGCTCTCTGTTGATCAGTCGATTCTTAGGCACTCAGTCGATTTTCTTGGAAGCAGTTGATCGACTAAGGTCAGTCGATCGATTGCGTTGCCGATTTAGCGGAGTTCTCTATTGATCAGTCGATTTTTAGGCTCTCAGTCAATTTTCTTGGGAGCAGTCGATCGACTGCGGGCAGCCCGGGCAGTCGATCGGGCTTGATTTCCTCGTTTCGGCACGGATTCTTGAGCTTCAATGCCTCAACTCAATACTTAACAACTTTAGAGCCGGTCCAATACCTCATGCCACCTACAACATAGGAATTTGAATTCAAAACCCATGAATCGTCATTAAGAATCGCATTTATCAACTTTCAATACTAAAAAATGAGGAAATGACCGAAAACCTAATGAGAATGACTCAAAACGAATAAAAACAACGCTAAACCCTAACTAAAAACACTAAGAAAAATACAACAATTACATGCAAAACAACTAACCCACACTTATTGGTTTGTTCGTCCTCGAACAACGAAAAGAATCAAGAGTGTACATACAATGAACATTGTGTAAAAAGAAAAAGCCTTGTGCTTATCCTTATTTAATATGATGGAAGTATCAACATAGACTCACTATCGTCAAGCATTGCTCGTATTACTCTTTCTCAAATGCAAGCCAAACCGATGACTTCCTCACTAATGGAAATTTTGAGGGTTTTCGCTCAATTCGCTCAAGTGTTTGATATGGGATGTGTATACGCTCGAATCAGACAATGAATGCATCTTGTCAAGATTTCAAAAATCAAACGCTCAACATTACTTATAGTATGATAGGGCAGCATATACGCTAGACCTGGTTTGGGGTAGCTCTGACTTAGCTATCAGGAAGAGATCACTAAAAGCTTGAAGATTATGCTGAGCTAAAGTTCCGGGGATTAAAAGTTTAGCCCGGTCTGGGTGAAAGACCTGGTTAAGTCCTCTGAGGAATAGAGCTCATTCTCATTATAGCAAGATTTGACCTGTTGGACGGCAGAGACACAAAAGAAAAGAAGAGCTGGATCACGACAGTTCTGGTTCCTTGAATACTGCTGAAATCCTAGAGGGCTGAAACAAGGAAGACCTGACTAGAGTCAGGACTGATATTAATACCGAGGTAATACAGGAGAAAGAAATAAGGAAGTCTTGGAATAGGGGAGACCTGTTTCCTAGATTCCCGGCAAAGAGAAAAGTGGGACCACTTGTCAGAATTGGTTACCAAAATAGCCCGTGATTCGCGACATGTGCCCCCCCCCCCCCCCCCGAGATCCCGGCTGGGGTCCCCACTAGGAGAAACTATAAATATCTCAGCCCCAAAGCCGAGAGAGGTATGTCATTCTCTTGAATCATTCCTTCTTATTTTCTGGAAAACACCTCAAACGCTTACTGACTTAAGCATCGGAGAGGTTTCCACCGGAAAACCACCGGTGGTCCTTTCTAACTTCTGTTTGTGGTGCAGATCAGGAGGGTGTTCAAGGTTCCAGGCGTTCTTAATGTTGGTCATTTTTTGGGTTGAAACAATTGGCGCCATCTATGGGAAGGGGATCAAGCTAAGGCGTGAGGTTTTCTTTTTATTTTATGGCTTCAGACGGTTTACGGTGGAACTTGGTGGG
>BMAC01000131.1:2010665-2024502 GCA_014905375.1 Phtheirospermum japonicum
TCGTCGGTCACTCCGGCGGGCTTCATGTTCGCGGGGCTCTTAGAGGATGGAGCTGTTGGCTCGCGTACTGACCCCCTTACCCGTTCAGGATTCTTCCTTACCGTCCCGGGAAGAGTCGCCTCAGGCTCAGAAGCCCTGGACAGCGCTAGGGGTTGACTCTGAAGAGGTGCCACGGGGATGACCTCTTCCGGGGTTGGGGAAGCTCTGTAAGGCTCTCCCAGGAGGCTCCTCTGGCCTCCTCCCGCAACCTTCTGGGCGTTGGCCTTCATCTTCGATTGCAACATATTTACCGAAATAAAAGAATGAAGCAATTAAAAAAAATAAAGAAACGATAACGAAAGGGAAGTAAAACCAGGTCATTCCAAGAAAATACCAATTTTGATAGGCAGAGGCCCGTTCCCTTGTCGGCAATTGAAGAAATTCAAGAGTTTGGTGGTAAGAACTTTGGATAGGTCGAAAGGGTTTTGGTTAAGGAGGGTAATTTTCTCGCCCAAGTGTGATGGTCTGTCCCCTCGGGATAGACGCACTTGGGGATGTATGAAATTGATAGGGGTAGATGGAAAACCCCAATCTCCCAAGCTCTGGACGAAGAAGAACTTCTTCTTCCAGGCCTTGTGGGATGTGGGAAGACCTGTCAAGAAGTGGACGTCTGGTCGTCTGGTCGTCCTGAGAGGTAGAAGAAGCCAGAGGAGCTCTTCGCCTGAAATAAAGAAAAGAAAAGCTGGGCTGTCGGAACAATCCCAGAATATTGGGCTGCTAAATGAAATCCGGCCATAACGCGGAAAGCATTGGGCAAAAACTGTTGTACCGCGATATGGTACATTCGGGAAATAGTTATTGTAAAAGGATGAACGGGGAGGCTCAAGCCGGCATGAAACTGGTCTACATAAAAGGTTAAATGATTAGGAGGAGGTGATGAAGCCCTCTCATCTGGCGACGGACTGGTAAATGAGAAATCATCGGAAATGTTAAAAGAGGCGCGGATATTTCGTAGGGTTTGATTACTAACTATAGAGACTGTGTTATCGAGAGGGAGATTTGGTAAAGCTACCGGAGGCCTTTCTCGGAGAACCTCTGAGGGTCTCTCCGAGGAAGTGGCTGAGGGCGATTCGGAAAAGGAAATATCCACGGAGGAGGTAGAATTCACCGGCCCTGCTGGGGGGATCCTCCCGGTGGAATCGGAATGAGAAGAAGTAGACATAATTGAAAGATTATGAAATAGGGAAAGAAAGTACCTGGTTTGTGAAATAATCAGAGAGACAGATTTCGGAAAGTAGAAATCGCTGAGATACTGGAGAGAAGAGAGAGAGATGCAAAAAGTTGAAAGACAAAATTTGAAAAAGTGAAGGAGAAAGAAGGAATATGGAGGGACAAAAGGAAAGTGGGTGAATTTGAAAATCGGAAATCGAGGATGGGATTTGATGGGGATCCCCGCATTTAATGCAAATAGTACTTTATGTGGTGAGATGGATCGCCAACTGCCCTAGGTTAAATCACACGCCACCAAGGTGTCAGTTACGGAAGAGACGTGTGGGAATAGGGACCGTTTGGGAAAGCAAACCGACACCACTAATGCCAATAATTAGGACTGTTTGGCAGGAGGATATCTCGGGATTCTCCCAGTACGAGAAACCATAAAGGACATAACGACCTCATTTATTTCAAAAAGAGCCTTGGGATATTACAGATCTACCCCAACTGTTCGGGGGGAGGAGTTGATAGGGCAGCATATACGCTAGACCTGGTTTGGGGTAGCTCTGACTTAGCTATCAGGAAGAGATCACTAAAAGCTTGAAGATTATGCTGAGCTAAAGTTCCGGGGATTAAGAGTTTAGCCTGGTCTGGGTGAAAGACCTGGTTAAGTCCTCTGAGGAATAGAGCTCATTCTCATTATAGCAAGATTTGACCTGTTGGACGGCAGGGACACAAAAGAAAAGAAGAGCTGGATCACGACAGTTCTGGTTCCTGAATGCTGCTGAAATCCTAGAGGGCTGAAACAAGGAAGACTTGACTAGAGTCAGGACTAATATTAATATCGAGGTAATACAGGAGAAAGAAATAAGGAAGGCCTGGAATAGGGGAGACCTATTTCCTAAATTCTCGGCAAAGAGACAAGTGGGACCATTTGTCAGAATTGGTTGCCAAAACGGCCCTTGATTCACGGCATGTGCCCCCCCCCCCCCCCCCCCCGAGATCCCGGCTGGGGTCCCCACCAGGAGAAAACTATAAATATCTCAGCCCCAAAGCTGAGAGAGGTATATCATTCTCTTGAAGCATTCCTTCTTATTTTCTGGAAAACACCTCAAACGCTTACTGACTTAAGCATCGGAGAGGTTTCTACCGGAAAACCACCGGTGGTCCTTTCTAACTTGTGTTTGTGGTGCAGATCAGGAGGGTGTTCAAGGTTCCAGGCGTTCTTAACGTTGGTCATTTCTTGGGTTGAAACATAGTACATGACCAAATAAGAATCGAAAGAGGTCTTTATTATAGGTTGTAATGTTGGCTCTTTGGTAAGGTATGGAATATTTGGATATAGTGGCTAACACACGATCAAACGTGATCAATAACACACAAAACCCTAATTTCTAAAATCGAAGCTTATAAATGCTTCACCCTTCCCAAATTACCAAACTCTTAATTGAAACCCTTTCTTCTTACACACTCTCTTCCCGACTTTTATTTCACAACACTTAGAAGCTTTTTGAATTTGCTTCTTTTTGCTAAATTTAGCCTTTTTGAATTTAGGCTTTTCACTTGAACGCACGCTTTATCACTTTTCGTGATTTGTGTTGGAGTATTATTTCTTTTTTCTCTTCTTTTTTATTTTTCTTTTTTTTTTTTTGTGTATAAGCAACTCAAAACCCACTAACCCACAAAATATTTCCCACACATCTCACGTCAACTAACCATAAACCCTCCCACTTCATAAATTACGAAGATACAAGAGCTAAGAATGAGCTCGGCTAACAAGAAACGGGATAAAGGCTCTCGGGGGCTCATTTGGGTTTTTTTAGTAGCTTATATATATGGATATGGATGGAATAAGGGTGATATATGTGCCTCAAAGTCATTTTCAAAATCAATCATGTACGAGCAAAATCAAACCTCCTCAATGCAATTTCAATAAAAACACAAGCAAGCCGATAAATCACACAAGGCTACTCACTGGTTTGTACCAAATTTGGGAGCAAAATCAAAAGAGCTTTTAGAGCGTTGCAATCTTTTCATGAGAAAATGTTGATTATATATATATTTAGGCGCTTTTTGGACGAAGCACAAAAATTCAACCCCTCACACAAGAGGCCATAAACATGCAAAAACCCGACAAGTAAACTATTCAAACTTCAAAGTATGAGGAATTGTTCAACAATGTAATAAAGACACATAAATGACACGCAAGTGACTCAAAAATGACTCAACCATATAATAGCGCAAATAGTAAGCGTCACTTCACCAAGAATGCGTCACTTCGCCAAGGCTCGATTTAAGATTAACAAAACATGCTCGATTAAAACCCGGACCCTAAGCACCTACCCACCCCACACTTAAACCATGCAATGCCCTCATTGCATTTTAATGAGAATCAAGTAAAAGAGGTGTGAATAGAAACTCCCTCAACCGAGCGAGTTTGGGTCGAGCTCGGTGGGGTCCACCTATAAATCAAGCAATCCAAGTAAAAGTCGAGCACGGTTAGTATCACCCGACTTCATGAACGCTACCAAGCCATCAATTTGCCCAAGGTTGGAGTCGATACAAAAGATATATACAAAAGAAAAATCACACAAAATTAAAACTCAAGACAATATGTACATGAACACGAAAAAGGTAAAACTAAAGTCAAGAATAGAACCAAAAGACAAAACACTAAACATATAGATATATTTTTTGTTTTTACAGTTTTCAAATGTTTTTGAGTTTTTCAAGAGATAGATGAGAAATAAAAGAAAATAAACGAATCAAAATAAAACAAATCAAAATAACGTGCAAGTCTTAATAAAACATAATAGCCGAATAAATATAATAGAGATGGGAAAATCAATGATGTCTCCGACGTCGGGGTTGGAGGTTCTCTTCCTCGTCCTCCTCCTCTTCTTCCTCCTCGTCGTCGTTCTCCTCTTCCTCGTCTCGTCGCAAATGGCTCTCGATTAACAAGAGGCGGCTATGGAGGGAGCGGTGCGCTCGGTTGGCCCTTGCTTGCCCCACGTCGAGCTGATGAAAACGCTCAAACACTTGGCATTGGAACTCGTGCCAACCCATGTTAGGACCCGGGCCGGTGCTCGGGCCTCCATAATGCGGGAATGCCGCTTGACTCGTGCTTGCGTTGAAAGGTGTGCCCGAACCGGTGTTCGGGGCTTCGTCGGCCTCGACTCCCTCGTTGTGCCGCCTATTAAGCTCGTCTTCTTCTTCTCGTTCTTGACTACGGTGGCGGGGGCGTTGGGGGTTCGTCGGCATCTTCGGCATTTTCCACCCCAACTTCATCGACTCGATCCTCGTCATATGAGCCACCTCTGGGTCAAACCCAAAGTGACGGGCTATCATCGTGATCATGGGCCCCATTCCGACCCAGGATACACTCCCGCCTCTTGTCTTCGTAATCCCCTGAATCCCGGCACGGATGAATGGATAGAATGGAATTCGACGCCCGTGAACCAAGCACCAAAGTATGTAAACCTTGTCAAGGGTGAGGTTGGAGCTCTCGTGCTTGCCCATCACGACGCGGGAAAAAAACTTATAAATATCCAAAAGTGTCAAGTCGGTGATGGCCGAGGCTTGATATCGAGAAGTGCCTCGCCCGTCCGTGATCGATGCCCAAAATTGCGTCGGGGCAAACTCCCTTGGCCGATCGTCCCACAAATCCTTGCAATTAAACTAGAGGACCGCCTGAAGCACCTCTTGGGTGACCCGATACTCCCTTCCCCCAAAACGAACTATGAATTCCAAACGCTCTCGGGGATGGTAAGTGGTGAAGAATTCGAGCATCAACTCTTGGTAGGCTGGTACCTGGAGGGATAAAAAATAGCGGGCGCCCATTGCATTGATAAAGTTGAGCACCCGAGACCCGAATCCTTGGTGGTCCCCGTTCGCCACCCACTCATCGAGGCGATCGAGTGTGACAAAACGTGGAACGGCGAAGTTCCGTTGAGAGAGGTTTTTGAAAAGTTCCCCTTCGGAAATGGAATAGATGGGAAAAGGGGCGGCGTAGTTGTCGGCAAGGTTGGGGAAATTGTAGAGGTTTGCCATTGAATATATGAAAATGATCGAGGTATGTGTTCGAAGAACTTCAAGAATCAATACGAATGCTCAACACGGAAAGAACGAGGGAAAATTAAACAAGAATGTTCATTGAGGCATTTCCTCGAACACTTGGTAGGCCCAAGGTTAAAGTAAGGAATATGAGAGAAATTTGAAACTCAAGAACCCCCAAACACAACCAACAATCAACCAAAGATTCCAGAGAAACGGTTCTAGCGAATTACCTCAATCGTATGGCTCGGATTTGGATTCAAAAACTGAATTGAAAAACCCAAACTTTGTTGTAGGAAAGGAAGGGGTTTGGAAAAAAAATTCCCGCACACAAAGACCCAGTTGATCGACTATCCTTCCTCTCTCTTCCTCTTTTTCGTTTTTTTTATATATATACTTTTTTTTCTCTCTTCTTTTTTTTTTTATTGTCGTCGTTCCCCTTTTCTTGTTGTTGGTGTACAGCAGTCGAAATGAAGGGAAGGGGTGAAATCGAATACCTTTAATACCTTCTCTGCTCGGTCCACGCAAGTGGGGTAGTCGATCGAATGCTCCTTAGTCGATCGACTGGGCAGTCGATCGACCGTCGGTCAGCCGATCGACTGCTCTTCAAAAAAAAACTCGAGTCTCTGCCCGGCAGTCGATTCTGGGGGCCTGCAGTCGATTTCTCAATTGATCGACTGCTCACCAGTCGAATCGACTGGATGCTGTCGATCGACTGCAACAGTGCAGCTGATTCGCATTTTCGATCCCCTTCCTTCCAAAACGTCCAAGATTGCACCTACACCAACTCAAAAATATTAGTTAAAGTAGAGAAAGAAGGGGTATACACAAAATCACAAGAGGAAATAAGAAAAGTAGAAAAAATAGAAATAAAAATAAGAAAAATAAGAAAAGGATAGAAAAACTCATGGGTTTCCTCCCAAGAAGAGCTTGTTTTATGTCATTAGCTCGACGGTTCCCTTGGGCAATTATGAAATGGATGAGACGTCAGGATCAACCAAAGCGACCACTTCCTCATTGGGTGGCAAGAGGAAACCATGACGATAGGGTTTAACTTGGTGCCCATTCACTTGAAAACGATCTTGAGTTGTAGGGTCGACCAACGTGACCTCCCCACTCGGATTAACAAACTCGATGGTGTAAGGACCCGTCTATTTAGACTTCAATTTTCCGGGATGGAGGGCTAAGCGGGAATTGTAGAGTAAAACGGGCATCCCAACCTCGAGCTTCTTCGGGATTAGCCTCTTGTCGTGAATACGTTTTGTTTTCTCCTTGTAGATTCGAGCATTGTCATATTGATTATCTCTAAGCTCGTCCAACTCCTCTAATTGCAACATTCTTTCGAGGCCGACTTCCTTCAATTCCAAATTAATGGCTTTTATCGCCAAAAATGCTTTGTGCTCAATCTCCACGGGCAAGTGGCAAGATTTCCCAAATACCAAGTAGTACGGGCTCATGCCTAGAACCGTTTTATACGCCGTTCGGAGGGCCCACAACGCATCACTCAAATTCCTCAACCAATCTTTTTGATTCGGTTGCACCATTTTCTCTAACACGTTCTTCACTTGCTTATTGCTCGTCTCGACTTTCCCCGAAGTTTGGGGATGATATGGCGTAGCTACTTTGTGCTTGATCCCGTAGATCTTCATAAGTTTCTCGAAGAGCTTGTTACAAAAGTGGCTACCCCCATCACTTATTATGACTTTAGGAAAGCCAAAACGAGCACATATATTTTCCTTCACGAACTTCACAACCACCTCCGCATTATTCTTTGTTGTAGGTATAGCCTCGACCCATTTCAAAACGTACTCCACCCCCACAAGAATGTATTCATGCCCATCGCAAGACTTAGGTAATGGCCCCATGAAGTCGATACACCACACCTCGAAAATCTCGACCACCAAATTTCCCACTAAGGGCATCTCGTTCCTCTTCAAAATGCTCCCCGTCCTTTGACATCTATCACAAGTTTGAACATGAACGTGAGCGTCATAATGGAGGGACGACCAATAGAATCCTGAACTTAAAATCTTGAGTGCCGTCTTCCTCCCTCCGAAGTGGCCTCTGTCTTGATGATCGTGACAAAAAGTTAAAAGCTTTTGTATCTCCTCCTCGGGCACACATCTCCTTATCATACCATCCTTCCCCGCTTTGTACATGAATGGATCATCCCAATAAAAACTTTGGCACTTAGCTAGGAAGCGTTTATTTTCTTGCCAATCCATATCGGTCCGAAGCTCACCATTTGCCAAGTAATTTGCATAGTCGGCGTACCAAGGCGCTTGGCTCACTTTCATCAAGTTCTCATGTGGCAAATTCTCTCCAATTGCTACCCTTTCTCCTCCCTCCGTGACCAACCTCGAAAGATGATCGGCTACCGCATTCTCACACCCCTTCCGATCCTTAATCTCAATATCAAATTCTTGAAGTAATAGGATCCAACGAATGAGACGGGGTTTTGCTTGAGGCTTAGAGAACAAATATCGCAATGCGGCATGATCGCTATGCACCACAACTCGTGATCCAACAATGTAAGCTCGAAACTTCTCTAAAGCAAAGATCACGGCCAATAGCTCTCTCTCGGTCGTCGTATAGTTCTTTTGTGCATCGTTGAGCATCAAGCTTTCATAATACACCACTTTTAATAGCTAGTCAACTCGTTGGCCAAGGACGGCCCCCACCACTTCACTCGATGCGTCGCATATAATCTCGAAAGGCAAGTTCCAATCAAGAGCCACGACAATGGGGGCGGACACGAGGCTCTTCTTAATCGTCAAGAAAGCATCCTCACACGCTTCATTAAATTCGAAAGGGACTTCATTACTCAACAATCGACACAAGGGCGGGGCAATTTTTGAAAAATCTTTAATAAACCGTCGATAGAAACCGACATGCCCAAGGAGACTCCTTACATCTTTCACATTGAGGGGAGGGGGTAACTTTTCAATCACTTCCACTTTGGCTTTGTCCACCTCTATCCCCCTCTCCAAAATCACATGCCCGAGCACAAGGCCACTTCGAACCATGAAGTGGCTCTTCTCCCAACTTAGTGTCAAGCTCGTCTCTTCACATCGGGCTAGCACTTCCTCAAGGTTTCTCAAACACTCTTCAAACGAGTCCCCATATATGGAAAAGTCATCCATGAAGACTTCAAGATATTTGTCAATCATGTCGGAGAATATTGATAGCATGTATCTTTGGAATGTCCCCGGGGCATTACATATCCCAAACGGCATCCGTCGGAAAGCAAAAGTCCCAAACAGGCATGTGAACGTCGTTTTAGCTTGGTCTTCGGGCGCTATAGCAATTTGATAATAGCCCGATAATCCATCTAGGAAGCAATACGAGTGGTGGCCAGCTAGTTTGTCCAACAGTTGATAAATGAAAGGTAGAGGAAAATGATCCTTCTTCGTAGCCGCATTCAACTTTCGAAAATCGATGCACATCCTCCACCCCATCGTTCCCGTGTAGCCAATAACTCACCCTTAATTTTCACTCGTCTCGACGACTTGTTTCTCATCAACAAGCCCCACCTCCCCCTTCAAAAATAGGTCGTTGGCCTCAAAGACATAAATGCAAGCACTCTCAAAGAGACCCGTCGTAATACACGATTCGGTGCCACGTCCATAAGCTCCATTATCCTCAACATCACCGCTATCACCATCCTCATACATATCCGTCAAGAAAACTTGCTCTACCACATCATGAATCTCGTCAACATGAAGACAATCCGCATGATAGATGCTTTAAGGAATCGACAGCAAGTTGGACATCAAAAATGTAACCGACTCACTCGTAACGGATAAGGTGAGGTTCTTCTTTCCAACATCAATGAGGTATTGAGTAGTTTCCATGAAGGGACGCCCAAGTAGAATGGTATGCTCGGCCCCATCATTCAAAACCATTCCAACATCAAGAACAACAAAATCCACCGGGACCACAAGCCCTCCAACCTTAACGAGCACATCCTTAATAATGCCCTTCGGATATCGAATTGACCGATCAACCAATTGTAAGCAAATTCTTGTCTCTTGCAAAGGGGCTAGCTCCAATTGCTCATAGATCGAAGACGGCATCAAATTTATCCCCGTCCCGAAATCAAGCATACCGGTAGTGACCTTGCCATTGCCGAGCGTGATGCCAATACAAAAAGAGCCGGGATCGATCTTCTTGAGGGCCAAAACCGAAGGATCACACACCACACTCGCCTCTTTAGATAAGATAATTGTCTCATTTGGAGTATGTAGGAGCTTCTTGGATGAAAGGTCTTTGAAAAATTTGGAGTAAGCGGGTATGTCTCGGATGGCATCCAACAATGGGAGAGTGATGTTTACATTGGACAAGGTATTGTAGAGCTTTTGGAATTGATCGTCCTTCTTGGTGGTTTGGATCCGTGACGGATAAGGCGGGGAAACTTTTGGAATAGGTGGCTTATAGACATTTGAGGATTTGTGTAAGCCATCGGGGCCTTCTTTTGTCAGGTTGGCACCCACGGGGGTAGAATCGGGAGTAGTGACAAAGGGCGGAGTATCAACTTTCTCATTCTCGGATGGTGGAGCCACTTTGTTATCGATAACCCGTCCACTTCGAAGAGATGTGATTTCATGGGAGTGTGATGGTTGACTCGGTAACTTCCCTTTCTCATTAGATTGCTTAAGCATATTTATCTCGGTAGCCATTTGCCCAAGTTTCGTGTCCGTGGCATTCAAATGTGTATCCAGTGAGGACACCGTGGTACTCAAGGAGGACACCATGGCGGTCAAGAAGGATACCGAGGCGGAGAGGGATTGTAATTATTGGACTATCATATGAAGAGTCGGATCGGTGGCCGGTGGTGGAGCACTGGTCGGGGGAATTGGTTGAGAAGGGCCCATGGGAGGGTTCGGGTACCCAAAGCCCGGATGCGTGCGGTTGCTCGGATGGTACGGGGGATTTTGACTTGATGGTCGAGGAAAGGGTGGCCTAGCAACACCATGACCCGATTGGTAACCTTGGATCCCACAAACATCCTTCGATTGAGGTATCGACATGTAATGGGAAGGATTTGACGGACAATACAACATTTCATGCCCAACCATACCAAAAGACAAACAAGACGGTTCCACGCTCGGGGGAGACATCTTAGCCATTTGGGCTCTCATAGCGGCCATCTCTTTTTCCATCTCAAGCTCTCTCGGGGAAAGAGGCTCACTCAAGTTCTTTACTTCATTGGCGCTTGAAAACAAAGCCCGGGAAGATCGTTGTTGAGAATTTTCGGCCAAAGAGTTGAAAACACGTAGAAGCGTGCTTGGAGGATGAATGGTCATATTACCCCCCGCTCTTGTATCYACCATGTATTGMAAYTGCGGGTCCAACGCCTCATAAAAAGTTTGAATTWAAAGCTCCTTGGGTATACGATGATGCGGACAATTMTCAAGAAGGTMTTTGAACCGAAACCAAGCGGAGYRAAATGGMTCRTTTTTMATTTGTTTRAACGACATAAYCTTAACTCGCATATCGGCCATTTTTTCCATAGAGTAGTAATGATTGAAGAAAACCTTTGCGAGTTCATCCCACGTGCGAACCGAGTTAGGAGTAAGAMCCATAAACMACGATAATGCCTTATCTTGAAGAGCATACGAGAAACAATRGAGTCGAAGATGCTCYAAACTCATCATATTCGGRCRGTGRAAACTCGAGACATGCCATAGATATTKCCGRATGAATTGGAGYGGATCCTCCTTCRCGAACCCGTGAAAAATRGGAAGGCGGGCAAAATCGAGCGAACGGATATCRATAGSCATCACTTCGGGGGGAAGAGATATACAAGAAGAAATATTTGCGCCCACGAAGGCTTGGCTCACCTCCCTCATAGTACGGACGGGCGGAGTGAGTGGAGCATTCGGATCGTAACCACCAAACAAAGCATACTCATCGAGCTCGTCATCTTGCATTCCATATTCGTTACCATAATCAGGATCACCACCATAACCATTCGGATTCACATTCGGTGTCGGATTTGGTACATTTGGAGAACGGTGAGGAGCAACATAGCCATACGGAACGTGATCCGGGGCTCCATAATCATCGAATGAATCATAAGCTTCCGAGAGAACATTGGACCCGACATGGTTTGCACCATGCCCTCCCATGCCGGGTTGACGCAAGCCGTGAGAACCGGGGACAACGCGGTTTGCACCATGCCCTCCCACGTGTCCCTTTCCAACCGAACCACCACCATTCCCAACATGGTTTACACCATGCCCTCCCATGTTGGGAACAAAGCCACCATTAGAAGAATGAGGGAAAGAAGCAATACCTTGGTGTGGGCCCGTGGCGTGCTCATGAGTGGTAAAACCACTCCCTTGAAATCCAAGCGATTTCTCGTGAGGCGGCGGGGGAACGGGAATGGAAGGCCCGATCATGGTACTCGGAATGGGCCCCTCATAAACTACGGGCTCGGTCGAATTAGAACTTTGAGGATCGGCCTGAGGAGGTATCCCATTAGGGTCGAGAAATGTGCCCGTATGAGGAAGATTGGTCGCCATAGTAGAATCAAGAAGTAACGGGTGTCGAAGACGTCGTAATCGTTCGGGGTTAGAAGTATAAGGAAATAATTTGTGTCCAAGCGAACGACGACCTTGCATACACTCAAAGAGAACGTCAAATAACAAGGAAAGCTAAAAACACAACGAAACAACAATTAAATTGAAGGCCTTAACCAAGCCGTGTCGCAACGGCGCCATTTTGAAGTTATAGTTTTTCATGGTTTTGAATATATCAAAGGTTCATGACTCGGTATTATCGGACTTCAATTCAATTGAGGAATCTATGTGTTTCAAGCTTGGAAAATAGAAGAAAAATGCAAATAAAGCAATTAAACTAGCTAAACTACACTAGGAAATGAAAGTGCAAGTTGGTAGAATGCCTCGGTCGTATGCCTTAATCGAAAATGCAAGCAAATCAAGGAAATAAGCAAAAACAAGCATTGTTTCACCAAGTACAAGCATGCATGCACAAGGTACAACTAAGCTTGCATGTACATAAAAACTTGAAAAATGAAAATTTACTAAAATTGAAAGCACAAATAGCAAGAGCAATGAAAATTAATGTCCAAGTTCGAGACTTTACGTGAAATAACAAGGATCAAGCACTAGATCTAGGATTTAAACCAAAACTATGCATGAAAATTAAATTGCAAATAAAGCACAAGAGCAACGTGGAATTTAAACAACTTAAGACCCGATCTACAATCTAGATGTGTCACTCATCTAGAATCAATAACCAAATCATAAGTTTCAATATGAATTCAAAGAGCTAAGTCAAAAAGCATAAAGTTGAAGAACATGCATGAAACTGAAGAACAAAGCATAAAATAAAAGAAAGCTTACTAGAATTAAGGAGAGAAACAAGCTTGAATTAAATTGTATCAAAAGTAACAACCCAAAGGAGTATTTAGATTCTTCTTAGGCTTACAAACCTAAGGAAATGCTTGAAGATTAAATCAAAAATCTAAGAGAGAGAAAGTAGATCTAGAAATGAAGAGAAAATTAATCCCAAGGCTCATGTAAGAGTTGGGTGTTGAGTGAATGCCTTCCTCAAGTCAAGTGGAGGGGTTTATATAGTTATTAGCAGGTGCAAACATGTCAAAACGCGTCCCGGACTCTCAGTCGATCGACTGCCTTGCCAATTTTGGTGAGCTCTCTGTTGATCAGTCGATTTTTAGGCGCTCAGTCGATTCTCTTGGAAGCAGTCGATCGACTAAGGTCAGTCGATCGACTGCGTTGCCGATTTAGCGGAGTTCTCTCTTGATCAGTCGATTTTTAGTCTCTCAGTCGATTTTCTTGGGAGCAGTCGATCGACTGCGGGCAGCCCGGGCAGTCGATCGGGCTTGATTTCCTCGTTTCGGCACGAATTCTTGAGCTTCAACGCCTCGACTCAATCCTTAACAACTTTAGAGCCGGTCCAATACCCCGTGCCACCTACAACATAGGAATTTGAATTCAAAACCCATGAATCATCATTAAGAATCGCATTTATCAACTTTCAATACTAAAAAATGAGGAAATGACCAAAAACCTAATGAGAATGACTCAAAACGACTAAAAACAACGCTAAACCCTAACTAACAACACTAAGAAAAATACAACAATTACATGCAAAACACAGACCCAACAAAGAGGTCGACTTGAAAGTGAGTTCAAAAGATTGGAAAAATCTTAAAGTTATAAAACCACCCAAAAACACAACTCCGAAATTAACCAAAAGATGACGACCACAATGCGCATAAAGGTCAAACAGAAATGATACAATCAGAGCACCAGCGATAAAACTCTCAAAGACAAAACAAATTTCATTAATCAAAGCAGGTCGACCAAAAGAAGTCGACCAGATCATACATTAGTTCATTACACAATGAATTATTCAGAAACAAGTCAAAACAAACAAGCAAGCCGAGCTGCCTAAAAGTTTCAAGCCAACCCAAACAACAAACAATCTAGCTCAACATATTGCCGAGAGGAAGGCCGAGCTCGAGATGGGCGGCTCGGACGATGACATGGGCGGCTCCGGTGAAGAGGATGGTGGTCAGGAGGGTGAAGGAGGTGATTAGGCC
>BMAC01000131.1:2025635-2041341 GCA_014905375.1 Phtheirospermum japonicum
TGGTCGTCCCGTTGAATATTGTTTTTGGTGTCAAAAAAAAAGGTGTCGAGCCGGCCAATACAGACAAGCCGACCCGACACCCAACAAACGTCGCTAAACGTACCACGAAGGACTCGACCAAGACCCAATATAGGAGAAACAACACGCAAACCAGCCTTGTAACACTTGGCAGGATCGAAAAGCTCTCTCCACTCCCGTTGTTCAGGATTCGAGCTCAGAATATCATACAGATGCTCAAGAAACTTAAAATTAGGCTCAACATGTTCCGGAATATCTGTAAACAAAAGAAAATAATGAGGGATTAGAATAGAAGAAAGCAGGGAAAGATGACGACATATACCAACCAAGTGCAGAAATAAAAGCAAGCGGTAGATTATAGACACGCCCATCAGGTCTCCGCGCTCGCCAATCACCCTCCACATAGAACCAGTACGACTCCCATGTGTGGAGGGTCTCTAAAAGACCAGTCACCAAGGTCTTAAATGTACCATCCCGAACAGAGGTGTAGAACCAACATGACCCAACACCTCCTAACTCGGCACCTCCTAACCCAGCACCCCTCGAAGGCTTCCACTGATATGACCAATTGAGATCGTCAAAGGTGGGAAGTGGCCAACCATTCTCGCTGAACAGGACCACGATGCCCAAGATGCGAGCCAACGACAAGGGATGGATTTGAGCAAAGGGAATGACCCACCTCCTAAGCAAGCAGGTGACATAGGCGGAGAGCGGAAAGGAAATGCCGAAATCTAGACTATCAAGGAACATAACCGTACAAGAGCGAGGCGCGAGATATATTTGCTCAGCTGGGTAGGGCAAAAATAAATGAACATCACCAGGCACAAGGTGCTCGTTACGATATCCCTCAAGATGCCTTTCATTCAAGGTGCTACCCTACACAACAATCTCTAACATCAACTCCTCCCTTTCCAAGGGAGCCGGCCTCTCCCAATGGTGAGGAGGAACAGGCTCGTTGGGTCGATCCATCAGCGGGCCAGGCGGAAGTTGTTTGACCTTGGAACGTCTCTCTGCTTTAATGGGAGCCGGGTCATCAGAATTGTCATACTCGACTGGGGCCCCCTTTGACTTCTTGGCCACCTTACAATGAAGGGCCGAACCACTCGGTAGCCTAGTCTTGTCCGGGCTCAAGTCGTTAAGCCAATCCCCCGCACCTTGTTCAGTCGAGCCTGGGGGACCGACCTCATCATGCGCATATCCCGTGCCCACCTCCACTCTCGACTCGAAGTCGCAAGCGACCCCGAAGCTACCATATTCGTTCAAACCAAATTGGGAGCCGTAGCCCCCTTGTTCAGGACGAACCCCACTATAATTTATGTCACCCCTATAGCCCACCTCGTCGGATCCATCCGGAGAATATCCCGGACTGTAAGACATTCGGATGAAGAAAATATAAGAAAAAGAAAGGAGTTTAACTTGAGAGGAAACGAGAAGAAAACCAACATGAGTGAAAGAACCGAGCACAAAAAATAAAAGGAAGGGGGGAGACAAGGGGATTAGGTTCTATAGAAAATCTTTAGAAGAATGAAAAACCAAAGTCTGGAAAATGAAGTGAAGAGGAAGATGAATGAAAGGAAGGACTCTTATTTATGGGGGAGAAATGACGGGCACCCACTTCATTAAAGAGGAAAGAGATAAGAGGACTCCCACCTCATTAAAGAGAAAGGAGACAAAAGGCACACACTCCAAGGAACAAGGATAGGACAAAGATCCGCATTTCAATAAAGGACAAGAGGAAGAAAAGTCTTATCTTATTGTACAACGTACTGACGATCCGTACAGCGTACGAGTCGAGAAACGCGTAGCGAACATGACGAATAGGGCAGGACAACGGACGCACCACGAACGAAGTAAAAATGTCAACGTCACAAATTTTACCTTTAAGGTCGACCCACCTCTAAAAAATTGATGAGTCCGAACCCGCCTAACGAGTAGACGGCTCCGCACTCATGGGCTTATTGATAGTCGACCCCGCTTGGATGACCACATAGAAAATGAATTCTGCAAGTTGCAGGATCCGAGTCAAGGGCATACGAGAAATCACCCGATTTGGACCAGCGACCATTCAATACTAGTTGAACCAACCCGGATCGTCTTAAAATTCATCGAACTACCCAGACCAACCAAACGGTCTTACACAGCACCGAGCAGGGGCTCGAAGTGCCGAGCAATGTCGAGCCCGCACACCCGAGCCTGGCCGACCTGTTATGCCAAACGTCGAGCTACGCCGAACAGGGGTGCAAGGTGTCGGGCAACACCGAGTCCGCACAACCGAGACCGCATGCCCAAGCGGCCGACCAAGGCATGTCATGTAGCGCCGATCAGGCACATTATCGCCGACAGCATCGAGCAGGAATGCACCATGCATGGTGAGCGCCGAACACTGTCAAACCTGAAGCGCCAAGCATGTCCAACCCGGCCGAGTTGCCGAGCTTTCATGTCGCCGAGCTGTCGAGCGCCTCCCGCTAGCTTGCCGGCCATACATACCCAGTCACCCACCGAGCAGTCCAAGTCGAGCCGACCTGGACACCCACCGAGCTGACGAGCTGTCGAGCACTACTTATCGAGCTGGTGTAGGTGAGCTGATGAGACCTCCAGCGCAAGCTGCCGCGACCTACCGAGCACCATCGCCGAGCTGGTGCAGGCGAGCTGGCGAGACCTCCAGCGTGAGCTGCCGAGCATCACCGCCGAGATGGTGCATGTGAGTTGTCGAGACCTCCAGCGCGAGCTGCCACGACCTGCCGAGCATCACCGCCGAGATGGTGCATGTGAGTTGTCGAGACCTCCAGCGCGAGCTGCCACGACCTGCCGAGCATCATCTCCGGGCTGGTGCAGCCGAACAGGCGAGGCGAGGTCGACCTTCCCGCCAAGGTCGACCTAACCACCTAAGTCGAGCACGTCTCGGCCCCTAGGTGCGAGCTACGAAGTGCAGCCGAGAAAATGCATCGAGGTTGACCTGCTCACCGAGGTCGACCTGATCGCCTAGGTCAAACACGTCCCGGTCCCTAGGTGCACGCTCTGAGGAGCAGCCAAGCAAAACATGTCGAGGCCGACCTGCCCGCCGTGGTCAACCTGATCGCCTAGGTCGAGTACGCCTCGGTCCACGAGTTTGCACTTATGTGATCAGTCGAACTGGTATGTCGAGGCAGGATGATTTACTGACCACTCCCCAGGCTACGAGCAGATCATCCCGATCGGTCTGACGCTCAGTGGAAAGGCCAGTTCGACACAAGAGCAAGATAGGGATGGCGTTATCGGGTTGACGCTTGGGAGAGAGGTTGGATATGCTCATCCCTCACCTCTGTCTGAGAGTAGGCTCGGAGGATAAGGACGATTTGATCGAGATGGATCATCCATGAAGAAAGGTCGGCTCAACATCAAGATGGTTCCAGGCCGGATTCGAGGCGTCGGAAGAGATATGATCAAGGATTTATACTCTGACTCCGAAAGGGACACACGACCAATGAGGAAGTGCCAGGTGTCTAATTAGGGTTAGGATTTTTGTGATTGGCTTATTGGCCAAGTAAGTCGGTGCACTAAGGTGGCGACACGTGTCCAATTAGGGTTTGGAAGGAAAACTATAAATAGCCTCTCCAAGAGAGGGAGTGGGGATCCCCAATCTGCTAGAGAGAGAAATACATAGAGAATTAGAGAGAGAAAGGCTTGTAACAAGAGTTTTATCCTGTAAAAGGATACGGTCAAGGCCGATCCGACCTGAATTTAAGGAATAAAAGTCAAACACTTTTTTCTACCCGTTTTCTGATATCTTATTGCTGCTCTTTTTACTATTTTTGGTTTTGTATTGGTTGTGTTACTCTTAACATAAACAACTTTCTAGTGGTTTGGATGCTTACTTGGCGAATTTTGGAGGTTTGGAGACTTACTAAATATAAGGATTCTAATATCTATCTAATTTATTATATTTCCTTTTATTATATTTTGCCTAACTTAATCTTATCCTTTTTTTATATTTGCCTAACTTAATATTTTATTTTTATTATATTTTGTTTAATTCAATATTTTCTTTTATTCTTCTAATATAAATATATAAGAAGTCATATATAATTAGAAAAAATCCAAATTACTTATCGTAATTAAAACATAAATTACTTATAACATAATGTTAATTACGAAAAAAACTTAATTATTTATTAATAAACTAAATACGTTGTATTTAGAATAAAAGTTAAAATACTTTTATTTTTAGGAGTTAAAATATATAATATAACTACATTACGAGTTACTTTCAATAATCTAAGTATGTAACAAAATGTTATTAACGAATTCAATTTAAATATAAAAATATAAATTTATATATAATAATTAATAAATATTAATTAGACACCAGTACAATACGACACGGGTTGAGAATATGACATCTTTTGACTTTCTCGAAGTATGTAATTAAGAATTATTATAAAATTTAATTAAAATATTAAAATATAAAAATATTTAATAATTAATTAATTAATTAAAAAATTGACACGCGTTGAGCATGTAACAAGTTTTGAATTTATTTACTTATGTAAATCTATATCTATCTATATATATATAAAGAGCGAGTTTGGCAGGAGAGAGAAAATATTAGAGAAAAATAGTTGGGTTTTCCCGCCCATGAAATGTTTCTTTTTTTTAAATCCCCTCTAGTCACGTTAAAAATTCATTTAACAACTCATTTCTCATTAGTCATTTTCTTCCTCACATGTCTCATTTAACATACCTTTCTCGATCTGATTTCTCCTCGCAGGTCTCATTTTTCTGAATCATTTTCTTCCTCGCAGGTATCATTTTTTCTTATCTTATCTTTGGATGTACCAGTTATAATCAATTTCTTTTCTCCCTGTTTTTCTGATATGCCGTTTCAATTAATTTGTATCAATATTTTCATGATTTTTCTTTCAGATCTGGTGGGTTGGGGATGTGTCGGGTCTCATTTGTCTGATTTTTTTTGCAGATCTGCAATTTTTGGATTAACGGTTATAATCGGTTTCTTCTCTCCCTCTTTTCTGATATTCTGTTTCAACTAATTTGTATCAATGTTTTTATGATTTTTTTTCAGATCTGGTGGGTCGGGGATGCGTCGGGTGTGTGATTCCAGCCTGGTCCATGTTTTTGCGTACCGATGTGTGTATGTGATTTTAGTTTGGTGTCGATGTATATCTCCTATATTAATATTAGATTTATAATTTCAGCCCTATAATCTGATATTTTGAGTTTGCCAATGAAGGATTAAGGACACAATCGTAGGGTGTCTATAGTTTTACTCATCATAGATATGATTTTTCCATATAATTAATAGTTTTGTTTATAGAGGACCATGTCACATGATGTTGCTTTTCGCTTGAAACTATTGTAACTGAAATGAGGAAGGGCAACAAGAGCCAAAAAGTCAATGGCTTGATATTCCTACTGCAAGAAAAATAATCGAGAAAGGTATGTGATATAAGTATTTTGTATAAATAATAATTATTCTTAGTATTTTATTTAGTATAATTAATAGATTAATTTGTGTCCTATACCTATATAGGTTGCCAATAACCTAAAAAGGGGGAAAAAGCAGTGGAGAAACATTATAGACCAACTGTTGCATTTCGAGAGATGTGTGATGCATTTGATTATTATTAGTGATGTTTTTTTGCTTTGATTTTTACTGCGCAGGTTTACAGACTCTTTTAAATGTGGTGTAAAAAAGGAAATTACGTAAAAGGAATGGGAAATAAAAGGTAGAGGCATATGACACGTTGTGTTTGCCTTGATTTATGTCCAATTAAAAGTTAATTACAAAAGTTATTTACACAAAACTACTTATGAATAATCTAATTATAAAACAAACCAGTTACTACTATATATCTTCTAATTATAAATGATCTTTTGGCATTTTTATTTCTTACAAATTACACCCTAGAAAGGTCATTTTATAGATAAGTATAAACCTCAAGTAGGCATATATATAATATTTTGAAGGAGTATTTATAATTCTGAATGATATCGAGAGCTTATTTGTAATTAGGTTTAACTTTAGTTTTTAAATTTTATAATCATCCCTCTAATTAATTAAGGATTCAAATTCTAGACCCATTAAATCATGCTAAATCCACATTATAATATAAATAATGGGGACTTCTACGGTGCCGTGAATGTATCATTCCCCACTTAATCAGAACTATTAGATCCAAAGTTGGTTATGGATAATGGTAAGATCAAGGGATGTAAATGCAGGGGGTGAGAGGTATGGTGCCTTCATGGCACCGTAGTCATTTTCATAAATAATATACTATAATATTTCCAAACATGTATATAGATTTCTAATTATGATCACAATAGATATACTAAAATTCCCATATTAGTTGAATTACAAATTAAGGAAGTCATCCGATTCCTTAAATATTTTTTCTAATATTTATTGATTCCTAAAACCAATTAACGTAAGATTAATGGTTCTTCATTTAAGATAGATAAACTCCCATATATCGGTTAACGCAAGATTAGTGGTTCTAAATATTGTTTCTAATATTAACTAGTTTTTTTTACATCCGTGCGATGCACGGTGCAGAAAGTTAAATATATAAATGCAAGTTGTATTAATATTACTTTTATTATTATTTACTTTGTGAAGATATAAATAAATAGAGAGATAGATATTGAGAGAAATAACTAAAAAATTCACTCTACATAAATTATAGATCGAATCCACACTACATACATGAACGTTAAGATTATACGTTACTGAATACTTCTTTGTACACTACATTATTGGTCATGTTCGATCCCGAATCGTCATCACCACAAACTAATATCTACAACCCCTTTCGATGGGTGACACGCGACACGGCAACATATAACTAACCATGACTGAACATGGGATTCTTTAGATAAAGGCCGACGTTCGAGAGCAATTGACCCTGACTCTTATTTATCATCATCGCATATGAAATCATGAGCGGAAATTGCCTTCGTTGAAACTTGAAAGGTATCCTAACGCCGAAAGGCGTTAGACTCATCCGGGAAACAACACCTTTTCGCTCGCCTTTGCACCGTTTAGAATTTTGCATTCAAGAACGTGAATGAAAAGTCTTGTAACAATCAATCTCGTCCCGTTGCACAATCCCATTGAGTGGTCTATGTTCCTCAAGAACATAACAGGAGTCTCCACCTTCAGATGCAATTCGTGATTGGGCACCCCAGAATACTTAATAAATATTTACTCACATAATTAAATCTACAAAATTACAACTAAATAATATTGACAATTCATTCAATAATAACATATGAATATCTTATAAATTACATATATATAAATATATATGTAATTTAATAAATATCTACTCACTTACTTTAATCTACAAAATTACAACTAAAAAACAAATTCAAATTTCATTGAATAATAACATATTTGAAGCAAAATAATCTGAATATATTGTAATGTATCTCTAAAATTACAAACAATCCAAAATAAATTTATTATTAATAAAATCAGAAGATTAAATTAAATTAATCTACAGTAATAGAGATTGATGTCAAAAAATCAAATGTATACTATACCATATATAATACTTAAGTTAAACATATATGATAAAATATCTTTCATCATAATAGATATCAAATCTATAAACAAAATTAAATTAATCTACGTGAATGGAATTCAAAATAAAAAATTGAAATATATACAATTAACGCATAATTGATTTAATTTAAAGATAATCGTTAAAATGTTAAAAATATCATAATCTAATTTTAAATTTTTTATAAATTTAAAATAAATAAAAATAATTTATAAATATTTTATGGGCTTGACTTAATAATTTCACCTATTCAAATGATTATATCCAACCCAAACAATAATTTAATTTGAGTCCAAATTGAATTCCCAAAAGCCCAATTCTATGAGTCCAACTTGAATTCAGATAAGCCCAAATATTAAAAACCGGATCCAAGCCCATAAACCAACTCCACACAATCGGACAATCAGGATTTAATAGGAACAATCCAACTGTCATGAACACACCTCACCTTATAACCCTAGGTATAAATACCATCTAACCCTAAAAAATCGGCCCTCCAACCTCATTTCAACCCTTACCCTATCTGCTCTGCCACTCCTCTCAGAAATGTTCTCTGCTTCACTCCGCCGCTCATCCCGTCTCTCTCTGCTTCACTCCGCCGCTCATCCCCAGAAACCCACAATTTTCCAAGCTTATTACATAATCTCTACCAAATCCACCATCTTAACCTATGCCTTTTTGTTTCTTATAGGTTCAATTGGTTGAAATCAAATAACGTATAAAGTGAGATTTTCTTGATAAAAACCGTAACTTACCACAAACCCTGCAGATCTATGAACTCCGAAAACAAATTATGTCATATTTAAAATTTGCAGGGATTCTGATTAGGTACAGGTTCTTGAACCATCTTTAATCTTACAAATATAACTTATGGTTCATTTTTTATCGATCTTGAATAAAATCAGTCTATTGTTATTGAGCTATTCAAAAAATTATTCGATCTGGATCAAAATCAGTCTATCGTGTTAGATCTATTCAAAAATCGTATAGATATGTTTCAAAATCAGTCTCTGGTATTAGATCTACTAAAAAAATGTGTCGATCTGGTTCAAATTCAGTCTCTTGTGTTAGATCTATTAAATAATTATATTGATCTGTTTGAAAATATGTCTATTGTGTTAGATCCATTCTAACCGGGTATTTTTTATACTAAAGTTTATCTCTGTGTTTATTTTAACTGCTATTTCGTTCGAGTTTCAATTTACCAAACAAGGGCTGCTGACGATGGACCCAGTCGAACATTTTAATCCTAAAGCACGGACCCAAAAAGATAAAGAACGATCCAAACTGATTTCCATCTTAAACAGGTAAAAGTATCACTTTAGAACCTGATTTCATTTACATGCATACACATATATATATATGAAAATCCTGATTGATATACAAATTAAATAAATCAAATGACTCATGTAAAATATTTTTTAAACATTATTCAATTTTTAATTAAAAATTGCTACTACCAATTATCATTTTTTTAAATTATCTATTTTTAAATTTAAAAAAAGAATAAATAAATGTTCAGGTTGCTGCATGTACAATTATCTGAAGGGTTTGCTTTATTTTGATCTATTGTTCCGGTCTCAGGATTTTTATACTGATAAGTAATAGTTATATGTTACTTACATATCAATGTTTAATCAATTGATATTGTTTGGTAATTTATCTGCATGCTGTTTGATCTACATGGAAAGAATTGATTATGTTATCACTGAATGATTAATCTATGAAGCATATTGAAATGTGGTTTATTTTTAAAAAACAATCTTTTTGATAAAAAATTTTATGTTTTGAAATATAAATATTCTCATTCTGCTCTTAGTATGTTAACACATTAATATTTTGCTATGAGTATGTTTATTGATTTATGTGTAGTGTGTTCTCTTATCGAATTATGCATGTTGTTTGATCTACATGGTAGGAATTGATTATGTTATCACTTAAAGATTAATATATGAGGCAGATTGAAATGTGGTTTGTTTTTATAAAACAATCTACCTCATAAAACTTTGTGTGTTTTAAAATATAAATTATGCATGGTGTTTGATCTACATGGAACCTGGAATTGATTATGTTATCAATGGAATGATTAATCTATGAGGCATATTGAAATGTGATTTGTTTTTATAAAACAACAATCTACCTGATAAAACTATTTATGTTTTAAAATATAAATTATGCATGCAGTTCTACATAGTAGGAACTTATTATGTTATCACCGAAATATTAATCTATGAGGCAGGTTGAAATGTGGTTTGTTTTTATAAAACAATCTATTTGTTAAAACTATTTATGTTTTAAAATATAAATATTTTCATTCTGCTTTGAGTATGTTTACATATTAACATTTTGCTCTGAGTATGTTATGTTCAAAATTGTAATCTCCTTGCTTTTTATTACTTAATTTAGTCTATGTTAACATATTTTCCTTTCATGCAAACTGCTGCTCAGAAAAGGAAGCAAGCAAGATAATGCAATGGAGTACTAACAGACGAAAAAAGATAAGTTCACAAATTACTCTGAACATAATACAATTCATACTTTTATAACTGGAATTTTTTTAAAAGATATGTCTAAGTTTATCGGCTGGAAACCTGACATGACCTATCGTAGTATGATAATACCTCTGAATGGAGTACAGGGTCTAAGTAGGTGTAACAATGCCGCGATTGAAGACAAATCTTTTAAAAACTAACAATTGAACAGAGTACTTTTGAATATTCTGTTATATATTTATAATGCAATATTTATTTGTATATGCTGAATCTAAAACTTTTGCAATAATATTGCAGGTTAAGGAACATAGTACTCTGGATAACAAACATAGCATGAAAAAAGATAAGTACCACAATGTCATTCTTACATTATACAAATAGAATTTATATTTAATAAAGTATAACCAAATACTAACTGCGCATTGTTGTATCACTGGTTGTAGATAACTGGCAAAGACACACATCTCGGGAAAAACAACTCATAGGACTGCACTTAAACAGGTAAAAAAAATACAATTTATGCATATGATTCCTTTTAAGTTTTTCAAAAAAACCTAATAACATATAAATACAATATTAAGTTGTGTAGTTTCTAAACTGCAGATTTAAAGGATTTACAGGAAAACAGGTACGACAGATTCTTACTGATATTCAGTTTAAAGCAGAATAAAAAAAAAGAAAAAGAATTACCTGCCATTGTGATGTTTGTTTGTACTCTTTTTTGTATGATATCTTTCTTCCTCCTCATATTGTTTACTCCTAATGCGCTGCTCCAAATATTGATTTCCCGTTCTATGTTTATATTCAGATGTTCAGTTGTGTGTGTATGCGTATTTTTTTTTTCTAAGAATTGTAAACCCTATTACACTGAACTGCTACGCGACAGTAAGATTTATGATATTAGGGTTAACTATAGATAATCTTATAGGCACAAAGAGAATTATTTTATTAAAACAAATCTTCTGCAAATCGGTAAGATACTAATTATATTTAATAGTTTAAATATAACCATATTACTTATCATAAAATAGAATCTTCTGTTATCAGGATTCCTAATAATAAAAATTACTTTTTTAACATACCGAGATGATTAACCTGCAAAATGTAACAAATTCTATTCTAATTTTAAATATATTATTTCACAAACTTCCCAATAATGAATCTATATGATTTAATATTTTACCGGAATTTAAATTGAAAAAATATTTTTAGAATCTCTTTTATTATATTTTCTACAATTATTATGGAACATAATAATTGAGTAATTTTACAGAGTCTATAAAACTTTTATATTAAGAAATACCGATAATTTATGTTCTTTTCAAAAAGAAATATTTCCTTATATTTATATCCAAAATGGTTCTATTGTTCAAAAAATCTACAATTTTTAAATATCTTGCTTTTTCTGATCTATTTTTTTAAATACTTATATATTAAGAAATATGGATAAGTTTCCATATCTAATAGTTTTTATTTTTCAACAATAGTTATATAATGGAAAAAGTTCAAATAACCATTTCAGTTTTATCATTTAAATTCAAGAAATTTCGTATGAAGGCCGACGTTCATAAAATATAGTTCAGACGTTCACAACTTAAAAGTATACTCAATTATTATCTGTTAATTTATTTTACATCGATGCATGTGTTAAAATCAGCGATGATTAGTGCATGCGTTTATTTTCTGTACTTTATTAAATTATGCTATGCGAATGTGTTTGTGTATAATTTTAGTGATTGTAATTTATTTACTTATTTTATTTGATGTATGTTTTGGCTGATTAATAACTCATGCTTTAGATTATAGGATAGTGATAAAAAATTTGAAAACATAAAATCAATACAGTATAGACAACAATCTTTTAAACTGCTTCAATATTTTTTATTGAAGATTTTTGTAAATGGTTGACTCTATTAAAGATTAATATTTTATAGTAAAATATGTAAAATAAAAATAAAAATGAAGCAATATACATTCACATAAAAGACTATTATTTGTAATAGTTATCTAAACACAAAAGTTAATAATAATAGAATGATTTTATTAAGGAATATAAAATCCAGAAAATATCAGATTTTAAATCACATGGATACTGTTTAAGCATAAAATAATTTCTCACTCAACTTAAATCCAAAAAAAAATATAAAACCTCAAATCCGACTCAATAGAAATATTCAAAGCAGTACTAACTGAATAATAAAAAAAAAGTAGAAAAAATTATAATTTAATAAATAATTAAGAAATGTTCTCTTCCTCATCGTGTGCGGAACTTGCTGGTGTTGTTCTCTACGTAATATTTTTTAATCGCATAAATGCGACCTTCAACTATTCGATTTTTGAACAATTTGACATTGATCTTTTTATAACCCCAGTAATGCGTCCTCCTTGTTTTAAAGTAATTATCAATAATTTATTTTAATTCAATACATTAATTGAATAATAATGAGTAGATAACACGAACCTATATACATCTATATTTAAAAATAAAACCAGATCCAAATAATTACCTCCGAATCATGGAAAACGATTTCCATAGAAGTCTTTTGATCCTTATTATCGAATCCGGATCTAGAAAGAAGTCAAAAGACCCTAAGCTTAAGTGCCTTTTTGTTCGTACGGTCAATGTCTTTGGTCAGTCCAAATAATGGAGGCATCGTTCCAAAAACTCTAGCTGCCCAGGTTTTGAAAATAGAGAAAAAAATAAAAACACATTTGGAGGAGTAAATGAAATTGATTTTTACAAATAATAGGACCCTATATTTATAGGGTGAATTGGTTAAAACCCTAAATTTTGAATATTTGGAATTTTGTGTAACTGAGTAATTATCAGATTTCGTATCCCTTCATTATAGACAATGCATCTGTTTTTTAATTTTTTGTAGATTTTTTTACGTGGTTTTTGGAATTAAAAAATTGTTCTGTTCAATTGTCCACAAATAAAACGTCTATAATTAGGCTAGAAAAGAGTATGCAATCTGATATTTAAAAAATAAAATACGATATTTTCTTTCGTTGCCTAATCTATTGCGATTGTATTTAATCTTTTTTGTAGATTTTTGTAAGTGTTTTTTTAATTAGAAAACTCAAAATTTTAATTGTCCGCAAATACGTCTTTAATTATGCTAAAAAAGTATGCAATCTGATATTTATAAAAAAAAAAAGATATTATCTTTAGTTGACTAATCTACTACGATTGTTTCAATATGTCAATTTTGATTTTATCTTGTTGCTTAAAGATGCTTTTTTTGTAACGTTTTTTGTTGATACTACTGCATTAGAAAATGACTTTTCAATAAAAATATATGATTTAATGTATTTACCATTTTTAGGATTCTAGTTCTGCAATAGAATTGGATTGAATAAACTACTTACTTTTTCAAAATCCATGCGTGTGAATGATACCTGATTATTTGGAGCTTAATTGTGCAAGGAGATCAGATTGTAGAGTTAATTTTGGTATGCTTTATTGTGTTATTGCTAAATTTGGTATATTTGGGGCCTGCAATTTAATTTATTTTCATGCTTAGTTTTTATTTATTCTTCTTTATTCGGGGCCTGTAATTAATTTTATTTTTATGTTTCTTTTGTCATGCTTGTTTTATCTGTTGTTTCAATTGAAAATCAGATATATATGGCTAACAATCTGAAATATATTATAAGATATAAAAATATAAAATTGATAATCTCATACAATCAAAAACTCAATTTATGTGGCTCAAAAATATGTAATTCAGAGATTCCATAGAATAGAAATAGATTTAAACGGATTTGAATTAAAAGCATCAACCAATTTTGCTAATAAAATTGAAATATTAATTAATGATATCTTAATTTGTAGCCATAAAATTCGAAATCCAGCCCCCCTATTAAACCTCATAAATCACACGCATGGAATTTGAACCCGTGTTGAAAAGTCAACAATTGTGGTTGTGATATTTAAATTAAAAAAAAAGTTGAAAAGTCAACGAAAGTGGCTTTGCGCCAAAAAAGTTTCTTTTTGAGGAAAATAAAAAGTTTTGGAGGGAACCAAAACAATTGCCTCATATAGCCAGTACTATATATATATATATATATATATATATATATATATATATATATATATATAGGATTAGGTTCAAATGAGAACCATGTCATTATATGTGAACCTAGGGTCTATTATGGGCCTTAGATCTAATTAAAATGGATGGATCAAATTTTTTGTGTATTTTCTTATTTGATTAAAAGCATTAGGATTGTCTAATAAAACACTACTGGTGTATATAATTGAGAATATTAATAAAACACTGTGATTGTATAATAAAAGCACTAGTTCGCAGGTTCGCATATAATGACATGGTTCTATTTGAACCCATCCCTATATATATATACTATATATAATATATATATATATATATATATATAGTATATAATATAGAGAGAGAGAGACGAGAGAGAGAGAGAAGAGAGAGAGAGAGAGAGAGAGAGAAGAGAGATTCCCTTAATTATATATCGATTAATGCAAGATTAGTGGTTCTAAATATTGTTTCTAATATTAACTGATTCCTAAAATTAAGGAAGTCATCCGATTCCTAATAATTCCCATAATTAATTGAATTACAAATTAAGGAAGTCATCTGATTCCTAAATATATTTTCTAATATTAATTGATTCCCTAAAATCAATTAATGCAAGATTAATTGTTCTTCAATGTAAGATAGATAAATTTCCTCATTATATCGACAAGATTAGTGGTTCTAAATAATTATTTTCTAATATTGACTGATTCCTAAAATTAAGGAAGTCAACGCGATTCCTAAAACTCCCTATTAATTGAAATACAAATTAAGGAATTCATCCGATCCCTAAATATTTTTTCTAATATTAAATTTATTCCTAAAATCAATTAACGCAAGATTAATGGTTCCTTCATTAAATATGTATTTTTTCTTAATAATTTGATTTAGGACACCGATTCCTAAATCAAGTATCTCATATGTCACCTCATATGTCAGTAAAAATCAATTGTTTCCAAGATTAATAGGTTCTTCATTAAATATGTTATTTTTAATTAATTTCTCATACGTATTATGGTAATATATTTTATGCTAAATATCATCATAATATCTCATTTTAATGTCTTTTAATTAATTCCCATACGTAATATTGTAATATACTTTATGGTTCTTCATTTTATGTCTTTTTAATTGATTCCCATTACGTTAATATATTTAATGGTGATATCATCTTATATTTCATTTTAATTATATTATAATATATTTTAAGTTTATATCAAAGGTGAATATTATATCAGATATCTCAAATGTGAATCTCCATAGGTTTACGTATGTGGTTGATTATTATTATAGTTTTTTAATCTGTTGAAATTACTCTCTTTCTCTCCTCTCTATATAGATTTCCACAGAATGATAAAAAAAAAAAAAAACCATTCTACACTCACCACTATTCAAATTAATCTTATAAACTAAAATATTTTTTATTCTTATTGACTGTATTAATTTCATTTTCCCGTTCATCCTAAAGGAATGTAGAAAATTACCCAAGTTTTATAATTATTGGCAGCAAAAGACAATTTTCTATCATAAGTCATGACGGTAGTATTCATATTTTTTATAGTTTCATGATTTTGTTTGTATA
>BMAC01000131.1:2048386-2063849 GCA_014905375.1 Phtheirospermum japonicum
GGCTGAACTAATATATATATATATATATATGATATATATATGGTAATAATATATGTGCTGTGTATGAGATACGCATGCTGTGTGTTTATATTTTTCATATGTGTGAAATATATAAGTTATGAATATGCTGTATATATGTATGTTAAATATATATAATTGGTTGCTGCACATATATGATATATTTACATATGCATGTAGTTTATGCATGAACTGTACATATATATATATTATATTATGTATGATATGTGTTGTGAGTGCTGATATGTGTGTGTTGCTTTGTAATCTAATTATATACATATCTGATATGTGTGCTGCATGCATGTTAATATATATATATATATATATATATATATATATATATATATATATATATATATATATATATATACATACACTAAGTACTAGTCTTAACGGGAAAGGCCTGTATCCTCATTATGGCGTAACCCTATGACTAGGAACAAGTTCGACGAGTTACATTACGTGCTGGATTATCTCACGGTTCTACTAGACCAATCCACCGTAATAGAGTAACTTCATCAGGACCATACCTATGCAACTAGCATGGGACAAAAGATATGGAATGCCAATAAGTATGAAAGATATTATTACGAATAAAAACGATTGTATTACAAGAGAATGGTCAGACCACAGCCACAAGTTGGCTTGTTGGTCACCCTATTCTAACAAAGTCTTGTGTAATTATAACTAATTTTAAATAATTTTTGAAAGGATACACTCACTCTTAATACATGCAACCATCAATTCTTCCCACTTATGGAGACATTGTAAGGTTCTGAGATTGACAAAGAATATGAGGCTTCAAAATCTCAGCTCAGAGCCCGATTCGATTGAATTGAAAGAGTTTTCCCAATGGATAAATAACATTGGAGATGGGACGGTTGGAGGATAAGATGATGGCATCGTTAAAGTCGACATCCCAGATAATTTATTATTGTTAGATGATGGTGACCCTATTGCATCAATTGTGACCAGCACTTATCCACAATTTTGAACAAATGCTGAATTTTCTGTTTATTTAGAGGGCCGATCTATTCTTGCACCAACACTTGATGTAGTCAATTTAATCAATAAGTATACTTCATTGAATGAAGAGGAGTGTAAGGTATATTTGAGCTCAGATAGTGCGTGCAAATATGATGCAAATGTTGACATTTTGCAAGATGCCCATTCAATCGAGTTTTTAAACACAATCAAGTGTTGGGCTGCTGAATCATGAGCTACGGTTGAAGGTTGGTACTCCAATCATGTTGTTGAGAAATATTGATCATTCACTTGGTTTGTGCAATGGAACTATATTGATAGTTACGAAACTGGGTGATCATGTTTTGGAGGCAACGATTCTCCAAGGAAGTAACGCAAATGAATTAGTACTCATCCCACGAATGGCCGTAACACCATCGGATCATAGTGTCGTTTAAGTTTCAACGAAGGAAATTTTCGGTTATTCCGTCGTATGCAATGTCAATTAATAAAAGTTAAGGCCAATCCCTATCCCACGTTGGACTTTTCTTGAAAAAGCCTGTTTTCAGTCATGGTCAACTGTATGTTGCAATATCAAGGGTGACCAATCGAAAAGGTTTAAAAATCTTAATTTGTGATGATGAAAATAAACGTAAAAAAAAACTACGAATGTTGTGTATAAGGAAGTATTTCATAATTTGTAAATTATAAATTTCTGATTAATAATAGTGTTGCTAAGCATGTTCTATATAATGTTTAATTTTGATTTCTTACATTTATTATTTTAACCTTTATCTTATTCTACTTTGTTTAAATTAGTATAACCACTTATTTATTATATTATCAATAATAAAATAATATTAAATATTTGATAAATTAAACCTTAAAATTATTCCCCCGTGCATCGCACGGGTGTAATACTAGTATGAAATTATTAACGAGTTTAATCTAAACTCTAAAATAAAAAATATTTAATAATGAAAAATAATAGTTAATAAATAGTAACTAGCCATTTGTAAAAGACACAAGATGTAAGATATCTTTTGAATTCTTCTTATTTTTAGATTTGAAACTCTATAATGGTCATAAATATTTTTTATATTTATTTTTGATAAATCCCGTGTAACACACGGGTGTTAAACTAGTAATAAATTATAATTAAATGGTCAAAATTATAAAAAGTGAATTAAAAATAAGCTCTTTTTTAAAACTAAGTTGGGGATCCCCATACTCTTTTAAAAATAGCTTATAAGCTTCTACATCTTGTTTTGAGAACTTAAAGGTACTTTTTTAAGAAAAATATATCAAACACTTATAAAGAGTTTATAAGCTCTCAAACATCATATAAGTTCTTTTAATGAGCTTATAAAATTAACCAAAATGGCTCTAAATATTAGACGTAATACGTACATAGCCCCCTAAATTCGCATAATTTAATCAGCGTATTATCTGAACGTCGATTTAAATCATTGTCACCTGAACTTGATTGAAAAATAGTTTTTCAAAATAAATAAAGGGGAAAATGAGAAATACGTGATGGATATGAATATTATTAAAGATATGATGCAAAACATGATGAGTTACATGTAGGATAATGGATGCCTAACCTTCAGTTTGGGTGATTGTCTACGCAGTGGATGCTATTACAACATGAAGTAACTCATTTTATCGTTGTTTATAGAATTTATAATACCCGGTTTTATTTTCTAAGAGATTCAATGTTCTGTAATTTTATTTCTTTTAAATTTTGTGCGATGAAAGTTGTATAATAATTCAATTTTATTTTGTTTTATGTAGGTGGAGAAATTTACAGGGAATCCAATAACAAATACTAGTGTATTGAATTCCTGATGCAAAAATAATTTCTAAATTAGTTTCAATGTTTTGGGTGTAATTATAAATACGGGAAGTTTTACAGTACCTCCAAGATACCATTCCTTATATATTTTTTTAACGGTTAGACTATTTCAGTTGTTATATAGTGAAATACATCAATGGTTTGAAATACATGAGGTATGGTGCATTGGGGGTACTGTAGAATCTTACTATAAAAACTTTCATTTTATTTTGCTCCGTTTGACTAAAAGTAGTGAAAAAAATTCATAATACAATAATTTATTTTTTAAGGACTAATTACTCTATTATTCACAATACTACATCTGGTATTTCAAATATCAAATACTCGTTAGTTCTAAAATTTAAAATTAAATACTCAACCAACAATTTCTTACAACTAAATAATTAAATATTACTAAATAAAATATTAAAATACAATATCATTCACTTTTCTAACATAATTTGACATTAAATGCAATATAATAATTCATTATCACCTAATTTCAAAAATGACTTGAGATCTACAATAAAAAGTATAATTTTTTTTTAATTATTAAAAAAGTTTTAAATACCTCAAAATCATGAATTCTAAGATTTAGAATTCCAATAATTAAGTACAAACATGCCTAAAACTAAAAATATGATTGGATTTGAGATAAAAGTATCGATGTGATGCTTTTCTATTTTAGGAAGAGATTTGATATACTTCCTTCATTCACAAAAGATAGACATGTATTCTATTTTCGCCCGTTCATAAAAGATATGTACGTTTGCTTTTAAAAGTTAGAATACCACAAAAAAGAATAAAATGTAAAAGGAAAAGTATAAGGAGAAGACATAAAACAGAGACGAAGGAAGACGGTAGAAATTAGGGTTCTCTTATTTATCAAAGACTCCCTTTATATAGGGTATCAATTACATGTTTCCATTATACATAAATATAACAAATACCTAAATTGTCCTACATCAGTTACTTGTTGACGAAGGCACACTAATTGTATTTTTCCTTCAACACTCCCCCTTGTGCCAAGTCAAAGGGTGAAATGGTGTTTTATTGTTGCCTCGTTAAAACCTTGCCAAGTAACAAAACCCAATGAAAAATAAAACTTGGTCTAAGGAAAAAGAGTACAACACAACTATGTTGAGACTCCCCCTAAAGTCTACACCTCTCTTTGATATGTACATCTATCAAGAGAACTTTGAAAGTCTCCACTTCCTCAATTTAATTGATTCTTGAGAAAGTGCATAGTTGTTGGTTGTTGAAGAGTTGTGGTGATATTACTCGTATTATCACATTTTCTTCAGTGATAGAGTTCAAGCCAATATCACCAGATATATGAATGATCATAACATTTATCGTAGATACTCACGAACTACTACATGTATGATAATGATCTCTTTACATGGATCGAATGGGTAACCAACATTAACGATACTATTTGGTGTTTCACAATAGGAAGTAAACTCAACATTTTTCTGCAATCCCAATTATATTTATGAATGGGAATAATAAACTCGCGTCAATGGTTTCTTTTAGGTATCAAAGTACATTTTGATTCCATTCCAGTGACATTGCGCTTTCTTAAGTTAAATCAAGATAACAATTTTGAGAAATTGATATTTGGTCAAGTGTATTAGTAATGGTACAATAATGCACATATTGTACGTAGGTAGAGGATTTCAGCTCCCACCAGTTCTTCGTCATTCCATTGACGAAATTGATATTTCCTTATATCTTCACTTTGACCAATCATAGGAGTGCTTATATATTGCACTTATCCACATTTAATTGCATGATCATCTTTTGGATATATGCAAACTGTAGAATCTAGTATTCCACAAACTCGGTTTTAGTTTAAAGCCTTAACATGACCGAGTTTTTCAATGGTTCATTATCTCAAATTAAAATTTCAAATAACTAGCGATATCTCTTATTTCATTAAGAGTGTATATTATGTTCCTTTCATCGACATATACAATTATAATCGCAAAATTAAAACTTATTTTCTTTATAAATACGGAAGGACATAGATTATCTTTTCCCATTCAAGTAGTCACTTAGACGGTTATACCACATCCGTCTGGATTATTTCAATCCATAAAGTGCGTGTTTCAATTTAATTACAAATGCACTCCGTGGCTTAGAATCACTTGCCTCGGCAATGAAAGGCCAGCAAGCACTTTCGTATATATCTCTAAATCACGATCCCCCTTAGAGATATGATGTAACCACAAGTATAAGCTGTATTCTCAATTCTTTGGAATTATAACATCTATTATGGGAGAGTACATACCCCCATAGTCAATTTCAGGCGTTTTGAGAAACTTTGTGCTTCAAGTATAGATTTGCATCTCATGGCTTTATTTTCCTCATTTCGCTTTCTGACAAAACTTTGTTTATATCCTACAGGCTTTACACTTAGTGAGATTAGCACTACCAGACCAAACACCTGTCTTGTTGTCAGTGAATTTAGTTCTACCTGGATTGATTCTTTAGAATTAGGTCAATTTGCTCTATATTGACATTTTAATAGAGCGTGGTTCGATACTATTGTGCTCTATGTTTCATTGAGCAACAGTGTATATATCATCAATGTGTGTGGAAGATCTTTCCACCAACTCATATAAACTCATATTGTACATTGAGATTTCTTTATTCTCTGGAATCATATTAAACTTCGAATTGTCCTCCAGTAATGATTCATGGACATGAGTATAATCAGAGATAATATCATGAGAGTCATTATATTCATTGATGATCAATTAAATTTGTGCCATACATTCCCTCTTATTCCTTGGGCGAGTATTGATCGAACCAAGTGACCTCCCCCTGTTCCTTTTGGGAGTCACGACCTCAACCACACCTCCACTAAGTATGGTTGCAATGTCTTAATTTGTGACATTGTACCCTTTATGAGGACTTTTAACCTTGCAGACACATTTTCAGCTGGTATATATATGATCTCGTCACTTTAGAAATTGAGTCTTTTATACTTTGAAGATCAATTGTTCACTTTACTTTACTTTCACGTTACATTGTGAAATACGGGGATCATAATGAGACATAGTATGAAACTATTCCTGTCGTTCCATTAGAAAATAATTTGTCTTATCTCCCCCTAATGATGGGAAGACTGTCTCATTAGAGTGACAAATTTGCTAATTTAGTGATAAAGAGATCGTCTGTCAAAGGTTTCAAATAGCAGATGAATGTTGGAGATTCATATCCAACATAAATACTTAATCGTCTTTAGAAACCCATATGAATGCACTGTGGGGGCGCAATAGGCACATATACTATGTAATCAAATATGCGTAGATATGAATTATCAGGCTTATATCCAGTTACCAACTGGTACGCAAAATATCTGGTTAGCAGGGGTTCATAAACGAATACGTAAGAGTTGCGTGCAATATTGAATAACCCTGTGCAAAGACAAATGAGTGCGCATAAATATTGTCTTAGTCACCATCCATATTCATTGTGATGGTCTTCTTTGAGACCTATGCAACCGTCTCTCCGGAGCGCTTCACTCAGCCGGCTTCTCCTTCGGCCAACATTGTCGAGGTTTTTTCTGCCTCATGTCGGATATCCGATCCACCAACGTCTGATTGGTACTTGGACACCGAAGCTTTGTCGCACATGACTCCTTCCTCTTCTACTTTGGATTCGTCACCGCCTTATACAGGTTCGGACTCTGTTATTATTGGGAATGGAGCATTATTATCTATTTTTGCCATTGGATATTGTCATTTCAATGCCTCTATTAAATTGTCTGATGTATTGGTTGTTCCGGGCTTGACTAAGAATTTTTTATTCATCAGCAAATTAACTAGTGACTTACTCGTTGATGTTGTTTTCACTAATGATTGTTTTATGGTTCAGCATCGGGTAACTCGGGACATTCTAGCTCGAGGCAAACGTAGGCATGGTCTATACATTTTGGATAATGATCATTTGGCTTTGGTTGCAGCTAGTAGACCTCAAACATCATTTGAGTTATGGCACTCTCGACTTGGACATGTGTCTTTTGACGTTATTTCATTTTTAAATAAATTAAGTAGCATTTCTGTTACTGCTTTGTTGCCTAAGTCGATAATTTGTGATTCGTGTGAGAAAGCTAAAAGTAAACGCCTGCCCTTTGTTTTGGATGATAAACGTTCTTTATCTGTTTTGGACATTGTTTATTGTGACTTGTGGGGCCCTTCCCCTGTAACTTCGGATTCTGGTTTTCGGTATTACGTAATTTTCGTGGATGATTTTTCCCGTTTTACTTGGCTTTATCCTCTGTGTCAGAATCTGACTTTTATGATGTGATGATGCAATTTACTGCTTTTGTTGAAAATCAGTTTTCTGCAAAAATCAAAACTTTTCATAGTGATGGGGGCACAGAATTCACGAGTAATAAACTGCAGTCGTTTTTTCGTTCTAAGGGCATTCGCCATATTTTCTCTTGTCCATATACCCCTGCTTAGAATGGTAGGATTGAACGCAAGCATATACATGTTACTGAGACTGGTCTGGCCATGCTATTTCACTCTCACACTCTACTCAAATTTTGGATTGATGCTTTTAGCAGTGCGGTATACGTCATCAATTGATTACCTTCTAAGGTGCTCGGTGGCAAGTCACCTTTTGAGTTTCTCTTCTCCACCCAGCCGAATTTTGACAACTTTCATCCTTTTGGTTGCCGCATTTATCCGTGTCTTCGGGATTACGCTACAAACAAATTTGAGCCTCGGAGCCTGGCTTGTGTTTTCTTGGGCTACAACAACTCTCATAAAGGGTTTCGTTGTTTCTATCCTACCACTTTCCGCGTTTATATATCTCGTCATGCTAAGTTTGATGTGTTGTGCTTTCTATTCTCAAATTTTATAAACAGGTCTGGGTCATCGGATCTTTCTGTGTCTGAGTTTGTTGAACTTGCTGGTCTGCTACACTCTTCCGGATCATCCATCCCACCTCATCCTGACTTGTCGTCTGCGGGTCCTTGTGCTTTGTGTGAAGATGATAGTTTACCTCCTCTACTTGGTTCTCACGCTGTACTCCCTGCTCCCTCATCGCAACCCTTTGTTGATCAGGCTCCCAATTCTTCATCACCGCCTGTTCTCTTACCGGCTCCATCCCCTGCCCCAGTTGCATCTCACCATATGCAAACTAGGGCGAAGTCAGGTATATTTAAACCTAAGCATGTCACTAATTATGCTCATACTGGTCTTTTTGATGCTCTTGTAGCCTCTACTGAACCCCGTGGTATTAAAACTGCTTTGAAATATCCACACTGGGTTGTTGCTATGCATGAGGAGCTCTCTGCTCTTCGATCTAATCATACATGGGACCTGGTCCCACGTCCTCCCAATACCAATGTTGTGGGGTCTAAATGGGTCTTTCGTACAAAATCTTTGGCCGATGGTTCAATTGATCGACATAAGGCCAGGCTTGTTGCTTAGGGTTTCACTCATCTTCCAGGACTTGATTATTCACATACTTTCAGCCCGGTAGTACGAGCATCTACAGTTCGCATAGTCCTCTCTATTGTTGTTCTTCAAAATTGGCCTCTACACTAGTTAGATGTGAAAAATGCCTTCTTACATGGCGTCTTATCCGAATCTGTGTTCATGGAGCAACCTCCCGGATCCCCAACAACAACGATGTTCGGTAGGCGGTGGCAGCGTTTGGCAGCGGCGTTCGGTAAGCGGTGGTGAAGGCCGGTTGCCTGACCCAAAACCTGTCCTGTTCGGCCGAGTAGGTTGTTGTGGGTGATGGCCTGTCATGTTCGGCCGAGTAGGTTGTTGTGGGTGTGGGGCCGATGGGTTTTGGGTCGTGGCGACTTGGGGGTTTGGATTTTTGGGTTTGCCGGATTTTTGGGGTGCCGATGGTTCGGTTAGGCGTGAAGTGGTTGATGGTCTGTGGTGGCGGATTGAATGGGTGGCGCGGCTATGGTCGGAGGTTGTCGTGGATGGGTTTTACCAATTGAGGCCGGGCCGATTGACCGTGGCTGGACCGGACGGCGGTAGTGTTGAAACCGTCGGGCCACTGGGGGTGGCGATCAGCTGTGATGGTGGTTCGGCGTTGGTTTTATGATGGTGCTACCGTTGTTCGCCTGGTGTTGGACGGTGGTGGCTTTGCGCAGGCGCCGGCCGATTATCATAAAAGAAAGCACTGATAATGTAATAAAAAAACGCTGTAATAATATTAAGAAAAGCATTGCCACGTTATTATAAAAGAACTAAAATATAGTAAAAATCCAAAATTCTTACTCGTAATTTAACAGTGTTTTTTTATACAGCAATGTAGTGCTAAAATTAATCACATGCGATACTTTTTAATATTCAGGTTTTTAAATTTAATTACATTTATTTATAAAACGATTCTTGTGATGCTTTTTGTATACAGTCGTAGTGCTTTTTCTTTACCCATGTGCTTTCTAAAGAGCAATGCAGTGCTTTCTCGAATTGCTGATATATGTCCAAAATACCCTTTTAATTAAATTAATGCAATATTTTACATAATTAGGCTGCTGACGTGTCATATTCTCAACCATTAAAATTATCCAATCTAATGGTCAAGATGAGTCCCTAGGTTCGCATATAACGACATGGTTCCATTTGAACCCAACCCTATATATATATATATATATATATGGAAATGACTACGGTGCCGTGAAGGCACCATACTTCCCAACCCCCCTACATTTACATCCCTTGATCTTACCATTATCCACAACCAACTTTGGATCTAATGATTCTGATTAAGTGGGGAATGGTACCTTCACGGCACCGTAGAAGTCCCCTATATATATATATATATATATATATATATTATATATATATATTATATATATATATATTTATATACCTAGGGACTCATTTACACCATAGATTCATTTAATTCAAGGGTTATATTTAACTCAGAATTTGTATTTAAAAATAGGAAATATGACACCCAAACGCTGGTTTATTAATTGAGAGGGGCAAATTAGACTAATGTGTCAATTGTATATTATCTTTCATTTTCTTTTAAAAGGAAAAAAAGATTGTATTTTATCTTTCATTTTCTTTTAAAAGGAAACAAAGATTTCCATAAAAAATATTAATTTACTTAAAAATGAGATTAAAAATAAAACTAATAACGTTCTTAAGTAAATTACTCATGTATTAATAATATTATAATATAATAAGATTGATTTTCTTAATATATTAAGACTGCTTTTTTTATAACTGCAGTGCTTTTTTACTACACTAACAATGCTTTTTTTTACTACACTAACAATATTTTTTTTGTTGAACCAGTAATACAATAAGAGTGCTTTTCTTATGTAGTTGCACTGTTTTTTTTACTACACTAACAATGTTTTTACTATTGGATCACTAATATAGTAATTTGATTTAATTTTTGACCTAATATAAAAGTATTCTTGTTCAAAGAAAACACATCTCCAATGCAATAAAAAAGCACTAATTTGGTTTAACTTTTGGTTTGAAGTAAAAGTATTCTTAGCCAATAAAAGCATCGTCCCTAAGTATAAAAAGCACCACCAATGTAATTAAAAAAACAATAATTTGAAAAAGAAAGCACTAGCAATTTTCTTAGAAGCACTCGTCACTATTACCAACACAATTACATTTGAATGAAAGCACCAACAAATACTTGCAAAAGCACTGTGTAATGTTCAAAAAAACACTATGTAAAGTATTCTCAAAGCAGCGGAGAAACTGGATGTGGCAGCACCAATTTCGTTGACGAAAATTCAAACTCAACTTTGAAAATTGAAACCCTCGGCATGAAACCTTCAACGTCGCCATGCCCATGGGTTTTCGACGTACTTTCTGGCAGGCTGGGCGGCTCTCCAAAGCATATTCTCAAACTTCTTCATTAAATAAGAATACAAGATTGAACAACAAATACATACACCGTACAAGTGCATATCTTTAAATCTTAATTAAAACTAAAAGTCCAGACCTTGAATTATGAAGCAAAAAAAAAAATTAATAAATAAAAAACCAGAGTGACTTAAGCAAGTAACCCAACCTCAGAAAAAGAAAAAAAAATTGCCACAAAATTTGATGGACTTTCACATCCTCCGATAATTGATTTAACTTTCAAAGGTTTAACCAAAATACTCATTCTTGGTGCTACAAAATTCACGATTCTAAAAAAAAAAACACGAGCAAATCATCACAGGAAACCTTGATCCGCAACACTTTGACATCCACCAAAAACAACAATTCAAGCTGCACAACTACCATACAATTTAAAAACCGACGACTCGTGAGAAAACCCGCTTCATGAGAAAGTTGTTGGGTTTTTTGGTTTCTCACGGGTGATTTGGGATCTGGAAAGAAGACCTAACCGCCTCGCAATATCGTATACCCAAAATATGTATATGAATTGGACGGTGCTTTCAGCAAAACAACGTATATGAATTGACAGCCTTCGAAAAAAAAAGAGAAATCTGCAGCATAAAACTGAAGAGTTAGCGCTTTTTTTAAATATATATCGGTGCTCTTTGACTGATCGGGCAGTGCTTTCAAAAAAGCAACGAAAGATTTTTCTTTTTTTCTTCAAATAACTGCGTTTTTTTGTAATGGAGATGATAATGGAGATGGGTTAATTCTGAATTATCCCGTCAATCTGGCGAGAATGATTATAATGGAGATGCATTAATTCCTTATTATAGAAAAAGAATATATGTAATTATGGGACTGTCTTAATTGCAGAGATTTGAAAAAGACAAAATATCCCTATTATGCTTGAATTAGAGTCAAAACTTCCTTTTAATATTAACCATTGATCTTATTTAATCAACGGTGTGGATGATTCCTCAGGTTCACATATAATGATGTGGTTCTCATTTGAACCTATATATATATATATATATATATATTATTAGTAATTCTTGTATTAATTTAGTGTATTTTAAAACTGATTAGGTGACGAGCAATATGGGACATAGGATTTAACTACGTGCATTTCACTTGACTTTTCCACGACTTTTTACGAGGTAGGGACAACTGACTTGTCTTGTGCTAAATTCTACTTGCTTAAATCTATTATCTATGTGCTATGTATATCATGGAATTCTACGTTTATAAAACTAATATAGCCGTAGATCACAATATTTGTTTGTGACCGGAGAAAAGGGTCATCGGGTTTATCCCAGCGTGCTATGTTCAATGATTAAAACCAGTGATCAAAAGTTGTCTATGACCTGGGAAAAGGGTTATCGGGGAAACCCACCACGTTGGATTGCAGTCAACTTATCTTCGATTTAAAATTATGAATTCTATGGTTAAATGTGCTATTTATGAGATGTATAATTTTGCATGGGGTATGTCGGTGTAATATTGAGTACGTTGAGCTCATCCTAATTCAACGATATTTTTTTCTGGTACAAATGAAGATATCGAGTAAAGGGGAAACGAGGATCGAAATAAAATTATTGACATTTATTTTTATTCATTGTTATTATGAAAACTAGTATTATACCCGTGCGTTGCACGATAATTCTTTTTATCTTACTTTATGTAAAATAAAAATAATTATTTTAAATATGTTAAAATATTAAAATAAGTAATTATATATATACTTAATAATATATATATATATATATATATATATATATATATATGTGTGTGTGTGTGTGTGTGTGTGTGTGTGTGTGTGTATTTTGGTGAGAACAATCACGGGTTCTCACACCAGAGATGGCTTTTACCATAACCGCTCCCTATATATAAATCATCTAAATATTATTGAAAGATCGAATAGTATTGAAAATGATATAACCTTATTCATAAAAGGATTGTTATTAGACGAAATGTATTTTATAAATTATGATAAATTTTCTTATACACAACATTTGTAGTTTTGTTACTATATATATTCTCATCATCGTCGATCAATATTTTTAAACTATTACAATTGATCACCCTTGATATTAGGGCTAGAAAATCGGTCGTGTTGGGTTCTTATCGGGCCGGCATGATAAGGCACGACACGATAATCATAGGCACGAACAAAACACCAACCAACATTACACAACACAATGGAATGCTCGATATTTCTCAACAACATGAGTAGAATTCTAATTTTTAGTTTTAGCTCATAGTTCGACAATCCATAACATTTAATGGTGTTTAGAAACTCCGGTGAGTGGACGTCCTACAATATGTCAGTGTTTGAATCGGAAATTTACATTCTCCATCATTTATTGACATCGTATATTTATTAATCAAATCGACGACATCAAGTGTTGGGGATATAATAGCATGACCCTCCAAATAAGCGAAGCATTCATTAGTTTTTCCGAATTCTTGATATGTGTTGGCCACAATTGATGGAACATGGTCACCATCATCTTTCAATAATAGATAATCAAGATTTAATTTCAACGACACCATCATTTGATCCACTAACTATTCCATCTCCTATACTATTTAACGAATTGAGAAATTTCTTTAACTTGACATAATTGGGATCTGAATTGTGATTTTGCAGCACCACATTCTTGGTCTACTTCTATTCCATGTAATGAGTACATAAATGCGAAGATTTGATCACCATGTGAAATATGTTTGGTTTAGTGCCTTTTGGAACAACCGGTAAAATTTGATGAAAGTCTCCACCAATAATTATTATCTTGTTACCTGATGACAGCTGCGTATTATAATTGTTTTGCGATCTCACACGTCTTTCAATATTTTGTCCAAAGTTTCAAAATAATGGCTATGCATCATTGAAGCTTCATCCCAAGTAATGAAATGCACATCTACCATTAATTTTGCAAGTGGAGTACCAGTAAAAATCAAAATCTTGATGGATATTAAAGAAACCCTAAATCTAGAATGCCTAGTTCTTCCATTCGAAAGAAGAAGAGAAGTTATATCGTTAGATATTACATTACAAAATAATTCCAGAATTAGATTTAACAGTTGTAGAAACATATAATAATTTCATTAAATAAGCAATTTTTTTATACATATATAGAATTAGGTTCAAATGAGAACTAAGTCCTTATATGTGAACATATGATCAATTATGGGCCTTAGATCTAATTAAATGGATGGATCAGATTTTTTGTGTATTTCCTTATTTGATTAAAAGCATTAGGATTGTATAATAAAAACACTGCTGCTGTATATAAATAAAATATCAATAAAGCACATGCGATTGTATAATAAAATCACTAGTTTGCAGGTTCACATATAATGACATGGTTCCCATTTGAACCCACCCATATATATATATATATATATATATATATATATATATATATATATATATATATATATATATATATATGCGCGCGCGTGTGTGTGTGTGTATGTATTTCGGTAAGAACCATCCCTGGTTCTACACCAGAGATGGTTTTTACCGAAACCACTCCCTATATATAAATTATCTAAATATTATTTAAAGATCGAATAATATTAAAAGTAATATAACTGGTTCATAAAATGATTGTTATTATACGGAATGTACTTTACAAATTATGAGAAATTTCCTTATACACAATATTTATAGTTTTGTTACTACGTTTATTCTGATCATCGCTGATCAATATTTTAAAACCCTTACAATTAGACATACTTGATATAGCAACGTACAATTAACCAGGACTGAAAACTGGCTTATATAGGAAAATATTTGTTTGGTCATTTTAAACTTATGCAACACCATCATCTCCAAAAACATTTGTGCGGTCATTTTAAATGAATTAAATAAATTATTTTCACTATCCAGCATGCATTGTAAATCTGCTAGAAATTTGGTATGAAGAGGATTTTTTTTGCATTGTTACCTCTGCATAGTGAGCAAATAATAGTATAAGTATAAGAAATAAAATATGAATATCCAAATGAAATTAAAGTGATTGGTATGTAAAACATAAATGTATACCTAACGAAATTATCTAAATTTTGAATTTTGATAGAAATTAAGTATGTCATTAATGCTTTTAAGATTACCGTCATTAGTAACATTTGCTTTTAGAGACGACTTTTTTTTAAGGTGAGAAAATATATTAAAAAAGAGAAAAAAAATACGGGGGGTGGGGGCGAGTCCCCTACACGACAAATTGGCATCAAATAAAATAAGTTTGTGGGGCCGAATCCCCTACAAGACCAATCAAACTCTAAATAATTCTTCATTTGATTATCTTTAGGATGCTCGGGAGCGTTTCTTTTAGAGGCGATTTTTTCTTCTTGGTTTTGGAATTTGTTGATCCTTTTACGAATCTATTATAGTTGATGTCACAGTGTTCATTCCACTCGATGCTGGTTTCGCACTTGTATCTTTTTGCATGGTTACTGAGATAGTAACAAAATATATTATTTTATGAAATCAATTTAAATTAAAAGTATTGAATCGTAATAATATTTGATAAATAACATGTTGATAGCCAAATTAAACAAATGCTACATTGCATTGCATTGTGCAATTTTGCATATTTTAATTAAAAAAGTGGTCAAATTATTTTTGAGAAAAAGTGATAAATTTGATATTGTTGGACTCACAATAAAAACCAAAATAACACACACACACACACACACACACACACACACATATATATATATATATATATATGTGTGTGTGTGTGTGTGTGTGTTGTGTGTGGTGTGTGTGTGTGTGGTGTGTGTGTAGTAT
>BMAC01000131.1:2069989-2103341 GCA_014905375.1 Phtheirospermum japonicum
CTAGAAATACGAAAAACGGCCAACCCGACTCCTAAAGCAACAAAAAGCAAGCGAAAAACACGCAACGTGAAACAAAAACGATAATGAAAATATGTACAAAAAGATGCAAATCACTCATCCTCTGTGTCATAGAAAAGTTCACCTGATTCATTATCAACAAGGTCAACATGTAATTAGAAATCATCATCCTCAAATTTTATTGAATTGTGCATTTCTATAATATCCTCTTGAAAGGATTGATTAGGCAACATAGGCTTGATAAAATCTATTATTAATCTAACTTTAAATTTACACATTGCCAACCAATCTAACTTGTCTCATTTCAAACTCGATTACCAACTATATTAAACTTAAACAACTTGGGGAGCAAATACAAACAGCTCATAGTGAGGTTAATTAATACATCTTCTTGTATGCAACATTGAGCTTCTATCATTTTGATTTTCCTTGCTTAGCAGGTTTAAACTGTGGTTGATTACAAAACTTGAAACTAATCAAATCAGAATCATCTCTCCAATAGATCATACAATTGTTCAGGTAACAATCTATCTTCTTGACTGGTAAGACCATGCCCCTCAATAACCAACCTCTTTGATTAAATCAAGTACTTGATCATAACAATTATGAGACATGTGATTTTCTGACTTCAGATTCATGATATGGGCAACTATAGACAATAGAGAATGTTTCTCGCATCTGGAATACAAAGTTTGATTTACAGCTCTCAACATATCGTATAACTCTTGTACCTCAGGACTCGGCGGTTCTTCTACATTAGCAACCACATCAAAGTTGGGACCAGCTGCATCCTGAACCATATTGATGTATGTATTTAAATATCCTTCATGAGCGATGTAAGATGATCCTCAAATGTGAAACTCATGGTCAACATGATACGCGAAGCCTAGATTTGTTTCATCATGGAATGTCCAGATGTAGTAATCTGGTAAGAACCCATTTTTAACAAGGTGAAACTTGATCTCGTTTATAAATCGGTAACTAAAATTCCTATATTTAGTATGACTACAAGGACACTTCAAATTTTCCTCATTCTTCATGGCATGATGCATGAGTGCAAATTGAAAAAAACTCTCCACCCCTCCACGAACGTGTTGAACATGTAACCGTCCGCCCTCTATTTTAAATCCAACTATGATTAGAACTCATCCTAAGATATCCTAATTACGATAAATTGACCACTCTCCATTCTCACCAGGGGTTAGTTTGAGTAATTAAAACTTGTCCATTCAAACACTCTATCTAAGTGCAAGTATACGGTGTAGATGTAATACAAAATGAGCAAGGTCGAATCCCCAAAAGGACCATATATGGTTTAAGTTTGACAAGTAATATAATTTATATAATGTAGTTTTATGTAAACGATATAAAATGAGTTGAGTTTTATCATTATGAATGACGGTTATAAGCCATTTAAAATTGTAAACTAAATAATATAAAAGCATAATTTGTAATAATTAAGAGAAATGGAATGCTTGGAGATATTCTGGGGTTTTCATAGTATTTATCCTTTTCAATCAAAGGTATATTGTGATGGAATTTGTTTACAAGTCAAATCACAATCGTAGCCTGATCCTTCTCTTGAAGTGATTAAACATTTCATTACGTGTCCATTTGAAATCATGTGTATAACTTTATAAGGTTTTAAAGATTACAAATTTAGAACTCGTTAATATCTTAAAGATTTATGCGAATTCACTTCTAACCACAAACCTCTCGTTCTTGTTGATTAGAGTGTTTCATATTCGAAAGTCTATTGTTAAACCTCATATCTCAAGTTATGAATTTTCAAACTTGTAATCGTGAAAAGTTGCCAATCAATCGCAACTTTGAGAAACATAATGTTTAAACACTTCTGAACTAATAAAATCAAAACATAAAATTAAAAAATAGATCGTACTTAAATCAAAAGAATTATCAAAATATTACTCAATCAATATTCACCAAAACCCCAGAATGAGAAAAATTGGTTAAACATGTTTGTAACTCAATCAAGTATTTCATTGAACACTTAGTTTGCATAAGGAAAAAAAATAAAGGAATATTAAACCCTTGAAGCTTATGGATATTTCAATCATACTGCTTCGTGTTGTCTCTTCTTCACATTCCTTCTCAACCTCTCTCAATCTCACAAAACTACATTATCTATGGTGGATAATGTTCTATGATGGTAAGTGTTATTTATAGATAGCTTCTAGGACACATTATATAGTTTTAAAGCAAATCTCAACCATTAACTTAGATTCAGCTATTTTGTAATGTCTTTGACTCATTATCGACAACACTATCTATCAATGGTCGGGTCTATAATTATTGTGGTGAAAAATATAAACTAATAGCCACCCAACTATTGATCGATAGCTTAGTCGATAGTGGTTGCCGTGAAAACATAACCTAGTAGCGACCACACTATCAACCACTAACGAGGTCGATAGTGAGTCTGTGGGCTCCATCGACTTGTGGGCTATATGAAGTGACTATGATTACCCGCTGAATTCTTCTTTCTCTTAGCCTTGGTCCAATTCACAATTATTATCATCCTTGTGCTCTTTTGAGCCTAAATAAACTCCAAATTTTTTTCAAAATAACAAAAACATACCAAACACTTAATAACGTCCAAATAATATAAAAAGAAGTTAAAAGATATTATATATGCAAATATAGGAGATAAAACCTAACTAAATAGGTCCCAATACCTTGTTTATCATTGATAAATATAAATGATTGAGTTATAGATAAGTGAGCGGTATGAGGGTGCCTATAGAAAATGATAAACATGGTTTTAAGAGTATTTTGGGACTTATTTAGTTAGGTTTCAATTACTGACTGTTTTTCTATAACATCTTTTAGCTTCGTTTTATATTATTTGGATATTATTATGTATTTGGTAGGTTTTTGTTGTAAGTGTAGGAATTTGGAGCTCATTGGGCTTAAGAATGATGATAATAAGCTTTTTCACATTTTCGTTAATCATGAACAGGCTAGAAATAAAGAAAAAGATAATCCACTAGGCTAAAGCCAAGGCCGGGCCACATAGCCTAATAGTCAACGGAGCTTGAAAACTTACTATTGGCCCTGTTAGTAGTCGATAGTGGCGTCACTAATGAGCATTAATTTCTCGGCAATGATTATCGACCCAAGTAGAGATCAATAGCCAGATCATTAAAGTGTCACATTTCAACGATAATCGTTATCGACCTGACTAGTAGTCAATAGTGCGTTTGATAATGGGTCAACATGCATTACAAAATGGCCTAGAATCGGAGTTAATGGTGAAGACTTGATTTTGTACCTTAAAATGAGCCTCGGTTGATGTCCCGAAGGATCATCTTATATCATACATCATCTTATATTAGATAAGACAACTTAGATCAATCTATAATCTTCGGATAATCATCACCATATTTTTATTCTAGAATTTATGAGTTGAGAGTAAGAGTGCTTGGGGGGAATCAATTGAAGTCAAAGATCAACATCAACCATACGATTATCTCTTTTTTTGTTTCTCATTATGATTGCTAGATGTTCGATGAGTTGTTGTATGAATTCATGAATATGTATATCTATGTTCCTTTATTTTGGTGTTTTGTATGAATAATGCTTGAATAATGTTTTGATAATTCATTCGATTCAAGTATGATCCCTTTGCTTATTTTCATGCTTTGATTTTATTAGTTTATAGGTGTTTAAACATTTATGTTTCTCAAAGTTGCGATTGATTGACAACCTTTTAAAACTACAAGTTTGATAAATCGTAAATTGAGAGATGAGGTTTATTAATAGAATTTTGAACACAAATAACTCTATTTAATAAGATCTAGAGGTTTACGATTAGTAGTGAAGTCGTACAAATCTTTAAAACCTTGAGAGTTCTAAAGTTGTACCAATCTTTAAAACTTGTTAGAGTTCTTAATATGATTTCAAATAGACCCTTTGTTATCATACTTAGAATCAACGATTAAATCACTTCGAGAGAATGATTAAACTATAATTGTAGTTGGCTTATAAGCAAATTGAATCACAATATACTTGATAGATTGAAAATGATGAACATGAGGATTTCATTATGATTCCAAACCCCGAAATACTTATAATCACTTGATTTTTCTCAATCTTTGAAAATTGTGCTTTGATCTTAATTAATTTCTTATTTGATAATCTGTATGTTCATTTTTTGTATCGACACAACCCAAGCCATTTTTCTATCATTTAGATAAAACTATATTATCTACATTATATTGCTTATTGTACTTAAACCATTATATGGTCCTTGTGGTATCCAACAGATCCATACTTAAACATAATCGTTGACACAGCCCCCGGATCTGATACCACTATTGTAATTCGTAGAGACGAGCACCATGCTCATGCAACGGAAGTTTTGAAATTTTTAGATCCAACAGGTCCATACTGTGAACGAATATATTTATACGATAAATAAATGAGATAAAGCATGAAAACCTTACAGTAAATCCAGATATGAGTTCAATACTAAAGTATCCACGCGATTAATTCTCTGACTGCAAGATCCAACTTCAGTGTATTGCTATCGTGAAGAAAGCTAGGAAATCTCACGAAAGCTCAAGAATTCCCCAATCTCAAAATCAGGACTTGTTATGATATTTTCTAAAAACTCTATGTTTTTTCATTCGTCAACTTATGACTTTATGTTATATTTATACTAGGTACATAAGATAACCCTGATTCTAAAAAGGATTGGACTTGTCCAAGACATGGGCCCAAAACAGTTTTGGCCCAAGTACCTTTATTAATATAACATAGATAATTAAATCCAAATCCAATTTAATTTAATTAAATAATTTCTATCAAATAGAAATTAATATCATAATTATTAACAATTAAATATTACAATTCCAAATTGAATATTTACTACTTTCTTGATAAACTCTTAATCAGAAAAGTAATCGCATATAGTGTGACCCTATAGGCCTTTATATATGACATCAATCTAATGGTGATCCAAACAAAACTCTTAGACTGCTTAGTTGGACGAACTCGATATATAAAGAACATTCACTTGAACTCAGTGAATTATAACGTTTAGGGAAAAAAACTATTTGCCACCTGTACTTGTAGCATTTTTATGATTTGCAACCTAATATTTTTTTTGATGTTATTAACAACCCAAAGTATGCGGGTTTTGCTCTTTGAAACCTTCAGGATATTTTTCATTCAAAAAATGATTGAATCGAAGCACGTAAACCTCACGCCTCATCACCAATTATTATGTTGGGCAATGTTTTCATATTTTTAGAATGAGGCATGAGGTTTACGTGCTTCTATTCAATCATCTTTTGAATGAAAAATAGCCTAAAGGTTGCAAAGAGCAAAACTCGCATACTTTGGGTTGTTAATAACAACAAAAAAAATATTAGATTGCAAACCATAAAAACGCTAAAAGTACAGGTGACAAATAGTTTTTTCCCCTAACCTTTATACAAAGCTTTGGTAAAATTCTTTTCATTCCGAATCACTCGATTAAGCTTAAGATTTATCCAAGTGTCTATCTCAATGGCTTAATCAACTTATCTCATCATTATTAGTCGACAACTAGACCATACTCAATTACTATATTGAATTTGTCTCTTGCATTGGCCAATGACTTTAGTCGACCTAATATAGAGATTATGAGTGATCTCTCTCAAAATTCTAATCGAGGAATGAATTCTTTCTTGCCTCAATTACCACCTTCATTTACATCATGATGTACCCAACACAAGCCATATCTACCCCGAAAAGGAGTGCAAACATTGGTCATGGTCAAAGTACATCACTCAGTAAACAAGATGCGTATTGACCTCTAGTCAAAGGATTATCACACGCTTTATACACTAATAAATTTATAGACACACAATAAATAACTTATCAGTAGGGTTTACCAATACTCTCTAAAGTATCCATGTGTACATCATGAATAACTATTATTCGCAGTCGTGAGACTAACTGCATTCTCTAAGAATGTGATGCAGACCACATGGCAACATATATTATATTATCAATATCCCAATCTTGATAATCATTAGTCGGGGCTATTTTAAGAGTAATGTTATATCACTAACATCTCACCATATCAATGACAACATTAACTCTACAGGAACATTTATACGAATAATTGCAAACAATCAARATAATAATTCAATAAATGCATTGCCATATATATAACGATATATATAATAATTRTGATCAAGTATAATRTCTTTAAATYTGATTGTCTCTAGGACATTTATACTTTCAAATCGCATCTATAGCATGAGAGAATGGAGGGCGGAGGAGAGTAGCAGACCTGATAGGAAGACCGCGATTAGGGTTTATGGGTGAAGTGAAAACACTTAAATATGTGTGTATGAACCACAAGTAAAACGAGAACAACATCAGTGCAATTATAAAACCCAGTGTGAGAAATTGTGTAAATCCTAAAACTCAAATATACCCAAAATCGCCGCCCTCGACTCCGCCGCGGCCAGATCCGTAAATTGAAACATAAACAAAACTAATACAAAATTCATATGCATAAACTATCGAGGGCAAATATGTACTTTAGACAACCCACACCGCACATCATGTTCTGGTTTGGCATGTTGACACAAAGTGAACTCCAATATCTCTCTAGACAACAATTGACGGACCGCCCTCCCGTGAGAATACCTGCAAAATAGAAAAAACCTGACTTGCTCCCGGCTACGTGTCCTTTGGACCCTTCGCCCACTTAGAATTAAATAAATTTCATATGTTAGAAACTAACCTATTGCCATGAAAAAGTTATCCCGACAAATTTCATGGAGCTACTAACTAATTATCAAAAACTACTATAGTATTAAAAAGTACTTGATCTTGGCAAAGATTTCAAAATGCATGTGAATTTACATTTTTCTAATAATAACTGCAAAGTACAAATTAGTTAACAAACCTCAGTTTTGTATCCAATTTCCAACATTACCCTAGCAACTTTGACAACTAGTATCTGATGTTGATCTATTTGCAGATCTGCGAAAACATAAAAATAAAATAAAATAAAATATTTAAAGAAAAATATATAACAATACCGCTTGAACTTATGAGCTACTAGCTTATATTTTCTACACACACAAGAATCGATGCCAGATTACAAGAAACTCCAAATTGAAAAGAATCAAATCCACAAATCAACTTTTTTTTTTCTAAAATTAACAAACAAAAATAACTAAATTGAATTTAATTAAATAAAAAAAAATCTTCACGGTGCTTACCAAAGCATGCTTTGGTGAGGTTTCGCCGACCGCCACCACCTGGAGGTAAGTGACGGGATGGGATTAGAAAATGTGCGGTGGATAAATGGCATTGCATTTGGAAACAAAAATGAATCATGAAGAACAATAACACTTTTGGGACTTTCTTGTAGTGGCTGGCGTAAAACTGGGTCTGGGTGAATCAAAAACTCCGATGATTGATGCGGCGGACGGAGCTGGGGGATTGATGGAGTTGGCAAAGTGTATGGGCTCAGAGACGGTGTGTTGGAGAGGAGACGACAATGAAGTGATGGTAAAAGGGTGTGGGAGTGGGAGACCTAGATTGTTGGGATTTGGAGGGATGACGTGAGGAAGAGAATGTGAAAATGAGGGGTTCGAGTGTTGTTTTGATATGTTTAGAATTGATCATTGGTGGCGCTTTGTTATAAAGTGTCGCTTGTTATTATTTACTTGTGGTGTTTTGTTATAAAGCGTCGCCAATTTTTTATTGGTGGCACTTTGTTATAAAGCGCCACCCGTTCTTATTTGATGGTTGCGCTTTGTTATAAAGCGTCATGGTGGTGCTCCCATTCTAATTTATTGGTGGCGGTTTCACTATAAAGCGCCACCCATTCATATTTATTGGTGGCACTTTTATTTTGAAGCGTCTCCCATATAGTTTTTTGTGGCGGGTTACATGTTAAAAACGCCACTTTTACATTTTAGCAGTGGTTTGTTTTTAAAGAATCACTTATAAAGCGATACTAATCAACTTTTTTTCACTTGTAAAGTTTCCATTTTAGGGTCTATATTTAAATTTAAGATTTTAGTTTTTTATTTTTAAGGTTCAATTTTCCATTTTAAGGTGTAGTTTTCCATTTTTTATTTAGCTTTCTATTTTAGGCTCCTGGCAAAAATCTATCATCTACCAGTAATATGTGATGGTATGTGTTAGTTATATGTGATAATATGTGTAAGTTATATATGATGATATATGATAGAAATTTAGGGATTAGAGTTTAATGTTCAATTTCATGGTTTAGTTTTCCATTTTTTGGGTTAAGTTTTTTCGTTTTATATATATATATTTTTTTTATTTTAGGGTTTTAAATATTAGACTTAGAATTTTAATTATTTATGATGATATTTATCAGTTATATGTAATGATATGTACCGGTTATATATAATGATATATATCAATTATATGTGATGGTAATTTAAAATAGGAAAAATTGTCAAATAGTCCTCCAAGTGGAGTTCCATTTGTTAATTAGTCCTACATTCAATTTTAAGTCAAATAGTCCAAAATTATGATATGAATATACCACAATACCTTTACTATGAAATAATAATAATAATAATAATAATAATAATAATAATAATAATTGGGGAAACACCTATTGTCGTTGGTCGCCCGAAACATTTTTCGCCAGCCGAATTTTTGTTTCGGCCACCGAATTTTTAGGTATAAACCAATATACTGAAATAAAAAATAAGAAGAGCCAATAAGATAAAAATACTAAGATAAAAATAATGAATCGTCTCCCGATCATCGAAAAGTATTTTTTGGAATGAGTACAATATATTATTATGGAAAAAAATAAATAAATAAAATTTGTGCTTAATAGCAAATTATTATTATGTATTTATTATTTAATACAACTCTATATTATTTTATAGTGAATCTTCGAACTTTATGTTCGAAAAGGTAATAAAATCTTTTATTTTATATATTATAAAGTAAGAAAATTTGTTATTTTATATTCAAAAAAGTAAGAAAAACTCTTATTTTATAGTGATTTTTTTTACTTTATTTCCTAAAAAAAAGACATTTCTAATTTATGTTCAAAAAAGTAAGAAAATTCCTACTTTATAATGAAAATCTCATATTTTATGTATGAGAAAGTAAGAAATTTCTTACAAGATATTTCTTACTTTATAGTGAGATTTCTTACTTTATATTTATTGGGCAAAAAAAAAAAAAAAATTTTTTTTTTTGGGCAAAACAAAAAAATATCGCCGAAAGAATTTATGGCGGTGATCGCCGGGTATGTAAACCATTATCTGGGAGGAACTTTAAAAAAACAAAAAGAAGGGCGGCAGCGGGTGGGCCAACAGGAGGTGGAATGAAGTAGTGATGATAGTGTGTTGTTTATTGATATTATTATTATATTATTTTTAATAAGAATAACCTTGTAATTGTATATTTATGGTTGAACTATTTAATATTTTATATAATAATAAAAATATTTAAAAAAATATATTTTTTTATATAATACTAGTTTAACACCCGTGTATTACACGGGATTTATAAAAACTAAATATAAAAAATATTTGTGAAAATTATAAAATTTTAAATTTTAAATAAAAAATTGAAAGGATGTGTATCTCAACCCGTGCCCTGTTCAATTTAGTTATTATAATTATTAATTAGTATTATATTTTAATGTTCATACTTATAAAAATTTAAAAGTTGTCACATTTTCAACCCGTCTCCAATCTATATTAATTAATTATTATTAACTCATTTATATTTTTATGTTTAAATTAATTTTGTTAGTAAATATAGTTACATACTTTAAAAAATTTAAAAGATGTCATACTCTCAAGCCTTTTCGCATTGTATCATTGTCTAATAAATATTAATTAATTATTATATAATTTTATTTTCTTATATTAAGATTGAGTTCATTGCTAATATTTAGTTCATTACTAATCTTTTATACTCCAAATATTGCAAATATAATTTACCTATACAGAATATTTAAAATCTCAAAATTAAATTATTTCATCTTTTATTATAAATAAAATTTATTAATTATTTTCATATATAAGTTTTTTTTTTGTAATTAAAATTATTTCATATGTAATTTGTCTTTTAATTAAAATAATTAATATAGATCTTTTTCTACTAATTATATATGACTTATTTATATTTTTATATTTGGAGTATAAAAGATAATTATTGAATTAGATAAAATATAATAAAAGAAAACTATTAAGTTAGGCTAAATATAATAAAAAGAAAATATTAAATTAGGCAAGATAGTAAAAGGAAAATATTAAATTAGGTATATATTAGACTCGGATGACACATAAGCAAACGAAGCACCAAGATTTTTTAATTATCCAAGCGAAACATATGAAGCAGACACATAGATTAGGAGACACGTTAATTTCACGGAACTTATCAAAAGATAAATATAAAAAATATTTGTAATAATTACTGAATTTTAAATCTAAAATAAAAAATTAAAATAGTTATTCCCAATCCGTACCTTATACATGTCTAATCTATTTATTAATTATTATAAATATTAAATAATTTTGTATTTGATGTTTAAATTTAACTCATTAAATCTTAGTTACATACTCACAAAAATTCAAAAGGTATCACATTCTAAACTCGTGTCTAATATCTATTTTATTAATAATTATTATTAAATCATTTTATATATTAATGTTTAGAATAAATTCGCTAACAATTATTATTTACATATTTTGAGAGTATGATATCTTTTGAATATCGCAACTTGTGTTGCATTGTATTGGTGTCTAATCAATGTTTATTAATTATTAGTATATAATTTAATATTTTTATATTTAGATTGAATACATTACTATTATTTAGTTACGCACTTAGATTATTGTAAATAACTCATATTTTACCTATGTAAAATATTTGAAACTCCAAAAATAAAACTATTTTAAATTATATTATCAATAAAACTTATTTAATTATTTTCATAATAAAGTTTTTTTTAATTAAAGTTATTTCATGTGTAGTTTTTCTTTTAATTAATATAACTTATTTATATCTTATTTACTAATTATATATGATTTATTTCTATTTTTATATTAGGAGAATCAAAAGAAATTATTGAATAAGGAAAAATATAATAAAAGAAATTAAATTAGTTAAAATATAATAAAAAGAAAGGTATTAAATTAGGTAAATATTAGGCTCGGACAACATATAAGAATATGAAGCATTAGAATTTTTTATTTGCTGAAGTATACGAAATAGAAACATATATTAGGAGGATTTTGTATTAATATACCGGGTGATTTGACAATTGGACCTTTAAAACAATAACCAATATCCATAGTTTGATTGATGACTCCAAAAAAAGGGAATGGATAATATAATTCAAGGTTGAATAGGAGAACATTCACTAAAACGAGGGGATGGATATATTGTAATATATATCAGCATCATGTAGAATCCGAACTCTTCGTACCAAATTCAACTACCTCTTTCCTTTTTTCCTAACAATAGTCCCATATAAATATAAATAAAAGGATTCCTAGAATTAAGAGGAAGTACTCTCGCACAAGAAAAATATAACAAACTCAAAAAAGGAATGCAAATCAACTAATTAAATACTCATTCACCATCAATTCGTAACTATTAACCTATCTTCACACAGAATTATCAATGATGGCAACGGAGAGGAAGAGGAAGTTGAGCCTGTTCAACGTAGTCAACGACACGGCCAAGATATCAAGGGGCGCATCCCCTTCTTCTTCTTCTCTCAACAAGTGGAATAATAAACCCTTCTCTCCCAGATACTACGAGATTCTGGAAAAGCGAAAGTCCCTCCCCGTCTGGCACCAAAAGGCCGAGTTTCTCCAAACCCTCAAATCCAACCAAACCCTAATCCTCGTAGGTGAAACTGGCAGCGGCAAAACCACCCAGATCCCCCAGTTCGCACTCGAGTTAGACGACGACAACACGTTACTAGTTGCATGCACTCAGCCCCGCCGGGTCGCCACCATGTCTGTCGCCCGCCGAGTCGCCGATGAGATGGACGTCACAATGGGCGACCAAGTCGGTTACACCGTCCGATTCGACGATTGCACCAACCCCACAACCACTGTTCTAAAATACCTAACCGACGGCATGCTTCTGCGCGAGGCCACAGCAGACCCGCTCCTGTCCAGGTACAAAGTTATCATTCTCGACGAGGCCCACGAGCGGACCTTAGCGACCGACGTCCTGTTTGGGCTTCTGAAGCAAGTACTCAGAAACAGGAGGCATCTGAAACTAGTCATCATGAGCGCCACTCTCCAGGCCGACAAGTTCCGGGCTTACTTTGACGACGCTCCCGTTATGAAAATCCCCGGGAGGCTACATCCGGTCGAGATTTTCTACAGCCGCCAGCCCGAGCCCGATTACCTTGAAGCTGCTATAACGACAGTTTTGCAAATACATCATTGCGAGCCTCCGGGCGATATACTCGTTTTCCTCACTGGCGAAGAGGAAATCGAACAGGCGTGTCGAAAGTTGAGCAATGAGCTTACGGCTAATAATAACGTTGGGGGCCCGGTCGTAATACTACCGTTATACTCCACCCTCCCTCCCGCGTCGCAGCAAAAGATTTTCGAACCGGTCCCACTACCAGCTAGGAAGATCGTCGTCTCGACCAATATTGCCGAGACGTCTTTGACCATCGACGGTGTAGTCTACGTCGTCGATCCGGGATTTGCGAAGCAAAAGGTTTACAACCCGAAATCCCGCGTCGAGTCTCTCTTGGTCTCTCCTATATCGAAAGCCAGCGCGCACCAGCGTTCGGGCCGGGCCGGGAGGACGCGTCCCGGTAAGTGCTTCAGGCTCTATACAGAAAAATGCTTCAACGACGAGCGGATCGTGCCTAGCGAGACGTACCCGGAGATACTTCGTTCGAACCTCGCCAACACCGTCTTGACCCTGAAGAAACTAGGTGTGGACGATCTGGTGCATTTCGACTTCATGGACCCGCCCGCACCTGAGACGCTGATGAGGGCTTTGGAGGTCTTAAATTACCTCGGTGCCCTCGACGACGATGGGAACTTGACTTGGCTGGGCGAGGTCATGAGCGAGTTCCCGTTGGACCCACAGATGGCGAAAATGCTGATCGTCAGCCCGGGATTCAACTGCTCGAATGAGATCCTATCCATATCCGCTATGCTCTCGGTAGCGCCCAATCCCTTTCTCCGGCCGAAGGAAGCTCAGAAGGACGCTGACGAGGCAAAAGCCCGATTTGCTCACGTCGATGGGGACCACCTCACGCTACTGAACGTGTACCACGCGTACAAACATAATAACGAGGGCGATCAACCGCAGTGGTGTTGCGATAATTTTATCAATCACAGGGCGATGAAATCGGCGGATAGTGTTAGAATGCAACTGGCCCGGATTATGGCTAGATTCGAGTTGAGGCTGTGCAGTCCGGGCTTCAATGACCGTGATTACTATGTGAATATCAGGAAGGCCTTGCTGGCGGGATATTACATGCAGGTTGCGCATTTGGAGCAGGCGGGTCACTATTTGACCGTGAAGGACAATCGGGTTGTGAACTTGCACCCTTCGAGTTGCCTTGACTGTAAGCCGGACTGGGTTGTGTACAATGAGTATGTGCGTACGAGCAGGGATTTTGTTCGGACGGTGACGGATGTTCGTGGGGAATGGTTGGTTGACATTGCGCCGCATTACTATGATATGTCAAATTTCCCGGATGGCGAGGCGAAGCGCCAGCTGGCAAAACTGTACAAGAAGCGGAAGTGAATATTTTTACCACACATTGGGATTTAATCACCGGTCTGTTAGTGTGGATGTTGTAATTCTGTTATCTGTGCAACGAGTTTACAGATTTTTAGTTGGTGATATTGAAACCAGCTTAAATTGAACCTCATCAGCATCACAATTCATAATTTCTTACCTTGAAAATTTATGATTCCCGGGAGAGAAAAAAAAATTTAAATTATGACATGTCGTAACAGATTTTTTTTTTCTTTTTCTTTTGAATACTATGTCTCAAATGACCTTTCTATATATTTGAAAATTGTTATATATGGCGCATAGTGTAAATTTAGACAAATGTAAGAGGATATGTAAGTTTCGTTGAGATGTTAAAATTTAGACAGTTTTGGTTTTAAAGTCTTGTTTGGCAGCTTATAATTTTTTATTTATATTTTTACCAAAAGCTCTGTTAAAATTTAGACAGTTTGGTTTAAAATCTTGTTTGGCAGCTTATAATTTATTTTTATTTTTACCAAAAGCACTGTCAAAGAACTTATAAACTCAGCCAAACACAATTTTATGGAAAAGTTTTGCATTTGAAGATCAATCTTGTATAAAAGACATGTAACAATGTTATGAATAATAACTGAATCAGCACAAATATAAGAATAGTAACCATAGAAAGGAGAAAGGAGAGTGAGAGAATGAGAGAAGAGAATGATCAAAAGGTGTATTTTATTATGAGAATTAGAGTCCCTTTTATAGGTACAATATTAGGGTTTAGGGGTAGGATGGTCATTCATATAATATATAATTAAGGTAATTAACTAATTACAACACTCCCCCTTGAATGACCTTAAAAATACTGACTCGTTAAAACCTTGACAGGAAAACCCAATGTGACAAAATATGGTCGAAGGAAAAATAGTACAACCCTACTCCCCTTGAAAATCAAGATCTTTGAGTCGATCCATGCCAATCTTGTGTACCAATCTTCTAAACGATGATGTTGGCAATGCTTTCGTGAAAAAGTCCGTCAAATTGTCATATGAGCGAATTTGCTGGATATCGATATCGCCATTCTTTTGGAAATCTTGTATGTAAAAGTTCGAGAGCTATATATCTTGTCTTGTCACCTTTTATGTAGTCAAATATGAGTTGTGTCATATACGAAATATTTCTTTTCATACTTATAGTGTTGCTGTCTCATTAAAACCTTGTCAGAAAAACCCCGTGGGACAACAAATTGATCGAAGAAAAAAAGTACAGTTGCTCCCCATGACTTCAATTGGTAGTAGTTTTCGAGTTTATCATTTGTCTATTTTCAAACTTTGAAATATAATATTATGCAAAGAATGTGCCTCATCAAAACCTTTCAAGGAAAAACCCGATGGGAAAAATCCGAGTGAAGGAAAAAGAGTACATTATTCCTTGAATATGATCATAATATTGCCTCATTAAAAATCTTACTGGGATAATCCGACAAAACCTCAGTTAAGGGAAAAAGAGTTCAATGCATATATCATCATATTAATGACAATGTTATAAATATGCATCAAGCATATCAAAATCCTTCCAGGACTTCATTTTATTCATGATATTGTTCTATATTGTCGGTTGAATGAAACTTCATGTTTCAATATCATCCACCACATAAAAGAATGCACTTGAAGTATAAATCTTTATTTGTATATTATTGACAAAATACTTCATATGGATGAACTTCTAGTCAAACATATAGCAATCGATAAAATTGCATATTCAATCTTGGCCAAACAATTATGTCAATAACTTTTAATTAATTCAAAGACACCCTCCTCGCTATCATTAAACTCATGAGTATAAATATAGTCGACTAGTTTTCTTGTTGATTCTATTTGATCCAATTATATAGACATAATTTATCGAGATATCTTTGTTCTAAAATTATCATCAGGTACCTGAACCTTTTCAGGGGTTTATAATTTGTTATGTTTGTTTACTCTACTGGAGTATAACGTTCATTGAGAAAACTATCACAAATAATTGCTCCATATAAAGGATATATATTAGAATCAATTGTTACCATGCTTCAGGCATGACATCTTAATCCTCTTGTAGGATTTTATATAACTTTCAAGTTTGAGTCTTTAAACTTGAAAACCAATAATAACCTTATAGTCAGTAATCTAAAATGCAAATTCTCGTTACAAACTTCAGGTTTGTTTTAATCTTTGCGAGGATTATATTTATACATTCCATATTTTTTGGTTACCTTGACATATACATTTCATATGTTTTGTTACCATAACATATATCTATCCTCCCCCTAATGCTGAGAATATTGCTAACAAATTATGAGAAAAATGTATATTTATTTGATATGTTCTCAGCATTCGCTATCCATCATGACATGTGGTGGGGCGATTACAAATATCGCACTTGTTTAAGTTTTGATGGAGGCTTCTGACTGTAAGCCATAGACGGGGTTTCACATATATTTTCATATTTGGCATACTTGTGAAATATTCTTTTCACATAATTACAAAAATTGTTCTCATCAAATGATATAACAAATATCATAAGGCATATCAATTACTTTTGCCAATCATAGTCAATAAAATATAAATCATCAACAAATTTTGCAAATAAAATTACTAGCAAAGGATAAGTGTATTTATTAGATACATAAGGTACTTTGCTCTCATAGCCAATAGAGCAATTATTCTCATAAACTCCTGATTATGAGATAATAACACATGCATCTAGAAGTTAACATGGAGGGTGAATGGGCCCAAAAGATCTCACCCCATAATAAAATATGAATATTTTTGGAACTTAACTCCAATTAAACTAGTAATAATTTAATGGTTAATTTTGTTGAGAACATGAGCATTAAAAATAAATAGAAGAGTCTTCATACTCTTCATAAATTAATAAACTTTGATGGTCATATCAGTTATGCCAAATCATGATAATATTGAACTTCGGGTTCAAAATGAAAAAGTAATTTCTAACTCCTTTAGAGCTTTTATTGAACTTTCAGGTCAATATAAAAATATTTGAGTTAGTACTAGTTTATAGTACAAATTAATTCGATAATAAATTATCTCAAATTCTTATGGATATTTCAAGTAAAAATCAAACTTCTGGTTGATTTATATTCCAAATTATATCACCATGAGTTTGTAACTCAAGTGGTATCACTAACCCTTTATAATGGTGTTGAAAAGGGTTCAAACCTTGGACTTCTCTTTTTTTTTTTTGAGGTTTATCTTTACTTTCTAACCACTTTATCCAACCGATTAAAATAATATTCTAAATCATATCAAAACAATTACAAAAACTTTACGTGTAATATTATTGAAATTTGTACTACTACAACAATACAACCAATTTAAAGTTTTGAAATTTATAAGAATTCATAACATATAAATAATACTTATGGTATATATTTTTTCAAAAAATGATAAGTTTTATATAAGAAATATGCTTTTCGGGTCATTATCAGGTAGTAATGATTGATTTGATGTGTTACTCCTTTGTGAGTTTTCTTGATTTTTAGTATTGCATACGACAAAGTGTCATTTTTCAAAAGTAAGAAATATCCAATTGAATATTTGACATAAATAGCACTGATTCAGGAGTAATATATTAATATTTTTTCAAGAATATTAAATTGGCAAATAAATATGTAAATGATATCCTGGGGAATATAGTGTTCGTAAGAAATATTATTATTAGTTGTGCTATTTCAGGAACAACAACTTCATCACAATGTAAATAATACAACAACGACATGTAAATAATGCTTTTAATAATTCAATAAGACATATAATAATAATGTTTCTTCAATAGCATTGTTAATATTCTTCTGGAATACTATATATTATTTTTCATCAGAAAAATATGGATTATGTATCTTATAATATTTTTCATGAACATATCATACTCAACTGAGAAATTACAATATACCATCACATTGTTTCACAAACCATGTTTATATTTTAATAATCTTCAAGATTATTAAGAATTGTGAAATCGTATTTCGCAAAAATACTAAGATATATATATGAGTTGAAAATAAATCTCATACAGTGTGCAAATATACATGAATATATGTTTTATCAAGAAAATAAAAACACAACTTGTTATTTCAGATCTATCATGCTTGCATATAAATTGTGTCATTTAACTAATTGACAATAACAAAAATTGAGCCAAACGAATACTCTAAATTCATATTAATAAGTAGATCCCATTAGAATCATATTAACTATAATATTTGGGATGCGTCTCCTCTTAACCAAAATCACATCACGAGAAGTGTTCTAATTACCACATAATGCACATTAACAACTATGCAATGTATTCCAATAAAAATAGAGGTAAAATCTTCAAGTCTCAAAATAAAAATGCATAAAATACATAGATTATACTTCATGCTTGCCCGTGATTATCAATTCAGCATGATAAAACTTCTAATTTCATGAATGTAAATACATGACAAAGTATCAAGAGAATTATCTAATTGTATCCACCTTTTTTTCTTAAATAAAAGATATAATCCATTAAAAACTCTCTAAGAATAAGAAAAAAAAAAACCATAGTTGAAACACATAAATTTGGATTAATATCTATAAAAAGAGAAAGTATGTACTTTAATAGGATAGTCTTTTCATGAAAAATATGTGCCGGTGGCTAGATCCTCAAAACTGTTTGATGAAATTGTGGACAAGCTCTCCTTCATCAAGTGCCCGAAAGAAAATAAAGGTAATCTCATGAARAAAAATATTTGATCTAGAATTATAATGTCAACAAGACATAAATATTAARATTTCTTCAGGAATAAGTATCATATATCATAACATGCGATACTTCAAGATCACAATAATTTAATTTAGATTTAAAAAAAAAAATCCATATTCTTCACGAATATTGAATTATCACATGAAATAAGAATACGTATGGATATTCTTTCGGAATATTATACTTAGTTGTTCTATTTCAGGAGAAACAACTTGAATTGATATAAACACATGATAGGAAAATAAAATAGTAAAATAATAATTAAATAAAAAAAATTGCTTCTTCAAGAGCAATTATAGATCCCATATTGACTATGGTTGTAACGAGCAATTGTAGATCTTATAGTATTCTTCAAGAATACATAATATTCAAAGAATATATTGAGATATAGTTGTATTTCTCCACAAACTACAATAATGACGGTGGAAGAAATCGATTTCATAGCGTTTCTTCAGGAAACAACTTTAGATTCGTGACCTTTTGTAATGATAGAATTAAATAAAACTGATCTTCACCGTTCAAAATCAACCTTTATATGTCTTAAGTAATATATACAAATATCAACTCGATCCAATGGTTAGATTATGTGAAATCATCTTTTGAAAAAATATGCACGACGATTCTATGAACAAAAAGCTGTTTTGTTCAAAGTTCATTATTGAACTATATATGGATCAAAATAAGATCTCCACCGTTCAAATCGTAATTAGATAAGTCTTGAACATATTGTAAAAGTTTGAAAGCGATCCAACGGTTGAAACTTCGTAAATCGGTTCTGCAAATTTTCTGCGCAGAAAATTATCACGCATAAATTTTTCTATTATTTTGATTTATGAAGATTTGGTTTTGAAAGCTATTATTTTTCGACCAATCTCAATTGGTTAGAGATTCGTGCTGATAACGTGTTGTAAAACTAGAGAAAAGAGAAAGGAGAGTGAGAGAATGAGAGAAGAGAATGATCAAAAGGTGTATTTTATTATGAGACTAGAGTCCCTTTTATAGGTACAAGATTAGGGTTTATGGGTAGGATGGTCATTCATATAATATACAATTAAGGTAATTAATTAATTACAACAGTTTGGCAACTTATAATTTATTTTTATTTTTACCAAAAGCACTATCAAAGAACTTATAAACTCAGCCAAACACAATTCTATGGAAAAGTTTTGCATTTGAAGATCAATCTTGTATAAAAGACATGTAACAATGTTATGAATAACAACTGAATCAGCACAAAGTATAAGAACAGTTCCACACCTCGAATTCTTGTAGCATTTTAACAGCTATTATTCACTGAAAAAACTGCGGAATAGGAATATATTTGCCATGGGTAATACCAAAAAATTTCTCCGCATCCGTCAATGATAAATCTCTAGGCACTACTACCGAGAGATTTACCTAGAGAAAATTTCTCTATAAATCTTTCATCTCACTGTAATCTCTCGATATACATTTCCTAGGTGATATCGAGGGAATGTAATCCCTCAGTGATACCAAAAGACTATTCCTCCCTCGATAATTTGCCAAATGTAATTTTTCTAATGGAATTATGATTCACTCCCCCCCTTTTTTTTAATTATTATTATTATTATTATTATTATTATTATTATTATTATTATTATTATTATTATTATTATTATTATTATTATTATTATTATTACATTGTTGGAATAAATCTCATCAAGTGGCTCACATATTAAAGTAATCAAATAAATGTTAAAGGTTGTAACATAAATATTTTCTCTTTTGATGGTTAAGAGAAAATTAACTGAAGTTACAATTAGGAGTTTATTATTTAACTCCCTCGTCGGCAGATTAAAGAGAAAAATTATAACTCTCTCCTCTTTATGTTTAGAAGTAACGTATAGTAAAATTATTTATAAACACGAGTTTTAAATGTATATTAAAACTTATTTCATAAGATTTTAATTTTAAATTGTGCATAAATACGTGATATAATTGTATTTCATTTATTTGGACGTTGCTATGTATTTTGCTCATTTTTAGGTTATTTACCGAATATTTAGCGTAATTAAAGTTTAAAGAAAGGTGAAGATTCGAGTTTAAAAAGGTTTTAGACCATTTAGAGTTTGAAAAATCATTTATGAGTTTCGTATAGGCCTGGCCATGATTCCGGAATCGTCGATTTCGGTTCCAGAACCGTCGATTCCCAATCCCCAAAACGGGGAACTGTAACTGAACCGTGGCCTTACAGTTCCGGTTCTAAAATCGCAACCGGTGGTTCCGGTGTGGTTTTGGTTACGGTTCTTCACAGTTCCTGTTACGATTTAACGAGAAGCGTCTATAATAATAATAATAATAATAATAATAATAATAATAATAATTATTATTATTATTATTATTATTAGTAGTAGTAGTAGTAGTAGTAGTACTACTACTACTACTACTACTACAGAACCGCCGGTTTCATGATTTTTTAAAGCCTTAAACTGTAATCATAACCTTTAAAGTCAATTCCGCTTCTAGTTCCGCAATTGTTGACCACAAGTCTGATTTTAACCATTGACTACAATTTCAGTTACGTTTTCTTAACCCATTTCCGGTTCTATTTGGCTAAGTCTAGTTTCATAAGTCAAGTGTGTGTGAAGAAAGAGCAACCGGACCAGATCTTACAAAAAGATTCAAGAAATTTCGCAATACATGGGTACTAAAATGCTCATAACACTGTCATTACTTAAAATATGAAGATGTATAATATATGGTTAGAAAGATAATTAAATTGCTTTACAGTTATTTTTACGGGTTTTCATTTGAAGTTATATCAAAAGAGATATAATGAAAATCGTGAGAGCTGTTAGTGGTAGTGACCCTGTTAGCGGTCGCAATATCGGTCACTACCATGCGCTATTTTTCAGGCAAAAGGTAGAAACCCGATTAGCGATCTCTACCCAGGTCGCCCATGGGTCAGGAAACACTATAAAAATGCTATTTGTGGAATTGATGGGGTAGATTTAACTTACAGTTAGGAGGCTAAGATTTCATCTAAGAACATGAAAAAAAAAAGTGGAGAAACACAGAGAGTGATTAAGAGTAAGATTGAGAGAACTGGAGCAACTTTGAGAAGGAAAACACGAAGGACATATATATCAAAGGATCCGATCTATACAATCGTATGGTTCTATCTTGTTTATTTTATTTTTCTTTATGAACATAAAGTGTTCGATGAATTGCATAAATGAATGTTTAATCATGTCTAATTCATTCGTATTTTGGAGTTTTGTAAACAATGAAAGATTAATATTTGAACTTTTATTTCAATCAAGCATTTGGTACTTCAATATTTTTGATTCTTGATTTACAAATATGCATAATTGCTTGAAAACTCTTCTACTTATTATTTTAACAATTTATAAATTGAGAATTGTGTTTTGTTAATAAAACTATGAATTTAAAACACTTTAACCAATCGATAGATTTGAGATAAGAATGATGTTAAACTATTTCAGGCTTTTAAGAGTTCTAAGTGCAATTGACTACGCGTCTCGTAATTAGAACCATGGTTTAATCACTTCAAGAGAAGGGATAAACTATATTTGTGATTAACATATATTAAATTGATTCACAAACAATGGTTTGGTAGATTGAAAATGTTTTCCATTAGAGTATGAACCCTTTATTATTTTTGTATTTGTAATTCATCATTGCATAATCAATTGATGGCCATTTGTGCTTTTAAACTTGTAATCGATTGACAACCTTTTATAACCACTAGCTTTGATAAATCATAATTCGAGAGATGAGATATATTAATTAGGCTCTCAAATACAAGACACTCTGATCAACGAAATCGGGAGATTTGAGATTAATAGTGAAGTCATATAAATCTTTAAGACTTTTTGGAGTTCTAAATGTGTTCTTGACAATATGACTCACATTTGGAATCCATTGTTTAGTCTCTTAAAAAGAAGGATTAAACTACATTGGTGATTGACTAATAGTAAATTGAATCACAACAATACTCGAGTGATTAAATATGATAAACATTACACCCCCGTCTCATTTAAAAACCTCTCTTCTTACTATCGTGCTTTTGTTCTTGGTAAATTAGATTAATTAATTTATTATATGTTCATCGTTTGTAATGACAAAATTAAAATCATATTTTCCATCCATTCAAATAAAATTAATTTACTAATAACATTAATTGTCAATTTCTAAGATTTGGTTCTTGTAGAAATTGATCTTGCTTATCGCTTACTACATCTACACCATGCACTTGAGGTTAGACAGAGTATAAATCACGAATAAGTTTTTATTATTTGCTGACCCTTAAATTGGGAGCAGTCAAGTTTTTCACGCCGTTGTCGGGGACCAATTGATTAGAAATTTCTAATAATATATTATAAAACATAAAATAAACCAAAATAAACAATCTTATTAAATAACATAAAAATCAATATTTTTTCATTACACCCAGATAAAAACTATATAAACAAAATGCGCAAATCATAGTCAACTTAAAATAAACGACAAATCAAAGTCTTATTAATTTTTGAAAAATACAAAAATTCACTTAGAATAAACATAAAATCAACATAAAGTCTATATATTACATTCATGCGAAAATAAGGACAATGAAGTGAATACAATGTAACTTAAGTCCCGCATTAGTTCCACCTCGATAAATACTTATTTAATCTCCATAAGGGTGACATCAGAGTCGTGACTATGAATCATGATGCTGAAGAAAATAACATATCTCAATCCTACAAAAAAACACAAAATAAAAAACAACATGTTAATTAATTTTTATAATAAGTAAGAGTATAAAAAATGCATTGACTTCTAGGTTACTGAAACAACATGAAATGCTTATAATTTGTAATTATAAGACGACCTTAAATAAAATATTGATAGGAAATAATGCAGTCTGCTAACGATTATTATGAAAAAATATGCATCATGATACATTCTAATCATATCATTAGTATCTCGTTGTTAGAGAAACAAATAAGCCCAAAAGTTATTATTTGTTAAACAAAGGTTACATTAAGCAAAATCAAGAATCCCATATTCTCCGATCACATGCATATTTATTTATTCATCACAAAAAACCATTGTCATTTGATTAAAAGGGAAAATGAAATTTTTCGTCCTTTAAGTTGGCCTAATTTGACATTTAGTCCTTTTTTGGCCTGTTTGCAATTTCATCCGCTTTCTTTTAAAATTGTTACAATTTCACCCGATTGTTGCCAGACGAACTCAATTGTACCGAAGTTTGCTAATTAGGTGACAGCTTGTGCTGAGTTGTCTTTTATATTGGGAAAATTAGGCCACGTGGAAATGAATTAAAAGAAAAATATCTTTATTTGCCACGTAGGCATAAAAGTGGAACACAGACGCCTCATCCTTCACCTCGTCGACATTCAACGGGTCAAGCAACAATGTCCTAAAATCCTCAAAATGGGTTGCATTAATTCCCATGACAGAGATCTACTTGTAATAGCAATCGAGAATAACGCCGACAATGGTGGCCTGCTTAGTGGACTTAACCACCATCTGCGGCTCGAGAGGAGGCAACAAAACCCCAACCATAGGCTTGCCGGAATTCAATTAGGGTTTGAAGATTTAATATGACTGCGAGGGGAGTGATAGAGCGACGACTGAGAGAGATCAGGGATTGAAATCGTAACAGGCTTCCCGTTATGCACCTTGGTTTTGGCCGCAAGCTTTTCCTCCTTCTTCGATTATAGACGACAGTGACCCGGTGAACTGATAAGGCGGCGGCAGAATTCAATATCAATAAATTGGCGACTTCCCACAGTGGTGGCAGGCGAGGCGGCAATTCAATTCCACCTTGATGGACTACAACAAACGACGATGGGTAACGGGACAGGGGTTGTGTCGACAGTGGTGGTGATTCTAGTGATGAGCGGTCGACTCTCCGATGACTTTTGGGTGTGTCATTCAGGCCTTTTGAATTTGGCACGAGATTGGAAGAAAGAAAAATGGTGGTGATGGTTTGATTCGGTTTTTCTTGGGGTCGGGTTTTGACTGTGATGGTGGCTCGGCAGTGTGCAGGTGGCTGAAATCAGCGACGGTTCATGAACCAAACTTTTGTGCACCCCTTTTTAATAAATTAATTTAAAAGCACGTCAGTTTGCTCGCAAGAGTACGAGGTACTKGTAGGGTGATGAGCTTGACTCGAGTCGTATCTCTCGAGAAAATAACTATTCGGTGTTTCGGATGTTTTTCTCAATTACGAATAGAAATAAAATACATGTACATTTGGGGTTTTAAAGAGATTGAATTGATCATTATGGACTAAAGCAGTAATTAAACTAAGTATGTTTAAACTAATTATTCTAAACTATATTATCAACTACGAGCAATAACTAAATTATCAATAAAATGCAACCATGAACTAAACCTAATTAACAAATCTAAGAGCATGAACATAAGAAATTATCACTAAGCAATGTATCATATGAATCTAAGAACGAATAACTAAACATAAATCAATCGCATAAATAAACTAAAGTAATCCAATATCCAATATCCAATATTCAAGCATGAAACGATTAAACTAATTATTAAAACTAGAATTAACTAAGAAATTAACTAAGCAATTAACTACGAAATTAACTAAGAGTTTAGAGTACTTATTGGAACTAAGAAAAGCAGTAAAAAGCTCCAGCTATTCTGGAGTTGCACGTCGATCTTGGGCGAAGACTGAATCCCGAACGCAAATTCGATGTTTTGGACGCGTTGTTCTTCGATCCTTGATCCCCGTCTTCAAATATCGGTATAAGATGTGAAGTTATGTTTATTATAAGCTAAGAAACCTTATATAGTCGTCACCTCTCTGAAAACCAAAATATGGAGAGTATTTATAGATATAACAAGTCTTGGCGCGCACGAAACCCTAACATTGCGAAACTAGGTCGTCGCATTGACGGTGCGTCGATCGACGCAGGCTATGTCTTGGAGTCGACGCGGCCTGGGTGTGCGCGTCGACTGGGCGGGTGCATCGACTGACGCGTGCTTGGATCGACGCTTTAGAAAGTTGCGTCGACCGACGCCTCTTCAATCGACGCTTCAGAATGTTGCGTCGACAGTGCGTCGGCTAGGCGTCGATCGTCGCGCATCATGGCTCGCGTCGATGGAGCGTCGACGCTTGCGTCGATCAACGCGACAGACAGTCTGTCTCAATTTCTCGATCTTTTTTCTACTCGTTCACCGGAAAGCTCGTTCTCCTATTCTTGAACATCGAACTTCATCTATTACGCGCTGAACTCTTCCGGTTACTTAGCTGTAAGGTGAAAAACAACGAAATATCACCTATTTGCATCAATTACGATTAAAATACGGTAAAATAAGCTAGAATTATAAAATACGGAATTAATGCTTAAATCGTCCAACTTATACCAAAAACAAATAGAAAAACGAACTAAAAAGCTAATAAAATAAGGATAAATCTACGTTAATCAACTACCCCACGCTTAATTGGTTTGTTCGTCCTCGGACAAATGATAAATTTAAAGTATAACTAGAATGAAAATAAGTTCAAGCAAAGAGTCGTGCTATGCTACATACGTAATTTTGAAAATATAGGTACAAGTCACGCAACGTCAATCATTCGACCATTATTACATTATCGCTCCAAAACAAAATCATGCTTCCTCACGAAGGATAATATATAAGTGTACGCTCAAAAGCACTCAAATATTTTCTGCATGGGACGTGTATACACTCAAATCATACAATTACATGCACAATAAATAAGCACCGAAAATCAATCTCTTTTCAATCGCAAATTAAGTGTGCTGTCACTACTAAGAATCAGAAAAGGTCTTCGCGGGTTGTAATGTAAGGCTCTTTGGACGGGTATGGAATATAAGTCGTGTGGCTAACTCATGATCAAAATGATCAATAACTCACTCAACCTAACCTAATCACGAATCAATAGCTTCACCTCGTACAAAAGAAAAACCTCACTAAACACTCATAACGTAGCCTTTTAAATATAGCCTATTTCCCAACTCTCAAACCGTAAAACCGACTTGAAGCTCAGAAACCACTTAATCACAACTCTTTTACCTTTTAAACATAAGGCCTCATAAAATAAACAATTAGACTCAAGCCTTTACAAGCGCGTAGGCAATTACTAACACAAGACCCACCATCTTTCTTATCATTTTTTTTATTTTTATTTTTCCCCCATTTATTCTTTTTATGGGGTTTCTCTCTCTCTCTTTTTTTTTTTTATTATTTTTTTTAGATGGTGGTCCTTACTCACAAAATAATAAATTCCTAATAACAATTCCAAGACTCAAATAACCAATAAAAATACGAACTCCTACCCCACGCTTTTAATGGGTTAGTAGGGGTCGACTCAATAAAATCACTCATGGCTAAAGGCATGGATTATTTGGCTATGATTGGCTCATTCGGAATTTATAGTGGCTAAAAATATATGGATATGTCCGGAATAGGGTTTTATAAGCGCCTTAACTTCATTTTCAAAGTCAACTACACACAGCGGTTTCAAAGAGATATCAAGACTGAAACTTATTCAAGCACATGCAAAGATGATAATCACTCAAGCTACTCACAGGCTTTTTGCATGAAAAAGTTTTGAATTGACGCTGCTTTTAAGGTTTTGCGAAATCAATTGCGTCCAAGTACCATTTTACAATATATAAATAATAATTTTTAAAAATTATGCACTTATGCACGCTCAAAGATGAAAACAAATAATCATACGTAGTTAACTTCGACAGGCAAGCCATACAAACACAATTATCACGCAGGAATAGCAATTAATCGCACTTAAGCATATAATTATTACAGGCCAAGTATTAAATAAAATTACACAATTAATCAATACAAATCACACTCGACCACCCCCCTCTCTAAAAATCCCGACTCCGGATTGCCACAAATACATCAAAACTCAAAAATAGGAAGGAAAAAGAAAACATCCCTGAAATAATAGTAGTCGAGCCGCTACTCGTTGATTTGTGTAATTTGGCCTTGCTTGAACGTGCGCGATATGAATTGTCCTAAAAAAAATAAAATATAAAAAAAGCAAAAACAAACAAAATAACAATATTTTTGGATTTTTTATATTTTTCCTTTTTTTTTAATAAATAAAGCGTAATAATAAAAATAAAGATACAAGATTAGAACTCGTGGGAATCATCATCCTCGGGGTTCTCGTCGACGTCCATGCTAGGTGTGGGGTATGCCGCCTCAAATCGTTCCTCGAGCTTCGAAATGCGAGCTCGCATCTTCCTTAAGATTCGATGGTTTTGCTCGTAGTTCGTATCAATCTTCTCGTTGATGATTTGGAGCTTATCGAACATCTTCAATTGAAATGCTTGATTTTCTTCGAAAAATTGGCTCCAATCAGGATTCGGGCCCGAAGTAGAACGGTGGGCTTGCTCCATACCCATGTCGCCATCGTCGTCGTCCGGCCGAGACGAAGATCCTCCTTGAGTCGAAGACCTCACTCGGGGTGCCGGTGCACACGTAAGAGGTAATGAAGTGGTCCTGAGTGGGCTAAGTCCATTTTTGGCCGGACCGAACCCGAAGTGACGAGCGAGGCCGGTTATGTACGGTGCGAAGGAGAGAAGTGGCGTCTTGCTTACCGGAGTTCCCTTAGTAACGTTATATAGTCCTTGCAAAATTAATGGGAAAAGCCGGACTTGACGACCTTCAACAAGGCATTGTAGAACATAAAGCTCGGACTTGGTCGCATAGGTGGCCTCGTTCTTGCATAAAATGATGTGCCCGAGGATCTTGTAGGCAACATATAGGGCATCGTCTTGAATTTTTGAACAAGGAAATCGCTTGCAATCGCCCGTATTTCCCCCGGTGATCATCCCCCAAAAAGAGGCTAAGTCGAAGCCTTGAACTCCTATCGGGTGGTCCCCTTCGGTCGGGAAACCAAATATGTTGCCAAAAATCTCCTCGTCGACATAAACATCATTCCCACCTAGCCGACACGTGAACGTCTCGTCGTTCCGGATTGCTAAAGTAGAGAAAAACTCGAGCATAAGCTCGCTAAATCTGGGAAGGTGCATTTGGGCGAAATACCCACAACCGAGGCCATCGACATAGCGGGAAAGGTCGGTATGGTGTTCCGAGCCATTCGAGGCCTCTTCCTCAAGTCCATAGACGTTCGAAATCATATGAGTTGCAAACCCCCATTTTCGTATATTCTTAAAAATGTCCCCTTCCTTTTTTTCGTAAATTGGGAACGGTGTTCCATATTTCCCCGAGATATCCTTGCGTTTACCCGCTCGAGACATTATCAAATAATAAAAAAGTGGAACGGGAATGATAAACCCTGAAAAATAACCTCTTTGCTTCTTTGGGGAATTTTGTCGAACACTTGGCGTGCGTGTTCAACTAACTAAAAACCTAAGTAATCCTTGCACCAACAACTTCCCAATACACAACCAAACAACGAAATAATGGTCCCAAGATAAGTATAAGCGAAGTACCTCGTCGATTTTTCGTAGAAACGAACGAATTGCCCGAATTTTGAAACTTGGCCCGTATTTGCTCCTCGCCTTTGTAGCTCGTTTTGGGGATTTTGTTTGAATGTGAGATGGTGGACGTGTTTTTCTGGGCAATGTGGTTTGTGAGACGAATTGTTGTGGGTTGGTTATGGGTGTTTGTAAGAATTTGAGGAAGGAAAAGTTTTTGAAGACGGAAGGAACAAATTGATAGTTTGAGAATTGAAAAGTGGGGAAAAGGGGGCTTCTTAGACGAATTTAAGCTGCTCCCAAGGTTATTCCCGCGGGTCAAGAGTCTATGGGTCAGGTTGACGGGTCGAAAACTAGTTTTAAATGCGTTCTGGGCCAGTCTGGGTTTCGCGTCGATGCCGCGTCGACCGACGCAAACCCTATCGACACGACAGAAGCTGTTTTCTCGGCAGTTGCGTCGACTCCGCGTTGACCGACGCGAGCATCCTCGGCGTCGACGCGGGCAGAATTCTGGGCATCTTTTCTTCGCTCGTTTGATCAATTCTCCTCATCCGAGTTCTTCCATCTGTTCTAAAAAGATAAAAACCAAAATAAAACAATAAATAAAATAAAAATAAAATACAAAAGGATACAATTGCTCGGGTTGCCTATCGAGAAGCGCAAATTTTAACGTCGCTTGCTCGACGCTATTTTGCTCGTTTAATTCCAAACGTACGGTGGATCTCCAAACTTCACCGACTCGTGATCGCGATTCATCTTTCTTCCATCATGATAAGGCTTCAGTCTATGCTTTTGAACTTGAAAGGATGATTTTTCCACCTCATCATACAACGTGGCTACGCCGTACTCATCTAATTCTTTTATCGAGAACGGTCCGCTCCATGCAGCTCCAAAATTAGCTGGGTCATATTTACGCTCGTGATTATACAGTACTAATTCCCCAACCTCATACTTCAAGTTTTTGACTTCCTTCGTGCGAACCTCTTTTGATTTCTTCTTATTCCTCATCAAATTGTTGAGATGTGACTCGCCCTTGTTCGTTTTGCGTGAATTTTTTTTTGTTAGGGTCGAGGGAATCGTGCCTTGGCCGATTTATTGGTGGCTTCAACTTCACCCTTTGTTCAAACTCATGTGCTTTGCTCTCCACATCTAAATCATCTAAAAATTCCTCTACAATATCGCGCATGTCAATACCTAGAAACTCGATCAAGTCTTCTCCACTTAAGTGCATATGATCCTCAAACTCGTCATACTCCTTGCTTGAATCGACTCATTTATCCCCTCCCTCGATAGAGAATCCAGCGTCGTCCCCGTCGCTCAATTTGTTCAAAGTTGCGATTTCTCGTAACTCGTTAACGCATGATGTAATGGGGTCAACGAATGAATCATCCTCTTGCATGACGGGGGAGGGAGTGTTTTGAATATCTCTTTGAGAAAACGTCACTGTTTCGCCCAAAACTGTCATTGTCATCCTCCCTTTATGAACATCAATTAGAGTATGGGAAGTAGACATGAACGGACGCCCCAATAAAATGGTATGCTCCGTGCTTCCAGTTGGAACTTCTCCAATGTCCATAACCACAAAATCAACCGGGATTACGAGCTCTCCAACTTGTACTAAAACATCCTCAACTATTCCCAAAGGTCGTTGGGTTGAGCGATCGGCCAATTGTAGGCGCATGGTTATCGGCTTTAGTGGTCCAAGATCGAATTCTTTATAAAGCGAATGCGGCATTAAATTTATTCCTGCTCCAAGATCCAACATTCCTATTGCTTTCTGCCCATTAGCTAATGAAATAATGATGCAGAAACTTCCAGGATCACGTTCCTTGGGTGGCAATGGCTTCTTAAAAATTGCGCTAACTTCCTTCGGCAAATGTTACGTATTGATCCATCACTAAGCGTCTCTCCTTCGAGGCAAGTTCCTTAAAAAATTTAACGTAGGCGGGCATTGTTTTGATTACCTCCAAAAGTTGTAGGTTGATATTGACATTCTTCAAGAGGTTTTATAGTTCCATGAACCTCTTGTTTTCTTTTGTCGGACGTAATCGGCTAAGAAAAGGAACAGCATCCTTAAATTACGTCGTTGATTGCTTCGGCAGTGATGGTTCATCTTTGCCAAGGGTGTTGTTCGGAATCGTCCCTTGAATGGAACTAGGCACGTATCTATTAGTGGATTTATGTATCTTGTCTACTGGTTTAGGAACAATTTCCTCATCCTGGTCTACTATGCCATTGTCGATCTTCTTCCCACTGCGAAGGACGTGAACCGCCGACGCTTGCTCTGGTTGACTTGGTAGCTTGTCCTTCTCCTTATTTGACCTTGCAAAGTCAGTTGCTCGTTGGCCCATAGTTCTTTCCATCCTATCCATGTTTTTAGCTAGATCACGCACAACACCGGAAAGATGGTCAATTCCGTTCACCTTCTTCGAGAGTTCATCAATCTTTGCGTTCACCTTTGTAAGTCCCTCTCTATTGCTGATCGTCTCGGCCACTTGATTTTGCTGCCAAACCAACAACTGGTCGTTTGGTTGAGTCGCATTAGATGCCTTCCCTTGCGTATGAGAATTATTTTGTGGCGGTGGCACTGGTGGTGCTTGAGCATATTGTGGTGGGGGATATTGCGGATCAGGTGGCATATAATTCGGACTTCCTGGGCCCCACTTGAAAAGAGGATTATCACGATGCGGTGTGTATTTCTTTTGATTCGAATAATTCTGGATCGCATTAACCTCCTCTTGCTGCTCACTGTTGTTCGGACACATGTCTGCTAAATGCTGGGGGGATCCACACTGGTTACATGTTACATCCATCCTTTGTGCAGTGGCCTTGCTAGCTCGCTCGGCTTTCCAAGCAGCTAATTTCTCGTCAAATATCTCCTCACATTTTGCCTTGACTAACTTGCCATCATCTAAATCAGGATCGGGGATGGAAACTTTGTTAACCCTCATTTTACGAGGCCGAGAGTTGGTTTGTCTAGATTTTTCGCTTTGCTTTTCCAACACCCGCCTCACCTCGGTGGCTGTCAAATCTCCAAAATCTCCTCCCGCTGCTATCTCTACTTCTCGTTTCCCATGGTCCAATAAACCATCGAAAAAAAACTGGTTAGTCATCTCCGGAGAATAGTTGTGGTGGGGGCAAGCTTGCAAGAGTGTCTTGTAACGTTCCCAAGTTTCATGAAATTGCTCTCCCTCCAACTGCTCAAAAGTAGCAATTTGATGCTGAAGATGCCCCGTAGTTTGGGCCGAATAGTATTGATTTAAAAATTTCTCACTGATCATATCCCAGTCAGTCAACGAACCAGGCTCTAGGGATAGTAGCCATGACTTCGCCCTGTCCTTCATGCTGTACGGGAAAAAAATCATTTGTACCTCCTCTTGGTTAAGGCCATGAACCACAAATATTCCAACCTCATCAACAAAATAGTTCAAAAATGCCAAGGGGTCTTCATGGGCACCTCCGTGAAAAGTCGGGAGTAAATTAAGTTGGTGCGGTTTGATCTCCACTTCTCTTGCGGTGGGTCCAAGAACAATTGCTGACCTAAAAGGTACAACCTTTGGTCACTCCAAATCGCACTGTCTAGGTGCTCGATCTCCCCTTGGTTCCCTAACTCGGTCATTGGCTCTCTCGTAGTGGTCGTCATATGCCTAATGGTTCTCGTGCTCGTATCTTCTTCCGAAATTGTTTTGCTCGTAACCATGATCTTGATTCGCCAACCACTCGTTCATGTGCCTTTGATTGTTAACATAAGCGTTTAGCTGCAAAACATACTCATTCCTAAATGCCACGTTCTCGATGTTGTGTTAACGCATGATATTGTTGTTCATCTCTTCGTTTTGCCTCATATTTGCCATGTTGGGTTGGTGATTGATCACGTTGTGCTTCTGGACTCCTTCCTCTCTCATGTTTTCCATGTCTTGCTGGTAATTAGCCCAGTAGGCTCGGGGTAGTGGTTGTCCTTGCAACACGATTGGCTCACTCCCATACCCATTTCGAATGGGCGTGGAGGTGATATAGGTGGCGAATCGCCGTTTCGAATCGAATGTGCTCCTAACATTATGTTGGGAACTTGGTCGCAAATAAAATTAGTTGCTGCTGACGAATCATTCTCGGGAATAAAAATGGGTTTTGGTCTTGGTGGATTTGAACGGTGGATGTTGTCAATGAATGGTGCAAGGTCGCGTTTAAGTGATCGCCTTCCTTGCATAAACTCAACAATGCATTAACGTACCAAATGGCAAAAATCCCAAAACCAAGTGCAAAAATAAAATAAATAATAAAAATAAAAAGAAACTAATAATTTAAAACGAAAAACATCCTATATTCCTACTCGTTGCTTCCCCGGCAACGACGCCAAAATT
>BMAC01000131.1:2103502-2137105 GCA_014905375.1 Phtheirospermum japonicum
AKARAWAWAAWAYAYRTRYAYWTKKGGKKTTWWARAGATTGAATTSATCATTATGRACTAAAGCAKTAATTAAACTAAGKATRTTTAAACTAATTATTCTAAACTATATTATCAACTATGGGCAATAACTAAATTATCAATAAAAYGCAACCATGAACTAAACCTAATTAACRAATCTAAGAGCATGAACATAAGAAATTATCACTAAGCAATGTATCATATGAATCTAAGAACGAATAACTAAACATAAATCAATCGCATAAATAAACTAAAGTATTCCAATATCCAATATTCAAGCATGAAATGATTAAACTAATTATTAAAACTAGAATTAACTAAGAAATTAACTAAGCAATTAACTAAGAAATTAACTAAGAGTTTAGAGTACTTATTGGAACTAAGAAAAGCAGTAAAAAGCTCCAGCTATTCCGGAGTTGCACGTCGATCTTGGGCGAAGATTGAATCCCGAACGCGAATTCGATGTTTTGGACGCGTTGTTCTTCGATCCTTGATCTCCGTCTTCAAATCTCGTTATAAGATGTGAAGTTATGTTTATTATAAGCTAAGAAACCCTAGGTAGTCGTCACCTCTCTGAAAAAACGAAATATGGAGAGTATTTATAGATATAACAAGTCTTCGCGCGCATGAAACCCTAAAATTGCGAAATTGGGCCATCGCGTCGACGGTGCGTCGATCGACGCGGGCTGTCTCTTGGCATCGACGTGGCCTGGGTGGGTGCGTCGACTGACGCGTGCTTGGATCGATGCTTCAGAAAGTTGCGTCGATCGACGACTCTTCAATCGACGCTTCAGAATATTGCGTTGGCAGTGCGTCGGCTGGGTGTCGATCGTCGCGCATCATGGTTCGCGTCGTCGGAGCGTCAACGCTCGCGTCGATCGACGCGACAGACAGTCCGTCTCAATTTCTCGATCTTTTTGCTACTCGTTCACCGGAAAGCTCGTTCTCCTATTCTTGAACATCGAACTTCGTCTATTACGCACTGAACTCTTCCGGTTACTTAGCTGTAAGGTGAAAAACAATGAAATATCACCTATTTGCATCAATTACGATTAAAATACGGTAAAATAAGCTGGAATTATAAAATACGGAATTAATGCTTAAATTGTCCAACTTATACCAAAAACAAATAGAAAAATGAACTAAAAAGCTAATAAAATAAGGACAAATCTACGTTAATCAGTTCAGCTGATGATTTTAGTGACGGAGATTGAGAGTTTGAGGATGGCAATGGGAGAGGGTAGCTACAGGTTTGGTTCGAATTCGGGTCTGTGGTGGCAGACATGGTGATAGGTAATGACCGAAAAATAGGGAGGTCGGGTTTTGGATGGTTCCCAGAAATTATGGTGATGGTGCAGATGGGGCTCAAAATGGGAGAGTGATTTTGGTTGTTTTCAGTTTTGATTTTTCTCCTACAGTTTGGATTTTTCTTCTTCACAATCCTTCCTCTTTTATGCATACATGGCAAATAAAAATGTCTTTCTTTTAATCATTTCCACATGGCCGAATTCTCCCCAATATAAAAGACAACTCAGCACAAGCCGACGCCTAATCAGCAAACTCCGGTGCAATTGAGTTCGTCTGACGACAATCGAATGAAATTGCAAACAGTCCAAAAAAAAGGACTAAATGTCAAACTAAGCCAATTTAAAGGACGAAAAATTCCATTTCCCCTGATTAAAACTAGTACATAAAATCCATTGCCATTTGATTAAAGCATTAAAAATCATTGTCATTTGAATATTACTAGTACATAAAAAAACTTAGTAGATCGTGAGATTAATATAGTTTTAATAGTAAACAAATTATAGTTTTGTTAAAATAGACAAAAGCATTTATATCTTGGTCAAGAAATACTGTTATATAAAAAAAACTAAATATATATTTAAAATAATTTATTTAAATCGATTCAAATTGTGAGTGCAAAATCTATTGTTTGAATCACAGTGTGGCAACAACGAGAAAAAATAAAGAAGAAAGTTAAAAGAATTTTAAAAATGTGGGTTTAAATGTTAGATGGATTGTCAGACTCTGGATCTAAAAAACTATTCTTGGAATGAGTCCGATTTTTCAAACCTCAATCTAACATTATAGATGATAAAGGTTAAGAAAATCTAAAAAAATAAATTGTAAGCTGATTAGATTGGCGATTTAGGGCAAAATTCTTACCTAAATCTTCTTCAAGTCGCCTTCGGACTCAAGTCGATGGTGAAGCCATGAATATGGATGGAGAAGGAGATGAATAGATTTATCATGGATAGGTGCGGAGATTAATATATTCTTGAAGTTGCTATCGGATTTAGAGAGAACCTGATCCCAAATTGATGCACGGAGGGATATAGAAAGAAAGAAAATTGATGTAGACTTATTTGATAAAACCAGAATATAATTCTAGAAAAATATCTTGTTTTTCTTGTTGTTATTATTATTATTATTATTATTATTATTATTGGTTTTTGGTTCGAATTGATGCAGGGAGGAAAAGCAAGAAAAAGGGAAAGAAATCAAAAAAAAAGAAAAAGAAACTGTTCACGGTGAAAGAATAAAAGAATACTGATTTCAACGGATTTAAATTATATGGCTGAAAATAAATAATGAAAGAAATATTTAAATTACCTTAAATATATATCATATATCCCAGAAATAAGTGTTAACTAGAGTCTCGTATTATTTAGATAAAACTTAACTCGAAACTTAAGAAAGTGAACAAAAATTGTATTAATGGAAAAAAAATAACTAAAGGTAAATTTGAAATTCCTTTATAAAAAATAGTATTTTTTTTTTTGGCATTTTCTCTAAAATAATACTTAGGCCTGCTCAAATACCCAAACCCAATAAAACACATTAAATTTAAAAGAACATGTATTTTTGTATTGAGCTTCATCATTTGCAAAACCTACTAAAATTGATTTATCATTTACTCTGCTCACTTTCTCTCTCTTTTGCTCTCTAAGTCTAATCTATATCTCGGTATCTCTTTCTCAGTTTGATATCATATAAAGCACAATAACACCAATTCACGAGTAGATAGTTAGATACAATAAAAATGTATTGAATACCTAGGCGAGAACACCAAACATAGCGATACAAAGCCTGACTTGTCTGCTTAATACTATGAATGGCTGCCCCAAAAGCACCTGCTACGTCGACTCTCACGTTTTTGCAGAATCGGATGAGTTTGCCCAAATTGTGATTTTGAAATATTTTGTCCGATTCTCATATGATACGATTCTATGAAACTACGATTTTGCATGTGATTCAGATCAATAAACCAAAATAAGTATAGCCATCCACACAAACATTTTTATTACAAAATTATTTCTCAACAAAACAAAAATAAAATATCTCGGCCAGAATTAATATCAACTGTTTCAAAAAATAAAAATTAAAATCTATTTATACCAAACAAAAAAAGGCAATGATCGATTCATCTTCTCCAATCCCAAACTAAGTGAAAATGAAAAATTCACACAAAAACACGGTAAAAAGAATGTAAATGATTTATTCATACAATTCTTAATTTCTCATTCACGTAAAAGAAGAATTTCAGATGGACACCCAAAAATGCTAGCAAGTGAACAACACTGATCTAATTAATGTAACGGATACCAACAAATCATTTCAAATATACAAATCTGTCTAAATTCCAATATAATAAAATAAAAATGCATGAGAAAATCAAAGAGCGAAGAAAATTACTATAATAAGTGAAGAAGTGCATAAGCTTAATGTCACCTCATGGCTCAAGATGTTCATATCTTTCCCAGTTCACTTCTGCAAAACCAACAATCAACAAACCGACAAAAAAAAAAGAGAAGAAAATGGAACAAACAATGAATAAAGAATAGAAAGCGAGTATTAATTCCAGCCAAAATATGTGATTGTTCTCACGTAGTCTTGAATCAATTATCTCCTTGAATCGACCAATCAATTAGATTTGCCCATCGCAAGAACCCTAATTCCCTTTTCCTTAGATGCACTTCTCGAATCATTCTCTTGAATTACTACAAATGGAAATACATACGAAACAAAAGGGAGCTTGATAAAAATAAAAATTATAAATTCTTTCATGTGTAATCTGTAACACAATTTTGTCAGTGAAAATCAAATTGCATTTGCACAATTTTCTTTTGCGCAATATTTTTATTTTTTTTTGAAATAAATAACTTACAACTCGGGAGTTTCTTGAATATCCAACACGACATGAGCTTCTATATGCTAATAGAGTGCCCTTCGCAAGCCTCTCTACTCCAACTATATCCTCCCCGGATGTGGAGAAGGTATTCTCCATATCCAGTGGGGAGGGAATTGGAGAGAGAGATTTTGGAGAGGGTTTCTGGACGCTAGAACACCGGTGGAGAAGGCGGGTGGTGGCATGTCATCTGATGGGACCAAAAATTTTGGTGCCTCAACAATCGAAAGTACTGACCTTAAATCGATGATCAGCGACCTAAATAACTTTGAATGCGTGAACAGCAACCTGGTAGATATCCAAGAGACTCCTAACGACTGGATAGATCCTACAAAGCAAAACCCTAGCCAAGGCGGTGGACGGCCCCGGCGTAGGACCTCCGTTGCTTAAGTTAGAGTTTGTTTGAGAGAGATGGGAGAGCTCAAAATGTAGGACGTAAAATAATTTAGAGAAGAAAGAATGAGGCCTGAGTCCTCCTTATATATATAAGAGAAGTATTCCCAATCTAGGGTTCTCCTCTCCAATTAAAACTATAGTACCATAAATAACGGCCGACTTAGAATTATGATTCCTCCTGTATGCTAAGTTCCCATAAATAATAGAGTTCTCTCCAAATTACCACAATAGCCATGGACCTATAACCATGTCCATAACTGAAATCCGCCGGGACCCCATAAGATAGGCCATGCTTAGCTAGTAAGAGCCCAAAAAATATGAAGCCCAGCCCTTAGCGCTGAGCTACCACTCAGTGCCGAGTTGGTATAACAACACTTATATCATAAGAGGTCGCGACCTCACATAAGAGCTCGCTACTCCTATGTGTCAGGTCGCTACCTTCTAAAACAGCTCGCTCAACTCCTAGAAGGATTGCACCTTCTAAGAAATGAGGTCGCTTACTAAAATTAACATAAATACCTGCATGTTGTCAACGTGAATATTTGATGTCGTATCAGCTAGTACCCCACATTCTGGTTGGTTGAGGTACGAAACCAAGTAGAATGTAATCATGAGCTATACCGGAAGTCAAATAGTCAGGCTTTTTGAAAAAGGCACCGAACCCTTAACCATCACTTCTCATTTAAGATCATTAAATGTGCCTCTGCACCATGTCGGACACGCGTCGTCAGCGCGTTACCTCGTAATATATTTAATGTTGTGGGTCCAATAATGAAAGGCCCATAAAACCCTACCAACTTTCCCGCCTATCGAAAAACCTTTCAGTCTTTTCAAACTTTATGCCGCCCAACACAAAACACCTCTTCACCTTCACTCACCCTCATTTACACAAAACAAGAGCAAAACCACGCCATTTTCTCCTACAAAATTATCTTCAAGCTTCTGCAACAATCACAAGGCACAATCAATAGCACCAAATCTACCGATCAAGATGATGAGTAAGTCCCCCTAATCCACAGTATTAATAATAAATGCTCCAATTTTCCTGTGAATTGTTGTTTTGCTGAGTGTGATTTATCTGTCTTTCTCCCTCCCCATTAATTGGTTTATGATGAATATAGCTCCACCTACCTCCGACTCTCAAAACCCTATCTTCTCAAACCCAGATTTACCCTCTAACACCGACTCAGCAAAAATTCCCCTAATTCAATATAGGAGAAAAAGAGACCCTCCTGTGCCCCAACCCGGTTTAACTGATGAACCGGAAGGGGACCCTGGATAGACCTCGATGCTCAAACCAGAGATTTGACAAAAAACATACCTGTGAAATACCCTCTCCCCGCAGCCTGACCTTTTCATTTTCAATCCTGTGCCCATAGTACCACCATCGGTTTATGCCGACCTACCTCCACTTCCAGACCAGAATGATCTTGAAGAGTTTATAAAAACTCTTAACCTTCCTGAAACCGCCAAACTAGTTTTTCCCGACATTACTCAAACAGAACCCAAGCATCCACCTCCAGATCATATAGTCCTTTTTTAAGAACACTTAAAGACAAACTTTAGATTTCTTGTACATTGGTTCATGATTGCCATGTCGGAGAAATATAAGGTCTCAATTTTACAAATGACCCTTAACTCCATTAGATTCATAGTTGGGTATATAATTCTATGTACATACTATAATGTAGAACCAGATGTAGGCTTTTTCCATTATGTATTCAAATAAAGAACCAAAAAGGTTCCTTCTATCTTACTTTGCGCCACAAGAAGTTCTTTTTAGTGAGCCCATCCTATAAGATACACAAATGGCGAGTCAAGCTTTTCTTTTTATAAAATACCATGGCCTAGACATTCCTCACCGAGTGGCAACAAATGACTCTCGAATAAGAAATAATACCCTCCATAAAGAACCAACCCGCACTTTACCAACAGTATTCCAACCTCCTCGATGAATGGAGCCAACAATCTATAATGTAATGTGGCTCACGATTTTGGAGAGAGTTTTTTCATTTGTAGGTCTTAGCCCGCGACCTACGAATTTAACCAGATCTGAATTCGGTAGGTTCCTCAAGATATCCCATATTCCTTTAAATGCAACCTCATACCATAATTGACTAATATATTTCCTTTTTTGTGCAGAGAATATCATTTCTATTTGCCGATCATCGAGCTCGGAGGGAGGAGCCACCGTCCAACCTGATTCAAGCCCGGCGGTGACCCAGAAGAACGAATGCCACTCTAGGACGTTCTTAATAAAGGCAAAGGGAAAAGGATAGCTAGGGAGCTAACTCCTTCAATACATATACCTCCAGCTCTAAAATGATGTCGCACTCAGAAGGAAACTACTTCGAGTCTCCTGGATCTGGAAAAAGGCCTTGATAAATGTCATGAAGCCGACCAGGTTCAATCCCTTCTCGAGAAGCGAATGTTAATCCAGGTAATTTATGAATTTATGATCTTACACAATACCATGCTAATAATTTTACGTCTCACCATACTTATCATACATATTCTATAGCTGCAACCATGGATGGCTTCCTTATCTAATCAATTACTGTCGATGACCCCTGATGGTGAACTTCAGAAAAAATGCAACGAGCTGACAGCCTAGGCAAAAAAAACAGATGCAACAACTATCCCTGATGCAGGGAGAGCTGGATGAAGCTTGTTGCTAGCGGATGACTCGGGAAGAAGAGCTAAATGTCTCCAAAAGACAAGTAGAGACCTTGAGAGATGAAGCCACTCGATTAGGGGATGAAAACACTCGATTAGGGGAACGAATGATGGAATTAGAAGGAAAACTACGATGTAGGGATGAACAAATGGAAAGTGCAGTTCGTGCAGCTCAACAGCAGTGAATTACTGAAGGTCACCGTATATTCCTGAAGAGCGAGATAGGCAAAGAATTTATGGAAGCCTATAGGATCGAGCTTCTGAATATATACAAGAACACCACACACTTCTTGGGTAAAATGGCAAGAGGAGACAAAGAATGGTTTGACTTTGTTGTGGATGGAATCAAATCTCAACTCGCCGCAATCAATATTAAGTTTGAACCAGATGTGTAGGCCATAAATAACGAGTTCCCACCTTTATCCTTGTGGAAAGGCGATAAAGATCATCCCGTAAAGGCAACGTAGTGGACCCCTTGTAAAGGTGATGCAATCCCAAAGGCGAGGCTCGCTACCGAACTAGAGACCACTGTAGATGAGCTAGTGCCTGACTGCAATCCTTCTCGACCTTCTTAGCTTTCCTGTAACTTAATAGTTACTCCATGTTTTGATCGCGAGCTTCCATGTATGAACGAACTTATTTCTTGTTGTGACTTGGTTTATCTCATAAATTATGAACTTTGATATGCGACCTTTCTCATGATAACAACAAACCTGCCATAAGATGGTTATAGAAAAACATCACGAGACCTTAAATAGAACCATAACTGACCATGAATAATGTGAATCAGAAGATAGTTAGGTCGTCGAAACATAATGAGAGTAAATAAGAGATAACCAAGACTATAACTTAGTCTCCCGAGTTATTTTAATGTGACTTGTTTTCCCACACCCTCGTATAAACCTGCTTTCTGCACAGACAAACCAACCGAATTTTGAACATTTAGAGATCGCTAAGAACTTATAACTTGAGCTTTAGATCAACATGTAAACCAAACATGTCTCCCTTCCAAAACATCCCCGAGTATGTAAGTCAAACATACTCAAGGATATGTGACAACATGTAAATCAAACATGTTCTCACATAAGACCAAACAAGGCACATAAGAGTAAGCAAAGGAATAAGACAAAACAAAGCACATAAGACCAGGTAAAGCACATGAAACCAAATAAACAATATGAAAACGAACATATAAACTGAGAGGGAAAATGTAAGTCAAACATGCCTCCCCTCAAAACATCTTAGAATATGTAAATCAAACATATCCAAGTTGATGCGAGAACATGTAAATCAAACATGTTCTCACACAAACCATCCATTGCTATGCTCATAGATTCCATCACCGAACTAACAAGAGCGTCGGGACTTAACCATATTCATAAAACCATAAAGATTCACAGAGTGCTATAAGAAATCCTTTATTCATCGCTGATAAGTATCAGCCGATAATGTATGAAAAATACGATAAGAGTATGAATCCATCGCCGACCTAAAGGAGCATTGACCCATGATAAAAATAAATAGAGATAGAAGTGTATAAAGTATGAGCCCATCGTCCGGAGAGTTATGCATAGTACTTCTTCAAGTTGCAGATATTCCAACTTCTCGGTAAAGCTTTTACTTTTGAATCTTCAAGCACGTATGCTCCTCTTTGTAGTACTTTGATAACCTTGAATGGTCCTATCCAATTTGGACCCAACTTCTTTGTGTTGTAGATTGCATCAGCCCACTTCCAGACGAGGTCGCTGACCTGGAAGTATCTCTGTTTTACTATTTTGATGAAGGTTTCCTGGATTCGTTGTTTGTATCTTTCCACGCGTATTGCGCCCTTATCGCGTATCTCATCAATTGTTTCGACAGCTCCTCTGGCTATTCACTCGATTTGTTCCTCGTTGAATGTTGATAGCCGATGTGATCCCCCAACTATTTATGCCAGGATAACAACTTCCATACCATAGACTAAGCTCAAAGATGATTTGCCTGTAGTAGCTCGCGGGGTTATTCGATAAGCCCATAAGACGGATGCGAGCTCTTCATGCCAAAGTCCCCTTGCCTTTTCTAGTCGCAATTTGATTCCTTTCACGATAATACGGTTAGTGACTTCAACTTGTCCATTAGCTTGAGGATGTACCACGGAAGCAAATTTCTGCTTCTTCCCCATCTGCTTGCACCAGTCCTTGATCATATCTCCATTACATTTCGTTCCGTTGTCAGAGACCAGCACCAACAGAATGCCATATCTACAAAAAATACTGTTAAAAATAAAATCAATGATGTCCTGCTCTCCAATGCCCATCACATCCTCGACCTCTACCCACTTCGTAAAGTAGTCCACCGCGACCACTAAGTGGCGTTTGTTGCCAGGCATCCTTGGGAAGGGTCCCAAAATATCAATCCCTCACTTCGCAAAGGGGCAAGGTGAGATCATAACCATCATATCCTCCTCGAGCATATGAATGATAGGCTCCTCCTTTATGGTTTATGTCATTTGGGTTTCTATTTTGGTGGTGTATTCCGATCTACCCTCTTCTAGTGAGATTTCCATGAGCTCTTCATGAGGGAGAACAAAGCGGTCCTCCTCCCTCATTTTCTTAGAACTGAGTATACCTTCCTGCACATCCCCTATCGTTTCTCGTTTACCTTCGCTCATGCCCTTCCTTACCGTCATCTGATAACACGATCTAGCGACCTGCTATTCCGATATAATTTCCCCTACCTTCCTCTGATGATCAGAAACTTAGGGTGCGATTGGAAACCAAGATTTTTTGTTTCCCTCAACTACCAAAGAAAAAAATGGCAAACAAATGATTGTTTATAACTTAAAAAATATATTTCACTTTTTTCCTCAAATTTTTTTTCATCATTTCTCTCCCATTTACTTCCCTCATCTCTCTTATCTCTCAACTACCATTAATTTCCTACCACACAAAAACTTTATTTTATTTCCTCTCTCTCATCTTTCCACCATCATTAATTCACACCACACAAAAACTTTTGTGGGTCCCATTTGAGATTTTGTTTACCAAATAATATTATATCCAACCACTTACTCAAAAAATACAAATTATATCTGATCATTATCTTACCAAAAAAATCTTATCTCCCTAAAATTTTTATTTTCACTATTTTCTAGTGAAACAAAACAAAAATGAATGAAAGGATATCCAATCTCACCCGTAAGATTCTTCTCAACTCTTACTTCACCTTTTCCCCATGCTATAGGGAGTGCCAACTCGCCCTCAGTGATAACCTGCTCGCCATTGAAGCATAAATGGGAGTTTTCACAGGTCATACCTTTGCCCTCAAGTTCATCTGGTCCAGGCACTCCCAGTATATGATGTTGACTGAACTTCTATTATGTACAAATATTCAGCCGACCTCATATCCTGCCACCTCAGCTTCAATCACCAATGCATAATTGTGTTCCACCTGTAAGCCGCGTCGTTCGTCAGGACGAAATGATATTACAAGTCCTGATGTCGGGGGTCTCTTATTAATGACAGCGACCTCACAAGGTCTAGGCCTCACTACCTTTGCGTGTTATTTCCTCTTGCTCTTCCTTGTTCATTCTATTTTTGACCTCCCTCTTGTGGTTGTCTCTCCCCTTGGGCTGGCGGGGGACCTCCTGGGGTGGCGGGGGTAGTGGATATACTGGTTGTTGCGCTCCCTATATATATATAACTTATTTCAAGTGCCTTACCTTAATGAGTCTTTCAATCTCCTCCCTAAAATGTCTACATCTCTTAGTGGAATGACTGTAATTGTTATGAAACCTGCAAAAGAACTCAGATTTGGGTTAGTGGGGATTTGTGTTTGGCTTTCCGGCCATCGAATATTGTCTGGGGTATTTGATGCTCCATGATCGTGAACACCCTGGCTTGTGGTTATGCCAAGGGTGTGAACTCCTCATAGGAATTTACTCTCCTTGTGCCTTTGGTTGTCTCTCTATCAAGTGCTCCAGTGTTTAAGAGCCTACGAGTAGCTCGTATTGATTCCTTCCTCGGCTCTCACCTCTTAGACATGATCCTTTCTAGCTCTGTGACCTCCCCAAAATGTAACCTATACTCTTCTTAGGTTTCTTCCACTTGTACATATTTATCACACCTGTCTAAGACATATTCATATGTTCGTGCAACTCGCTTGGTGTTTTTCATGTAATTGTTGTGTTTTTCTTTGTGTTTTTAGATAGATTTTTATATTGATTTTAGTAGTTTTGAGTCGTTTTTCGTTAGATTTTTAGGTCGTTTTTCTTGTTTTCTTGTTTTTTGTGTTTCTTGTTGATTTTATATTTAATTTGGTTAAATGGGTTCAATTGATTTGAGGTTTGGTGAAATTCTTTGTTGAAAATTCTTATTTTTAAAGGTGGAGGCATTTAAGGCCAAAATTGAAGCCAAGCCTTGCCAAGGCAAGCCAAACTCCAAGCCAAGAGAGGCTCAAAAATGCCCAAACTTTCTGGAATGCTCGCCATGGCAAGCCAAAATCGACGCCAAACCATTGGTGCTTGTAAAAATTCACGCCAAACTGCCCACACTAGGTGGCGCTGCCCACACTGGGTTACCCAGTGTTCGAGCAGCGTCTGGCAGGCAGCGCCCACAAGCTGCCAAGTGCGCCCGCCCACATCCCGCGTAAAGCGCCCGTCCATACCGCGCAGGCGCTCACCACACTTCTCGCCCAACCTCACGCCACCAGTGCTCGGCGCTTGCCACACTCGTCGCCAACCTACTCGCCATCCGCGCGCCCGCAAAACCCCACGCCCACAAAGCTCCCGCCCTGGAAGGTGCCTCTGGGTCAAACTTGGTCAAACCCRGGAATTCTAAGCCTCTAAGGCTACTTCGGCCCATTTAAACCCAATTAAATATAATATAAATAGGAGACTTCTTTCATTTTGTAAGACACCTCTCATTTTCTCCCAACCCAAGCATGGGTTTGGGATTAAAGATCCTCTCTCTAGTTTTTAAGATCTATTTTCTCCTTCTTAGGTTTTAGATTTAATTTAAAGCTTTGAGGTAATTTCATTTTCAAGATTAGATTTAATTTCAAGCACCTCCTTGGGTTTGTAAGCCTAAGATGAATCCAAATACTCCTTTGGATTGTTACTTTTGATGCAATTACATTCAAACTTTGTTTCATTTCTTAATTCAAGTAAGTTTCCTTTCAATTTCATATTTTATGCTTTATTTCCATGCTTGTTCTTCATTTCCATGCTTTGTTCTTCATTTTATGCTTTTTGTTTTAGCACCTTGAATTCATGTTAGATCTTAAGAATTATATATGTAATCTAGATGAGTGACACATCTAGATCATAGATCGAGTCTTAGATCGTCTTGATTTCAAGTCTTTCCTATGCTTTATTTGCAATTTTATTTTCATGCATAGTTTTAGGTTAAATCTTAGATCTACACTTTGATGCTTGTTATTTTTCTTGAAGTTTTAAACTTTTATGTCAAATTTTATTTCTCTTTACATCCATGCTTTCAATTTTTACCTTTTTGCATTATTTAGGATTTTATGCATAGTTGTACCTTGTACTTGCATGCTTGTAATTGGTGAAACATTGCATTTTCTTGCTTATTCCCATAATTGCTTTGCATTTTCATATTGAGGCATACGACGAGGCATCCTACCAACATGTTATTTCAATTCCTAGAATAGTTTAGTTAGTTTAATTGCTTTATTTTTATTTTCCTTTTATTTTCAAAGCTTGAAACACATTGATTCCTTCAATTGAATCGAATTCCGATAATACCGAGCCAAGAACCCATTGATATATTTCAACACCACGAAAAATCTTCTAAGAAAATGGCGCCGTTGCAATTCGGCTTGGTTAAGGCTTTTGATTTGATTGTAATTTCTTTGTGTTTTTAGCTTATTTTCTTATTTGACATTTTTTGTTTAGTATGGTAGGTACATATAGCTATGGTGGATACATTATCGACATGGGAGGGCATGGTGAAAACCATGTTGGGAATGAGATATTGTATAATGGCCTTGGCAACGTGGGAGGGCATGGTGCAAACCACATTGCCATTGGTGGTTTTTGTTATGGGCAACCCGACATGGGAGGGCATGGTGCAAACCATGTCGGTTTTAGCGACTCCTCAGGTTCGGTTGATCCATATGGAAGATTTGGTGCTCCAACTCCCTTCCCGAACATGCATATTCCGACATCTGAGCCGTATGGTGGGTATAATGCTTCCAATCATTGCACGAGGTTGTCTATGTATGGCTTTGCGAGTTCGAATGAGTATGAGAGTGGCCAAATTCCGAATCCCAGACTCGATGATGGTTCTCTCACTTCCAATTTCGATTATGCCTCATTTGATGCCACCTATGGCACTCATGATTCCAATCTGTATGCGTACTTCGGAGGTTCGAGCTCCAATGACCAAAATGCCCCTCCCGCCTTTGATATTCCGGTGCATGCTCCTATACCGCCCCCCGATCCGACTCTCTTGGCCATTTTGCAACAATTGCAATCATTGTCCACTACGTTGGCCTCGCTTGATGATAGGTTTAATGCTTTTGATGCTACGATGGACCAATTAGCAAGCGATATTGATATTCTTAAACGAGCTCATGCAGATTCGTTACTCATGGACATGCTCCAAGAGTTAGTCGAAGAAGATTATATGATGGAAAAGAGACTTGAGGAGGAGGTTAGCCCGGATGTCAATATTGAGGATCGTTTTGAGGATGATGAGCCCTTATTCTTAACGATGAGCCCATTGTTCCTCTATGTGACCCCGATTTGTGTGTCAATGAATCTCGGTGTGTCGTTGAGGGCAACAATGACTTTTTAGAGGGGGAGGTGGGGGTTATTGATGATAGGATTGGAGAATTTGAAGATTTTCTTGGGGGTGGAGATTGTTGATGAGGGGTTGGGAGTCGATTCCATCGAGAAGCTTGAAGATTTTCGTGGTGTGGAAATTTTTGATGCTAAGATTAAAGAGTACCATGAAGGTATCGGTGATTTGTTCGAGCTAACACATACTTATTTGGAGGAAGAGGAGAACAAACCGATTACCATCTTGGAAAATTCGAACCGAGGTGAGGAGGAGAGGATGGTTAAAGGGCTTGATGTTCTTAAGAGTGCTATTGATTGGATACCGGGAGTGGTTTAGCTCTTTAGATTTGATTCTTGATGAAATGGTGAGAACCGGGATTTTGAGTTTGTTATTGGAGGGCTTGATGTTCGTGATGTCCAAAAGCGATTGGGTGAAGCCCATTGACTTGGTGCCCAAGACGAGAGGCTTGTTAGTTCTTGAGGACGAAGAAAGAGGGTTGTTGGCCACGAGGTCTACAATGGGTTGGAGGACGTTGATCGATTTGAAGAAGTTAAAAGTGGCTACCAAGAGAGATCATTTCCCTTCCCCATTTTTTGATAAAAGATTGAACAAGCTAGCCGACCAATATTCCTTTTGCTTCTTCTATGAGTCGTCGGGGCACTTCAAAACCATAATTCCACCCAAAGACCGAGCCGAGACAAGTTTCGGTTGCCCGCCTGGAACGTTTGCTTTTTGGAGAATATTATTTGAGCTATGTAATGCGCCAAGGACATTCTAAAGAGTGGATCCTCCCGACAAGAAGGAGATTGTGTTGGTGGACCCTCCCGTTATCTTTCCACCTTAACCAAAAGGGAGTACGTCGAACTAATGACGTAAAACAAGCGCTTCTTGGGAGGCAACCCAAGTTCTTCTCATTTATTTCTTTATTTTCTTTCTTTCTTCTTAATATGAAAATCCAAAAATATTTGAAAAATTGAAAAACAAAAAAATATTTTGTGAGATTCGTTTCTTGAGTTTATAATTTCGTGTAACTTTCTTGTATAGTGTGTTGTTTTCTGACTTCAAACTTGGGCGATTGGATAAGTGAGTAGCATTCATGAAGCCGGAAGATACTAGCCATGCTCGATTTTTGCTTGGATTGCTTAGATGCCTAGGTGGACCCCACCGAGCTCGACCAAAACTCGCTCGGTTAAGGAAGTTTCTATTCCCCCTCCTTTTACTTGGTTTTCATTAAAATACGGGTAATGCATGGTTTAAGTGTGGGGTGGGTAGGTGGTTAGGGTCCCGGTTTTTGTCGAAAAGCATGATTTGTCTTTCTTAACTCGAGCCTTGGCGAAGTGACGCTTATTATTTGCGCATTTATATGGTTGAGTCATTTTTGTGTCTTTATTACATTGTTGAACAACTCACGTACTTGGAAGTTTGAATAGTTTACTTGTCGAGTTTTTGCATGTTTATTCCCTCTTGTGTAAGGAGCTGAATTTTTGTGCTTCATCCAAACCCGCCTATATATATAAATAATCAACATTTTCTCGTGAAAAGATTGCAAAGCTCTAAAATCTCTTTTGATTTTGCTCTCAAATTCGGTGCAAACTAGTGAGTAGCCTTGTATGATTTATCGGCTTGCTTGCATTTTTATGGAAATTGCATTGAGGAGGTTTGACTTTGCTCGTACATGATTGAATTCGAAAATGACCTTGAGGCACATATATCACCCTTTTTCCGGCCATATCCATATATTTAAGCTACTTTAAAAGTCCCAAACGATCCCCCTTGAGCCTATGTCCTGTTTCTTGTTAGTCGAGGTCGATTTGAGCTCTTATATCTTCATAAATTGTGGGGTGAGAGTGTATGATTAGTTGACGAGAAATGTGAGGGAAATTGATTGTGTGTTTTGGGTTTTGAGTTGCTTATACAAAAAAAAAAAAAAAAGAGAAGAGAAGAAAAATAATACTCCAACAAAAATCACGAAAAGTGATAAAGCGTGCGTTCATGTGTAAAGCCTAATTTAAAGGCTAAGTTTAGTCAAAAGAAGCAAATACAAAAAGCTTCTAAGTGTTTGTGAAATAAAAGTCGGGAAAGTGAGTGAACGAAAGGGTTTCGAATGAAAGTGTGGTAAATTGGGAAAGGTGGAGCGATTATAAGCTTCGGGTTTTAGAAATTAGGATTCTGTGTGTTATTGATTACGTTTGATCGTGTGTTAGCCACTATATCCATATATTCCATACCTTGACAAAGAGCCAACATTACAACCCATAAAAAGACCTCTTTAGATTCTTGTTTGGTCATGTACTATGAGCAATTTAGAGCATCCAATTTGTGAAATCTTGACAAGGTGGCATGTATTGACCGACTTGAGCGTAAACAAGTCCTATATACTAAACACTTGAGAGAATTGAGCGAACACCCTCAAAATTCCATATGTGAGGAAGTCATCGATTTGGCTTGCATTTGAGAAAGAGTAATATGAGCAATGCTTGACGATAGCGAGTCTATGTTGATACTTCCAGCATTTTAATAAGGATAAGCACAGGGGTTTTTCTTTTTACATAATGTTCATTGCATGTACATTCTCGATTCTTTTCGTTGTTCGAGGACGAACAAACCGATAAGTGTGGGGTAGTTATTTTGCATGTAATTGTTGTGTTTTTATTTGTGTTTTTAGATAGATTTTTATATTGGTTTTAGTAGTTTTGAGTCGTTTTTCGTTAGGTTTTTAGGTCATTTTTCTTGTTTTATTATTTTTTGTGTTTCTTGTTGTTGATTTTATATTTAATTTGGTTAAATGGGTTTAACTGATTTGAGGTTTGGTGAAATTCTTTGTTGAAAATTCCTTTTTTTAAAGGTGGAGGCATTGAAGGCCAAAATTGAAGTCAAGCCTTGTCAAGGCAAGCCAAACTCCAACCCAAGAGAGGCTAAAAAACGCCCAAACTTTCTGGAATGCTCGCCATGGCAAGCAAAAATCGACGCCAAAGCATTGGCGCTTGCCAAAATTCATGCCAAACTGCCCACACTGGGTTACCCAGTGTCCGAGCAGCGCCCGCAAGCTGTCGAGCGCGCCCGCCCACATCACGCGCGCAGCGCCCATCCACACCGCGCAGGCGCTCGCCACACTTCTCGCCCATCCGCGTGCCAACATGCCCAGCCACCCGCGCGCCCGCCAAGCCCCATGCCCACAAGCTCCCGCCCAGGCATCCAGCCACCTGCGCCCAGCAGCACCCAGGCTCAGCCATGGTCGAGCCAAGTCGATCCAAAAAGTTCCAAAAGGCTAGCCAAGTGGAAAGGAAGGTGCCTCTGGGTCAAACTTGGTCAAACCCGGGAATTTTAAGCTTCTAAGGCTATTTTGGCCCATTTAAACCCAATTAAATGTAATATAAATAGGAGACTTCTTTCATTTTGTAAGACACCTCTCATTTTCTCTCAACCCATGCATGGGTTTGGGATTAAAAATCCTCTCTCTAGTTTTTAAGATCTATTTTCTCTTTCTTAGGTTTTAGATTTAATTTCAAGTTTTGATGTAATTTCCTTTTCTAGATTAGATTTAATTTCAAGCACCTCCTTGGGTTTGTAAGCCTAAGAAGAATCCAAATACTCCTTTGGATTGTTAATTTTGATGCAATTACATTCAAGCTTTGTCTTATTTCTTAATTCAAGTAAGTGTCCTTTCAATTTCATGTTTTATGCTTTATTTCCATGATTGTTCTTCATTTCCATGCTTTGTTCTTCATTTTATGCCTTTTGTCTTAGCACCTTGAATTCATGTTAGATTTTAAGAATTGGATATGTAATCTAGATGAGTGACACATCTAAATTGTAGATCGAGTCTTAGATCGTCTTGATTTCAAGTCTTTCCTATGCTTTATTTGCAATTTTATTTTCATGCATAGTTTTAGGTTAAATCTTAGATCTACACTTTGATGCTTATTATTTTCCTTAAAGTTTTAAACTTTCATGTCAAGTTTTCTTGTTCTTTACATCCATGCTTTAAATTTTTAATTATTTGCATTATTTAGGATTTTATGCATAGTTGTACCTTATGCTTGTATGCTTGTACTTTGGTGAAACATTGCATTTTCTTGCTTATTTCCATAATTGCTTTGCATTTTCATATTGAGACATACGACGAGGCATCCTACCAACATGTTATTTTAATTCCTAGAATAGTTTAGTTAGTTTAATTTCTTTATTTTCACTTTCCTTTTATTTTCAAAGCTTAAAACACATTGATTCCTTCAATTGAATCGAATTCTGATAATACCGAGCCAAGAACCCGTTGATATATTTCAACACCATGAAAAATCTTCTAACACTTAGCCAGTGATTTTCTTAGATCCTACCTCCTTAACCTTTGATGTAGTGCTCCAGCCTTCATCTCGTCTGTGACTGTGGGCACTTCTAATGTGGCCCTAGTGAATCGATTGACATAATGTTTCAAACTTTTCCCTGGTCATTGCACCATTATGAATAGGGATCACTCAATTTTTGTGTGTTGCTTATCGCTAGAAAAATGCTTTAAAAAAGCTGCCTTCATGATCTGAAAGTTGGTGATCTTCCCTGGTGCCAAATGGTGAAACCAGTTTTGTGCTATTCCCCTAAGCGTAGATAAAAAGGCTCGACATGCTACGACATCTGTGTATTGTCTAAGTACCTTCTCGTTCTCAAAACCCTGCACATGATGAGTAGGGTCGGATAACCCATCATACTGGAAATCTAGTGTCTTGTACCCGCGAGAAAATATTACTCGTAATATCTTATGTGAGAAAGGATGCCCCTTAGATTCCTCAGGTCCTGTTCCAGTGACCTATCTTTGTAAATCTAGCAGTGCCTCTTGCATGTATCTAAATGCTCGGGTACCTGATCGCACTCCGTCATCCGCATCATCCTTATATCGTTGACCTCAGCATTTGTATGATCTCCTTCGTGGCCTGTAATCCATGAATAGCTCCTCACTATCACTGCCGTCCTCCTCATCTTGTTGAATTCGGCATTTATAAGATTTCTACCGTGGTCCATTATCCATGAATCGCCAATCGTTATCGTCATACTCTTTCTTATCCTATTGGTACGTCGTTTATAAAGTTGATCACACGACACTCCATCCACAAACATTCGATATCCAACATCATCGTTATCAGACAATAATGTATAATCATCCGGGTACCTTCGTCTGCCTAAACTTTTAAGTAGCTCAGAACTTGGCTTCAATGGTGAGGATTCTCTGCTCCTTTTCCCGCAGTTAATTGCTTCGGCTTGTATTCCTCATCCTTCCGATCATCCTTTTTATTTCCGTCATCCTCTTTATGTATCCTGCCTGCCAGGATTTCATCAAGCTTTTCTTGTTTGTCTAGAGATATTAATCCCATCAAGCTTTCGAGGAGTCCCTTGCCGACCTGTTAGGTTTTTTTATTTGGTAACTCCTTCCATTCTTTTATCCCTATGTGGATGTCCCTCTACCTGATTACCTCAGGGTTTTCGTTGTGTTGTTCCCCTTTCGATTTTTTTTTTTTGTGTTTTGCTTTCTCGGTGAGGGTGGTGGTGTGGCGATGGTTGTTTGACTCATCGCTCCTCCTGGTGGAGGTGTTAGTCCTCCCCCTGTCGATTTATCCTTGCCTGCTTCCTTTGTCTTTCTTGCCCCTGAATCAAATTTAGGTTCTGAGGTGGCATACCTCTTCCTTTCATATTGCATTTGTGAAAAATCTCACGTCTTTTGCACAAAGACTCGATGTCCCTCTTTCCCACAGACGGTGCCACTTGATTCAACCAAAACATTTGGTGCCTCAAGAATATAAAGTACTGACCTTAAATCTACGATCAGGGACTTTAATAACCTTGAATATGTGAACAACAACCTGATAGATCTCCAAGAGACTCCTGACAACCTTATAGATCCTGCAAAATAAAATCCAAGCAAAGGCGGTGGACGGCCCCGACGTAGGCCCTCCGATGCTTAAGTTAGAGAGTGTTTAAGAGAGATGCGAGAGCACAAAACGTAGGATGTAAAATCAACTTAGAGAGAAAAGAATGAGGCCTGAGTCCTCTTGATATAAATAAGAGAAGTATTCCCAATATAGGTTTCCCCTCCTATTAAAACTATAACACCATAAATAGCGACCGACTTATAATTAGGATTCCTCCTGTATGCTAAGTTCCCATAAATAATAGAGCTCTCGCCAAATTACAACAATAGCCATTGACCTATAACCATGTCCATAACTGAAATCCGCCTGGGCCCCATGAGATAGGTCATGCTTAGCTAGTAAGAGCCGAGAAACCATGAAGCCTATCCCTCAGTGCCGAGCTGGTATAACAAAACTTATATCATTAGAGGTCGCGACTGATTTGTACATTTTTTGTATGTGATTTTTGTGTGTTTTTGCATTGTGTTTTGTTTGCTTTTACGTGTTTTAGGTTTATCTTTTTCTCATTTTTCTTCCTTTTAATGTTTTTAATTTCGTATCATGTTTAATGTTTTTCTACTCTATTTTATAAGTAATAATTTAATTTTGCTTTATTTCTGGTTTCAGCTTCAATATGAAAAAGACGAGACGCACGAAGTGCTGCTGACGCCCGCAACCAGCATCGCGTCTACGCAAGGAGATGCCCGCGTTGGTCGACGCTAGGTCGACGCATAGCTGCAGTAGCGTCGATCCTAGCTTCGTCGATCGATAACCTGTAGACGCAAGCTTGCAGTCGTGTCGATCCGTGCGTGTCTCGGTCGACGCACTGCCTGGTCGATGCGAGCAGCCTGACTCGCACCGACATCGACACTCGGACCGCTTCGGTCGACGCTCCGGCGGTTGAGCAGTTATTTTCAGGAAAATCTATAAATAGTCGTTGGTTTCTTCAAAATTATATCAGATATACTGGGGGGGGGGGGGGAGGTTCCAAAACGTTCGGATACCTCAAGTCCCTTTCCATCCAAATTAAATTGAAGATTTCGGTTGATGATCAAGTCATTTCCTTCGTTTCTCGTTCGTTCGTCTTTGAAGATATCGTTTCGTTGCTGTAGATCATTCGTCTGCTACTGATTTCATATGAATTATAAGTTTCCCGCACTTTCTTTTTTACTTTTGATTTGGCTTTTAATGTTGTACTTTCATTCGACTTGTTATTAGTTTAGTAACTCAAGCACGATTTACTTTTAATACGCTAGTTCAATTATGTTTGTTTTCTCATTTTCTAAATCCTAGTTTTTATCTCTTTAAATTAGTTTTAATTTACATATGCTAGATTTCAAATTCGTAGTTATAAAAATCAAAACCCCGAAAATGGATCGTGTGTTTAGTTGTAAAATTGTTAAACAAACATTTGTCGACGCCGATTGCAATTCCTTGTGATTCGACTCGAGTCAAATTTATCACCTACAATAGCTTCGTTCTCTTGCGGACGAGATTTTTATTTTTAAAGTGAAAAAGTTCGATTCAAATTTTGGCGCCGTTGCCGGGGAATTGACAAAGGCTGTCCAAAAATGTTTGTTCGTGTATGCTTTGTTTAGTTCGTTTAATTTGTGTTCTTTTGTCTCGACTGTTTTAATTGTTTGTTAGTGAATGCAAGGACGTAGGTACTTTAGTGGAGAATTAATTCCTTTAATCGACAACATTCACCGGGTAAGTCGAGCAAGACTCACCTCGATAGCAGAATCATCGATGGACCCGCCCGGAGCAAATCCTACAAAACAGAATCCGCCGGAAACTCAAAATGAACAAATCAATGCACCAAACCCGAACGTAAATCAAAATCCACCACTATTTAATCAAGACCATTTCAATCAACAAGCTAACAATTACGGCATGCAACTGAATCAGCAACAAGTTCCATACTTCTATCATCAACAACCGTTCAATCAACAACAACAATATCATCCACCTCGAGGCCCAAACGTTCCACTTCACAGGCCGTTCCATCATCATGAGCCTCAACTGGCTTATATGCGCGAATTTGCTCGGCCCGTGATGTTGGGAATCGAGGGTACCGTCGCGCAGCGGAAAACAAAAATTTTTAAAAATTAAATTAATTGAATCGAATTCAATTGACGACGGTCCAATTTTATAATCAATTAATTGAAACAATGTTTTAATTAATTTTAATAAATAGAAACAATTTGATTTTCGTAAAATCGAATAAGCATGATCGGTTTCTATTTAATTATGTATATATAACAATAATATATATATATATATATATATATATATATTAATATATATATATATTAATATATTAAACCTATATATAACAATTATATATATATTAATATATCATATATATAATTATATATTATATATACATTAACATATAAACATATATATATAATACTTATATAATCAGCATTACATATATATATATATATATATATATATATATATATATATATATATATATATATTAACTACAGTAGCATGCATATATTAATACATTACAAAATCACATGCATATCAAACATATGAACACAGCATGCATATGTAATTCATATCACACACACAGTACACCATATCTATCATATAAATACAGCATACACATTATTCATCCTTCATAAACATCACACACAAACATGTTGTGCAGCAACACGCACCTCAAGTCACGGCGACGGCCCGACGACAGTTCCGGCACGCCGACAGCAGGTAGCGAGGCGTCAGGGAGCGGACCTCAATTGTCGCCAACTCCGGCTTGGCAGTTCCGGCGGCGACGGCTTGGCACAACTGCGGGCGCGGGCGGAAGCGATCAGCACCACTTGGTTCCGGCAAAGGCAGACGGAATCCGGCCGGCAGCGGGACAAGCTTCGGCTCTGATTGCGGATAGACGGCTGCGGCTGTCGGTCGAGGCACCGGCGAGACAAGCAGCAACAGCGACGGAGAAGGGCTGTTGCTTGACCACTCGGACAGCAAGGGCAGCGGCGACGGGCGCTCAACTCCGGCGAATGGTGGCAGCGGATCGACGGCGAGCTCAGCTCCGGCGACGGCAACAGCGAATCGCTTGTTTATCCCGGAACACTCGACGATGGCGCAACTCCGGCGGGCTGTGGCAAAACCGAACAGCAGCGGCAGAAATCCGGCGATGCGATGTGTGGCGACGAAGAGCTCCGGCTATCGGTATCACACACCGAATAACCCGATCTTCTCGCGACGAAGCACTAGATTCGTCGAGAGTTCGAGAACGACGGAGAAATACGACGACCGAACGTTTCGGTGCGAAGGCGGCGGCCGGACGACTGGAGGCGTGGGGGCTAGGGTTTTTTGGGGTTTTTTTCGAAAACAATTTTCTCCCGTCTCCTTTTGTTTTAGGTTTGTTGTTGGTTTGTTATATATCAAACCCGTCTCTGTTGGTCTTGTGTATATCCCTCAAAAAACTTCTTCCTTTTTCTTTTAATAACCGTGTGGGCTGGGGCTCAAGGAAGTTTTTATTTTATTTTTATTTGTTAAATCAAACTCAAGCCCAAAACTTAAAAGGGTTGAAAGTGGGCTGGGCCTAATTAAAACAAAACCAATTTTTGTTTCTTGTTTTTTTTAATTAAAGAAAAGCCCAAGCCCAAAAATAAATCCAAGCCCTTATTTATTAAAAGGAACAAGCCCAAAAATAAAAGAACCCAAGTCTTTTAAAATAAACCGGCCCAATAACATTAAACGGTTAATTGGGTCGACCCTATTTTAAATTAAAAAACCAATCGAAATTAAATCATTTCTCACAAACGATAATTCCGAAAAATATAACAATTATATTTTCGCGGCCAGAATAATTTTCTCGTATTTTTCTCAATTCATAATCACAATTATGAGATTTAGATTCAATCATATTGATATCTAATTATGCTAAAATTAACAATTAATTTCTAGCTGTCGTTTTCAATAATCAGGAAACACGTGGTGTGACCCTCAATGGTTCAGGTGTAAGCTAGCCGTGGGTTCACAACACATTGTGATTCGAACAACACATTGTTCTTATATGAACTCGTCCCTTAGAGTCCCTGATTAAATAAAACTCATTTTACTTAATCACTGGTCAAACCAGAACCCAACGAATTATGAGAGGCGCCTAGCAACTACGCATCATAATTCCCTAGATACAAATGAAGTGCCTGCAAGAACCTTGTGATATAGCTTATATGTACAGTACGATCCCTTCGCGATCTATGTCCCGATTGAACAAGAGGTATTGGTTCATCGAGACCTCTTTCTAGTTCAATAACTGTGTGTACGTTCTAGGTTCAAGATAATCCGTTCGTGTGTGACTTAGAGAAACACATTTCTCTAAACACCCCACTATCAGCTCTGGCCAGAGACTCCGAGGATTTATCAACCATCAGAACACACAGGACATCCATGACTTATCATGCGTCCGAATCCCCTACTACCATGCACAGACTTCCCACTAGATTCCCGACTATGCGAACGTTGCCCCTTTTGATCGGCCTCCAAGGAGACACAGAGACAGGTCACAACATAGCCTGTCCTCTAGTGAAGTCACGATGAGGTCTGGGTCTTAAGGATTAATGTTGTACGCTATACCATAGAAATCATCTACTCGATGAGTGGGAACCACTTAGAGATTTCTAGGTGAGGGAGTTCAGTGAACTCATCTTATGAGCACCTACTTATGTATGTCGATGTCCAGACACCGTGACCGATGAGACGCGGTCCACATACACTAAGTACTAGTCTTAACGGGAAAGGTCTGTATCCTCATTATGGCGTAACCCTATGACTAGGAACAAGTTCGACGAGTTACATTACGTACTGGATTATCTCACGGTTCAACTAGACCAATCCACTGTAATAAAGTAACATCATCAGGACCATACCTATGCAACTAGCATGGGACAAAAGATATGGAATGCCAATATGTATAAAAAGATATTATTACGAATAAAAACCCGATTGTATTACAAGAGAATGGTCAGACCACAGCCACAAGTTGGCTTGTCGGTCACCCTATTCTAACACGTGATTGGCCCGTCCCCATTATGCATTCGCCTAGGCCCAGTGGCCCGAGATTATGAACTCAAGGCCACTCATTTCAATCTTTTCCCCTCTTTCTATGGGCTTCCTAACGAAGATCCGATAAATTTTATTCGGAAATCCTATTCGTCATCCAAACATTTCCATTGCAAGGACTCTGTGAAGAACAGTTGAAAATGAGGTGTTTTCCTTATACTTTGAAGGAACGTGCTGAAAATTGGTTTTTATCGTTGGAGCCTGATTCTCTTACAAATTGGGACATGGTGTATGATCGTTTCATGGGGAAGTATTATTCGAACCAAATGACGGCTCAACTTCGAGTAAAGATAGCGTCATTTAATCAGACTGAAGGAGAAACGTTCCATGAAGCTTGGGAACATTTTAAGGGACTTTTGACGCAGTGCCCACATCATCATTATCCGCCCGAGCTCGTCAACCAATTCTTTTATGATGGGCTCATTCTTACGTTTCAGTATAGGTTAGATAATGCAGCAGGGGGAGAGATCGTATCACGAACCGCTCAGGAAGTATGGGACATATGCGAGTCAATAAGCTACAATTCTCAACAGAAAAGCTCACGACCAAAGAAAGTAGTTGCTCATGAGATCGAGATGTCAAACGCATTCCCTGATGATACAAGAAGAATCACTGAATTGACGAGGCAAGTAGCCTCATTACAGACACAAAACACGATTCTTTCTCAAGGCGTGCCCCAATCACCAATGATATCAGAAACGTGCGGCATGTGCGGAGTGTAAGGGCATGGAGCTAATACATGCCAAGCAACATTTGAACCAACCGAGGAAAATAATGAACAAGCACTTGCTATTCAGGGCTTTCAAGCAAATCAACAAGGGAAAGGATATCAGAATCATTACCCACGAAATAATAATTCATTTTCGAACACTTACAATTCGGGATGGAGGAATCATCCATATTTCTCATGGTCGAACAATCAAAATGTGGCGAATCAGACACCGAACCCAAGGCCACAAAACAACTTTGTTCCCAAACAGCCATATCAACAACAATGGGGACAAGGTCAATTTTCATTCTCAGCTTGACCAATGCAACAATCACAACCGCCAGGGCAAGGACAAGGTCAAATACCATTTCCTCCACCTCCACCAAATCAAGCACCCGTTTCACCAATGCTCGAGGAGACATTGCGTACATTCATGCAACGCACTGAGTCAACATTGCAACGCAATGACAAACGGATGGACAAGATTGAGACAACCCTTGGCCAACTCGCCAAGCAAGTAGGAAAGAATGAGCAAGGATAGTTGCCAAGTCAATACTCGCAAGGACAAGCCATCACAGTGCTTAGGAGTGGGCAAGTTGTGAATAATAACGTTGCATCTCCCGATGAGAAATCTAACCAATCACAAGTTCAAACCAATGGAGAAAGCAAGAAACTGAATGAGAAAGAAGGCAAGGAGACGACTATCACCCAGTCTCCGGGTAATGATGAAAAGGAAGTCGAGCCTAAGACGACTCTTCACAAAACTTCTAATCCATATCGACCTCCCATTCAATATCCAAGTCGTCTTCGAGAGGAAAAGAAAGATAAGTAATTTCTTGAACTTTATAATATGCTTTCCAAAGTTAACGTTAATTTGCCTTTGCTTGATGTTATAAGAAACGTTCCCGCATATGTCAAGTTCTTCAAAGACTTGGCATCAAAAAAAGAAGATTTTCTAAAAATGAAAAAAATTGTATTTCAAATGCGGCGAGCGTAATCTTACGAAATCCCCTTCCCCCAAAAGAAAGTGACCCCGGGAGTTTTTGTTAAAAATTACTTTGGGAAATGGAAAAGAAACTCGGGGTATGCTTGATCTTGGGGCGAGAATCAATTTAATGCCTTCGTCTATTTCTGAGCAGTTTGATTTAGGTTCACTTAAGCTAACAAAGATGCAACTTCAATTGGCAGACCGGTCGGTAAGGTACCCGAAAGGAATTGTCGAGGACGTTCTCGTGCAAGTTGGGAACCTTATAGTACCCATTAACTTCGTGATTTTAGACATGGGTGAAGTTCAAGATGATAACCGAGAGCATATGATTTTGCTGGGTCGACCCTTCATGGCCACGACCAACACGCTGATTGATGTGAAGAATGGGAGCATGACTTTGTCCGTATTAGATGAATCGGTCACATTCTCTATCCACGATTTCCAGGCAACTCCATCTTCATGAACGCAGAGTGTTCATTTGTGGACTCTATTGATTCAATTGTGCAAGACAAATTTGAGAAGGAATCTGACATCCATAGATTTCTCGATCACAACGACGATTCTTGGCTCGCCAGGGACGGCGATTGGCTTGAGCCTAATTCTGAGGGGGTGATTGATCTTTGTGAACCTTAAAATGATAAACTGGACATCAAACCAAAGTTCGAGCTTAAGCCTCTTTTGAGTCATCTCAAGTAAGTTTTTCTTGAGGAAGTCATGAAGAAGCCGGTGATCATTTTTGCCGAACTAACCAAAGCAGAAGAAAAAGCGTTGATCGGTGTTCTTAAAAAGTTTCAAGGAGCCATTGGCTTGAGTTTGGGAGATATTAAGGGTATAAGTCCAGCTACATGCATGCATCATATCGTGCTGGAAAAAGGAGAAAAGCCAATTCGGGATGGTCAACGCCGTTTGAATCCTACTTTAATGGAAGTGGCGAAGAAAGAGATTTTCAAATTTCTCGATGAGGGAATTATTTTCGCAGCACCTGATAGTGAATGGGTGAGCCCTGTTCATATGGTATCAAAGAAGGGAGGAATCACGATCATTGAAAATGATAAGGGACAAATTTTGCCGACTCGGCTGACGACCGGGTGGTGGATGTGCATCGACTACAGGAAGTTTAGTGCTGCCACAAGAAAAGATCATTTTCCGCTTCCCTTCATTGATCAGTTGCTCGACAAGTTGGCTGGGCACCAGTACTACTGCTTCCTCGATGGTTTGTCCGGATACTACCAAGTTGCCATAGCACCAGAGGACCAAAAGAAAATGACGTTAACTTGTCCATTCGGGGCATTTTCCTTTTGACGGATGCCATTCGGCTTGTGCAATGCGCCAGCAACTTTTCAACTTTGCATGATTTCCATTTTTACGGATATGATAAACGATTTTCTTGAGGTATTCATGGATGATTTTTCAATATTTGGCTCTTCCTTTACTTCTTGTCTTGCTAATTTATCTAAGGTGCTTCAAAGATGTATAGAGAGTTATTTAACGTTGAGATGGGACAAGAATCATTTCATGGTTAAAAGTGGTATTGTTCTTGGTCATGTCTTGTCTAGTAAGGGTTTAGAGGTAGACAAGGCTAAGGTTGATGTTATTTAAAGTTTGCCACCTCCCACAAACGTTAAAGGTGTTCGAGTTTTCTTAGGGCACGCGGGCTTCTATCGGCGATTTATAAAAGGTTTTTCAAAAATTAGTCGCCCGCTGTGTCATTTGCTAAGTCTTGATGTACCAATTGTTTTTGATGAATCATGTTTGAGTGCGTTTAAACTGCTTAAGGAAAAATTGAACACGGCTCCGGTGGTCGTTGCTCCAAATTGGTCCCTCCCCTTTGAAATTACGTGTGATGCGTCAAACGATGTCGTGGGGGCTGTTTTGGGACAACGATTGGATGGTCTCCTCCGTGTGATTTATTATTCGAGTCTTATGTTGAATGAGGCTCAGAGGAACTATACCACCAACAAAGAATAACTTTTAGCCGTGGTGTTTTCTTTGGAGAAATTTCGATCGTACATTATTGGTTCAAAAGTTATTGTCCATAGTGATCACGCGGCTTTTCGTTACCTTTTTAACAAAACCCAAAGTAAGTCGCGTTTGATCCATTGGATACTTTTACTTCAAGAATTGGACGTCGAAATCAAAGATAGGAAACGTTTTGAAAATGTTGTTGCGGACCATTTGTCCCGTTTAGATAGAGAGGGGATGTGAATGAACAGGGTTTTATAAATGATATCTTTCCTTATGAATTAACTTATGCTATTTCTTTGCATGATACCCCTTGGTTTGCTGACATTGTCAATTATTTGGTTTGTGTCCATGTGAGGGCGATTTATCCTTCCAAGAATGGAAGAAATTTCTTTCTAAGTGCAGGTCTTGGGATGACCCGTTACTTTTCTGATTCGGGAAAGATGGAATTATTCGAAGATGCATTCCCGAGGAGGAGCAAAAGAGCATTTTATCATTTTTCCACGATCAACAATGTGGCAGCCATTTTGGAGGGCAGAAGAGTGCTTACAAAGTTCTCCAGTCGGGATTCTATTGGCCAGGTTTGTTTAAGGATGCTCATGAATTTTGCAAGTCCTGTGGTCGCTGCCAACGTTTGGGAAATATTGGCAAACGTGATGAAATGCCGCAAACGAGCAATCTTGTCATGGAAGTGTTTGATGTGTGGGGCATAGACTTCTTGGGCCCAATTCCGGCATCATTTGGTTATGAATATATCTTGTTTGCCGTTGATTATGTGTCCAAGTGGGTCGAAACCATTCCCACTAAAACGTGTGATGCCAAGGTTGTGCTCAAGTTTTTGCAATTAAATATATTCAGTCGGTTCGAATTTCCGTGAGCAATTATTAGTGATGGAGGCGCACACTTCTGTAACAAGTCATTTGACAAATTGATGACGAAGTACGGGGTTAAACATAAGGTGGCCACGGCATATAATCCTCAGACGTCAGGCCAAGTCGAGACGAGTAATAGGCAATCAAAGCTATTTTGGAGAAGACCGTTCATCCGAATCGTAAGGATTGGTCAACTAAGCTCATTAATGCTCTTCGGGCATACCGAACGGCGTACAAGACAGTTCTAGGGACCAACCCTTATCGGATGGTCTATGGCAAGGCGTGTCATCTTCCAATTGAGATGGAGCACCAAGCTTATTGGGCGATTCGTGCAGTGAATTTTGATTTGACACAGGCTGGTGCTACAAGAGGACTGCAAATTGAAGAACTTGATGAAATACGTAATGAGGCCTACGATAATGCGAATATTTACAAAAATAAGGTGAAGGCCTAACATGACAAGAAGATCACTGCTAAAGATCTTCGAGCCGGTATGCAAGTTCTGCTATTTAACTCTCGTCTCGAATTGTTTCCCGAAAAACTCAAATCACGTTGGAGTGGCCTGTTTCTGATTAAGGAAGTTTTTTCGTATGGAGTTGTGAAGTTGGTCAACGAGAATATGAATGAAAGTTTTCAAGTAAACGGCCACCGAGTTAAGCCGTACTTTCAAGAATCAGGGATGGATCATGCTAAGGAGACTGTGACTCTCATTGACCCGTTCTCGACTTAGATGATGTGAATTCGTCAAGCTATTGACGTTAAACAAGCGCTACTTGGGAGGCAACCCAAGCCTTTTTAACTTTGTTTGTTTTTGTGTATTTTTATTCTTTTTGTTTCAGTTCCCCTTTGATATTAAAGCCCGTTGGATGGTTTTGTACGCTCGACTCATCACCACAAGCGCGATTTCAGGGACACATCTCTCTTTCTCTTACCTTTTACCATACTTTGCTTAACTTCTCATTTTATACAATGTGGACATTGTATGGTTTAAGTGTGGGGGGGTTTGTCTTTGGTTAGTAATTTAATTGTTCGTATGCTTGCTTGTGATTGATATGAGTCGTGTGTATTTATATTGACTGGATCCTTGACGAAGTGACGTGGTTAGATGCTTTGGTTAGGGTATTTAGACTTCCGTTCGAACAATAATGTAATTGTGGGGAATGAAGTGTAAAGAATCTATGAAGTGTCTTGTCTTCTGTTTTATTCTTTTTTCATTCTAACGAATCGAATACTCTCTACTAGCCCCGTTTTCAGTTAACCTCTATAGGACTTTATGTAATTTTTATTTTATTTTGGAGATGTTAAAACTCCATGTGCAAAATCAAAAAATATTATCAGTTGCACTTAGCAACGTAAGATCGGAGTCAATGAACTCTCGTTGTTGATTTATGTAAATTATGTTCGTTAGTACCTCATCTCTATGGTTACTTTTCTAAAAAAAAATTAAATAAAATAAAATAATAATAATAATAATAATAATAAGTACAAGAAAAGAAATCCTTGTACAAGTTAAGTTCTTATTTTCGTTTTTACTTCTTAGATTGTATTGTTAAAGAGGTGTATAGATTGTTAGAATAAGGTGACCAACAAGCCAACTTGTGGCTGTGATCTGACCATTCTCTTGTAACACAATCGGTTTTTATTCGTAATAATATCTTTTATACTTATTGGCATTCCATATCTTTTATCCCATGCTTGTTGCATAGGTATGGTCCTGATGAAGTTACTTTATTACGGTGGATTGGTCTAGTAGAACCGTGAGATAATCCAGCACGTAATGTAACTCGTCGAACTTGTTCCTAGTCAAAGGGTTACGCCATAATGAGGATACAGGCCTTTCCCATTAAGACTAGTACTTAGTGTATGTGGACCGCATCTCATCGGTCACGCTTTCTGGACATCGACATACATAAGTAGGTGCTCATAAGATGAGTTCACTGAACTCCCTCACCTAGAAATCTCTAAGTGGTTCCCACTCATCGAGTAGATGATTTCTATGGTATAGCGTACAACATTAAACCTTAAGACCCGGACCTCACCGTGACTTCACTAGAGGACAAGCTATGTTGTGACCTGTCTCTGTGTCTCTTTGGAGGCCAATCAAAAGGGGCAACGTTCACATAGTCGGGAATCTAGTGGGAAGTCTGTGCATGGTAGTAGAGGATTCGGACGCATGATAAGTCATGGATGTCCTGTGTGTTCTGATGGTTGATAAATCCTCGGAGTCTCTGGCCAGAGCTGATAGTGGGGTGTTTGGAGAAATGTGTTTCTCTAAATCACACACGACCGGATTATCTTGAACCTAGAACGTACAGACAGTTATTGAACTAGAAAGAGGTCTCGATGAACCAATACCTCTTGTTCAATCGGGACATAGATCGCGAARGGATCGTACTGTACATATAAGCTATATCACAAGGTTCTTGCAGGCACTTCATTTGTATCTGGGGAATTATGATGCATTGTTGCTAGGCGCCTCTCATAATTCGTTGGGCTCTGGTTTGACCAGTGATTAAGTAAAATGAGTTTTATTTAATCAGGGACTCTAAGAGACGAGTTCATATAAGAATAATATGTTGTTCGAATCACAATGTGTTGTGAACCCACGGCTAGCTTACACCTGAACTATTGAGGGTCACACCACGTGTTTCCTGATTATTGAAAACGATAGCTAGAAATTAATTGTTAAATTTAGTATAGTTAGATATCAATATGATTGAATCTAAGGTTCATAATTGTGATTATGAATTAAGAAAATACGAGAAGGTTATTTCGGAYGCGAAAATATAATTGTTATATTTTTCGGAGTTATCGTTTGTGAGAAATGTTTTTATTCCAATGGGGTTTTTGATTTAAAAATTGGGTCGGCCCAATAAGCTATTTTAAAGTTATTGGGCTTGTGATTTAAATGATCCAATAAGCCATTTTAAATTTAATTGGGCTTGTGATTTAAATGATCCAATAAGCCATTTTAAATTTAATTGGGCTTGTGATTTAAATGATTTAATAACTTTTTAAAGTTATTGGGTTTGCTTAATTTGGGCCAACACATCAAGCCTATTTAATTGGGCTTGCGATTTAAATTAAAAAAAAACTTTTAAAAACAATGATAAAATAAAGAAGAGGGCTGGGAAGGGTTAAGGAACAGACGAGGAAAAAAAAATTCGGCAAGAACAAACCCTAGTCACCGAAAGCTCCCATCCGTCCACCTCCGGCCGCCGCCGCTTGGCGCCGGCCGCCGTCGCACCGAAACGTTCGGTCCTCATTTTCGTTGTTTTCAATCCCTCGTCGGATCTAGTGCTCTGTTGTAAGGACGTCAGGACATACGGTGTGTGACACCAATTCATTGGAGACGCGTCGCAGCCGCCGGACAGCACCTTTCCGCCGCGCCGTTGCTGTCTGTACGTCGCCGGAGTTCCATTCTTCCTCCCCGACAGCCCGCTGCCGACAGATGCACATATACATTTTACAACACAACATGCATGCATACATGCATTAAACATATATATAACATATACAGTATGCATGCATTTATCTATATATATGTCACACATATCACATACACACATAGCACACAACACACATATATATCACATATATATATGTATAACATGATCATCCATTTTTACCTCACGTCGGAGGAGGAGCGATGAATCGGCTGGAACTCCGGCGACGAGGCGGAGGCACTGTTGGGGAGCGGCGAGGTCGGCTTGACTTCGGAGACGAGACGGCGTTCGACAACCTTCGACGCGGCTGAAAACGGCGATGAAGCGGCAGCAGCGAGCGGCACACGGCAGGTGCTGCAGCGGCGGGCTGCTGACTCACAACGGCACGGCAGTCCTCGGCGGCAATTCGACGCAGCAACTCCTTGGCAGCGGTGGCGCGGTGGCGCGACGTCGGCTGCGATCGACGTACGACAGGGGGGACGGCAGCGAGGCAGAGTCCGGCGCGGGGATGGCTGCTAGGCGGAGGTGTGGCAGTGGCTCGGCTGAGGGCTTCGGAACAGCACAAAAGCGATGC
>BMAC01000132.1:0-20645 GCA_014905375.1 Phtheirospermum japonicum
GTTCCCTCGGAAAACCGAGGGACTGCAAATTCCCTCGGAAATTGAAAAAAATAAAAAAAAATCCAAATAAATAGAAAAAAACTAGAAAAACTAGAAAAAAATAGGGTTTATTTCCGGGTCGCCGAGGCGCACCCCTCCCCGCCCCGGTCGTAATTTCTCGAGTTTTGTTTCTATTTTTTTACTATTTTTTCGATTTTTCCCATTATTCATATAAAAATCGAAAAAAAATAGAAAACGCGCACTAAACGATCGACGTCCGACCCCCGTGGCTTCCACAACGACGAGACGCACACCTCCTCCAAATATCAAAAATCACGACGCTACGTCGCTTCACGTTTCCAACCGAAGGAGTTCATCGATCAATCGTATCTTGTTGTTGGTCGAACCCCACGACACGTGAGGGCACGCACATGCTCGTTGGTATTTTAAGATCGAATTTGGGGTCAAAACAACCCCACGTGCCTAAGATGATATGATCGGTTTCGTTTTTACGTTTTTTCTATTTTTTTCAATAATTCCTCGAATTCCGAGGGATTTTGGAATTCCCTCGGAAATGTCAAAAAATAAAAAAAATTCAAATAAATAGAAAAAATAAAAAACTAGAAAAAAAATAGGGTTTATTTCCGGGTCGCCGAGGCGCACCCCTCCCCGCCCCGGTCGTAATTTCTCGAGTTTTGTTTCTATTTTTTACTATTTTTTCGGATTTTTTCGATTTTTCCCCATTATTCATATAAAATCGAAAAAAAATAGAAAACGCGCACTAAACGATCGACGTCCGACCCCCGTGGTTCCACAACGACGAGACGCACACCTCCTCCAAATATCAAAAATCACCCCACGTGCCTAAGATGATAGGATCGGTTTCATTTTTACGAGGTGGGGTCAAACTTGTACGGACGGTGAGGAGAAGCATATAAAATTACCATGCCTATTTGTTAAATAACAAAATAGAAAAAAATCCTAGGCCCTATTTCTCTCTTTATTTATTTATTTTTTTATTTTTCTTTTCCCTGTTTTTTGTAAGCCTAGGCCCTAGTTTAGCCACAATAATAATCATAGCAAAATGGAGCACCGATTACGATGAATTAAGTTCTCCATGCCAAATGATAGTATTTCTCGCTCCGTATTCTAATACCACTTGATCATGTGCCACTATATTACTATCGAATATAGTTTAAAAAAATTAATTAAATTTCGAGGGAATACAATTTCCCTTGTAATAATTCCGAGGGAATCCGTTATCCCTCGGAATAATTCCGAGAGAAAATATATTCCCTCGGAAATTTAATTAATTTTTTTAAAAAAATAATAAATGAAACCGAGGGAATCTAATATCCCTCGGTTTTCCGAGGGACTACTTCCCTCGAAAAACCACCCGTCGGTCATCCCTCGGTTTTTCGTTCGGTAAACATGGCGGGAACATTTGGCGCCCTGATTTCCGAGGGAAAGTAATTCCCTCGGAAAAAACCGAGGGATTTTTATTTCCCTCGGTGTTCCCTCGGAAAATTTCGAGGGAATTTCGTTCCCTCGGAAAATCTCTCGAAAATTTGCTGTTTTTTTTGTAGTGGTATATCCGCGCCCTATAATTAATCATTAACTAGCTTATGCCCTCACTTGCGGTATAATTGAATAAATATAATAAAAACAATTCAAAATTAAAAAATATATATTTATAAAAAAAAAATTGGAAACGCTATTATAAAAGACATTCTACTAAAAAAAAATTAAAATTGGGAAGCATTTGGCAAAACGCGTCTCGAATCATTTCCATTCATTTTCGTAATTGTGGGGCTGAAATGAAAAAGGGGGAGGAGGAGATGGAATGGACTCAAAGATTTTCCTTTGAACTATTTGGGGGGTGATGGGACGCTGTTACCACCAGCGTCCCGAAATATATATATATATATATATATATATATATATATATATATATATATATATTATATATATATATATATATATAATATATTACAGTTTGACTCTGGGATGATGGTGGCAACAACGTCCCAGCCCTCGATTTGTTTTTTCATTTTGACCAATAAAAGTAGTTTGTAAGAATTCTTTTTCTTTTATAATTTGTTATTTTTATTTAAAAATTTTATGAATTTACAAAACTTTAAGTATCTCTTATGTTGTATTAGGGAAAATAAATAAACATATATTTTAATATAAGTGTATATCTCAATAATTTCTTAAAATTAGAATAAAGAAACTTTATTTCAAAATTCAAATGCAATAAGATGTAAATAACAGTTACAATAATTTGATATTACATATGTGATCACAATCGTAATGACGGATTTCCAATAAGATTATGGTATTGACAAATGCAATTCAATTTTTTTATTGAATACTCAATCCATCAAATCGAATAAAGGTTCTCAATTTCTTAGATATGCAGAAGTAAACTCACCATCACCTGCCACGTCATTCCAAAAATGTACAAGACATTATGGCGCTTACACTTTGTTGGTCTCATGATCCCAAGTAGAATGCTTATTCCCAACATCATATGAAAATGCTTATATCGTTTTTTCAAGAAGTTCAACTCAAGCGGTTATGTCATCCATTATGAAATCTTTCCTAAACCTAACATTGATTTTGTCTAACAAGATCCATTGCGTAATCCTCTTGTGGATCGTAGACTCCGTTGAACTTCGTAAACCAGCATAGTATTCATATGGATGCTCCACTCAATTAAATTTCTATCGTAGAAAAAAAAATCTTCTTCAAAACCAAATTTTTGGTACATTATTAAGCTGATGGGAACTCTTTTTTTTTTTTTTTGGTTATGGTAACACCAAGATGGTGGAGAAAATAAAAGGTGTTAGTGAATTGTGTTTAAAAAATCTAGTCCAATATTCAATATTTATAGATGAGTTACAATTTCACAAGGCAGTTGTACATACTATGTAGTCTTATCAAAACTAAATCTGTTAAAGCTGTTGAAGGTGGAAAACAAATGTATTATTGTATATCTTTGTCACAATTAAAGATGAAAATATAATGAATAATGTGCAGTCTTGTCACACACAAAAAAAAAACTGAAAAATGTATGGATTAATGTCTAGTATTGTCACAATAAAAGTTGAAAAATATATTGATTAATGTGTAGTCTTGTCACCAGTAAGGTATGAAGTGTAACAAATACAACCATAAAGAGATCAATAAATAACTTGATTAAATAAAGGGAAAAACGTTACACATTCAAACATTACAGAATTTGACATAGTTGTACAATGAAACCGAGGTCATCTCGATCCCATCTCATTACACACTTGAACATTTAATTAAATTTGTTAAAATCAAAAATTACAAATACAAACACATTAGTACTTTTGAATTGACCAACACAATATTAATGTTTCATTCAAAAGCTTCCTCCAATTTCTTTCACTATGGTGGCTCGTCAAACACGTAGTATTTGTATGAAGGTAAGAGATCATTGTATTCCTTCGTTAAAAAAAGAAAGAGGTAGTAATGTATCTAATTTATAATAAAGAAATTCAATCATGTCATTATAGATAGAGGAAGTTGTGAACTTAACATCGGTAAAGTGATTGTAGAGAGTGGTATCTATACAAACTAGTTTGCGGTCATGATCTCTAAAAATTCCAGACTCAGCAAACAGCACCTCGTACCATTGAACCTCATTTTCATTTCCTGAATTCTCTGACTAATATCCTCAAACGAAGGTGAAAATGCAAAATTCTCTTGGAGTGCATTTATTACCTACATGACAGTTAAACTTCTATCTTATTTTTCTGCTCCCCTTTCAACACTTTCTTTCTAAGAGATTAAAAAAATCAAGAATCACTCATTCCATGGGCATGGTCCATGGGGTTCTTTCAGAATTATAGTAAGTATCTCGAAATCATCTTACATCGGGATGTTTTCATCAAAGTTAGTCATTAGTCTTTATCTTTTGCACAAAGAAAAAATGCATTAGAAATTTTATTTACTTAAGTTTGCTTGGTTATTTTTCTAAATGTGTGTACACACACACACACACACACATATATATATATATATATATACTTATTTATTTATATACACACACATGTATGAGTTAAGTTATAAACTATGTCCGTGTGTTGTCTATTCACTTGAATAATATCACAACTCATATTTTGATGAAGTGTCTTGTCTTGTCATGTAAATCAATAACACTGAACATTAACAATGATTATCCATCCCAATATCAATAAAATGCAGCTGTGCCAACTAATATTAACTACATCGAAATTATACAAGTAAAGAGAATAGTGATAGAACTTGTGAGTTGCAGTTTTGTAGGCTATTTGGCTATCATAGTAGTCTATAAATTTGTTGAATATGAATTACATGGGAATAGTAAATATATAAAGTTCTGCCATTGTGTTGTCATGTCGCTAGTAGGTTTTACAAGATAATCTCTTCTTGTTATAAATATAAATTTAAATACATCCAAGAAGTCATGCACTAGTCCATATCAATCACTTATTTTTATTAAACCATTAACGTCATAAATTTATTAAACAAGCTGCTGCATTCCAACATGATACAAGATGGGTGCTCATTATTTAAAAATAAACACAACACCTGAACATGAGTTTAAGGGATAACATACACCACTTCGTCCTAATATTCTCTTATCTCGTGGAAAAGGATTGACAATGCATGATAATCCGCCTCACCTTCAAACTTATATGTAAGTGCGAACTTCTCATGCTGCATACAACAAATCACCATATTAGCTAAAACACATGTAAATAATTTAAATTTCAAAATAAAAATTTGTAACTTCCTCGTACTAAATGAACTAACCCTGAGTATTTGATTCCACATGGCTTCATATCTTGGATGAACTTGATTACTAATTCGATCATAAGATACACCACATTGATTGAGTAGCCAACGAAAGACTCGGTAATGCATATGAAGATAATTTGCCTGTACTACACAATATGATAGATCAAAAGTTGTATTAAAAATTATATTGGCATTGGTCATAGTCGTGTTTATTGCAGATGTGTTACGATTCGCATAATGGAAATTCCCTATCCCGCACTCTTCCATGAACTCCTGAATAAATTTTTTGTCCACTTCTTTGGTCCATGTTTCTGTGTAGAAGTAATGGGACTGAGGTTTAAGAATATTTTGGGAGGTTTCACCTGATGCCATTTTTAGTGTGTTTTTTTAGTGGATTTTATTGTGAGTTTATAGGTACAAAGTTTAGTTTTAATAGAACATTTAATGTACAGAGAGTATATTCTTCTTTCGGTGTCTTCTAGTTGTAAAAAGAAATATATTCCCCTAATACTGCTTCTAACAAGAAACACTTTTGCAGAAAATATATTTTATGATGTAAGTTTTGTGATAGATTTCACATGGCTGATGGACTACACCCCCCAATTGGATGATACAAATGAACAATTTCATTAAATAATAGAAGAAAGAACAAAATTGGCAAATTATTAAAATGGAACATTGTTTGGTCATGTTAATGAGCTATGACTTTGAAACCCTAGCAAGCTCAGTCAATTATTAAAATGCAACATTGTTTGGTCTTATCGATGAGCTATGACTCTGGGACCCTAGCAAGCTCAGCCAAATTATTAAAATATAATATTATTTGGTATTGTCGATGAGCTATGAATCTGGGACCCTAGCAAGCTCAATCAAATTGTCTAGTATTGTAACATTGTTTCGTCTTGTCGATGAGCTATGACTCTGGGACCCTAGCAAGCTCAGTAAAATTATTAAAATGGAACCTCGTTTAGTCTTTTCAATGAGCTATGACCTTAGGACCCTAGAAATTTCAGTCAAATTGTTTGGTCTTGTCAAGATTCATGATTGGGAAAAGGTATTTTTAATTGATTAGTAACTTATCTGATAGACTCTTCTTGCTATAAATACATATTGGAACAAATAATGGAGAACTCATCAACAAGTACATATCAATTACTTCTATCTTATTTGAAAAAGAAAAACTAATGGAAAACCACACATAAATGGTCCTCCTACACTTCGGGTCCAAACACTCGGTTACGACCGTGAAGAAAATACTAAGTGGACCCTTCACAGAGATGAACGTCTACTGGAATTCTTAATCACCAGAAAAGATATTCGTGGATGGAATTCAAATAAAGGACCATTACCAGATAATGAGTGAAGGAAGCCAAAGATTTACTTAAATGTTGCTTTAAAACTGAATGTGCCATTTCCAATGCTGACATCATAGTTAGAATTGTCCAACTTGAAAACCGGTTCAGGTTCTTCAAAGTAATGAATCGGACCCCTGGTACAGTTTGGAGCGGGAATGTAAAAATAATTTTTGGTGATCATAATGTCCAATAGAAGTTTATGCATGTAAGTTCTACACTCCCTTTTTTAATGATTAGCCATTTTGAATCTTTCATTATAATAACTTGTTGTGATAAATACAGGATTGTTAAATCAAAAGTTATTGCAACGCTTTTAATGAGGAACCCTTTCTCACAAAAATGAAAGTACTTTTCAAAAAAGTGTATCTAACTAACCACAATGGAAGCTCTACGAGTAGAAGTGGGAAGGGCAAGAAACATGCTTAGTGAAGATTGTTGAACGTTGCATGTTGTTTTATCACTTAATACTCAATCTGTTTTATCATGTGTTTGTTGTTTTGTTGTGTTATGTTTTCTGGTGTGTTATTTCTTATTTCGTCAAATCACTTATGTTGTGTCTTGAAAGATTGTAATATATATGTTTTTATTTTATGGTTATTTATTTTCTTTATATATTTGATAACTACTGAATGATAGAAACTTAAAACAAGTCACAAAACTAAGAAACTTCTACACAAGTAAAATAAATTACATAATTGAAAAATAGTCTCAATAATGTCCTCAGGTGCCACACCTCTTTGGGTGTTTTTCTTTACGTAGGTTGTAATTATGTCCTTGGGGATGGGGGTGGGGTGGGTGTATCCTCGTCACAGCAAAACTGTATCTACGTGGCACATTACGAGGTGGTTTTTGAATCGGCACTAGCGCGACACCTTCTTCATACTCACTCGCATGTACACCCCAACTCTCATTAGCATGACTCATAGTTTGATATTGAATGAGTGCCGTATGGAAGTGTGGTCGTGAAAAGCCCATGGCATTTGCAGCTGCGAAGTCATGGAATCCACTACTTCTATATCTTTGAAGAAGATTTTTTAATGACTACTCAGCAATGGAAGGAGTACAAAACTCTACCCTAGATGGTCCAAATGTAGGAACGTAATCACCTCCCTTTCCTGGATCAGGATTTCCATGAGACGATGATCGACCAGACGTATCTATATTCAAAGAGAAAAAAATATTATTGTAATGTTACATATGAAATAATTATTAACGAATCACACATTTACCAATGATGGGTGATTTATGGTGGCTTAGGTTCTGCTGCCGGGCCCTTGTGATAAGAGGATGTGGACGACCAAGTGTAGTCCTTCTTGAACTCCCCGATATTTGTACCGCTCGCATGCTCATGTAGCTCCCCAAGATTACGAAGTTGTTGCCTCATCTCATCAGCAACTGACCGAACTACATCATGCATATGACGGTAAGAATCAAAATCTTCATTTATATCATCTGACGCAACACGATCGAGTCTCTAACTCCAAGTACCCTACAAAACACAAAAAATTTAAAATCAAATCTAAGAAATAATTAAATTCATTAAGTGAGGACAAAGTGAATAAGATTTACAATGGCACCGTGAACGCTGGCGTCTAATGGTTGGTATCCTTCATCTGTATGTTTCTCCAAACGAGAGATGAAACGATGTGTATTTTGCTGATACCATCTGAAATATCCGCACACCATGCCAGTACCTCTTTGAATTGGAGTGCCTTGTAGCCTCATAGCCTCTCGTAAATTCCAGCACAAATCCAGCCACAATGACGTGCAGTCCACTGAACGTAATGATCATGTGCTCGAGAGATATTGTGTAATTCTTCCAAATCAATATCGAATTGTCGGGTCACTTGATTAGGAAACTAGACCTCGACAATTGACTAGCATATGAGTGGACACTCGCTCAGCTAATTTTCACTCAATTTTTTTTCACCCAATACAAAAATTTCAGGTGCACTCATATCATAGGGTTCTCATGTCCACTGCACATGTCAATAATCATCATCAAATTTTTGTCGTATAAAATAAGTAAAATTTATTTAGTACTCTACCTCTAATTATGCAGCCGATTAAGTGACTACCAAAATACTCTTAACGTTTTCTAGCACTCCGCGTATGGTTATGTCGTGCAATCCATCTACATAAACATTCAAGTCAAGTTATTAAAATGGAATTATTATTAACAGATGTGTATCGAGTACTGTAGTAACATGTTATACCTAGCACCATACGGTGGTACGGGAAATGTGACGTCTTCGACTGTAACGTACATGGTATGGAGATTGAGCATGAGCCATATGGACTCTGGTCTAACAGAGGAAATTCGGGGCCAAGCCCAAATCTGTAATAAACCTAGCAGACCACTAATCGCCTTCCTCTCAGGGTTCACAATGTTATAAAACTCACGATATAAACATGCAAGCACAACACTACTTCAACTAATACTTGAGGCCGTCTTATTATCCACCAAATGACATAGGTATAGTATGGACCCATAGTTATTGGTTGTACTGGGCATCAACACAGAACCAAGTAATAACAATGCAATCCCACGTGCGTACTTCACAACCTCGTCCTGCGGGGTATCATCATCTGGCTGGTGGATTCTAAGATGCTCACTCAATGTCGAGTGTTTCAAATGAGTCTCACCTCTCATGGTCTCATCATAATCAACTTGTATGCCTATGTAGTGCATAAGACACTGAGCCCAATACTCCCTAGAATGTTAAACGTCATCGGTTATTATCGGGGCACCTTCAATCGGAAGACCCTGAATTATAGCAACATCCTATAGGGTGATTGTTGCCTCTCCTACGGAGAAATGAAAATTATGTGTCTTGCGGCGCCATCTCTCAACCAATGCTGCTATCAAATGGTTGTCTAATCTGCTACTCGGTCCACAATGTGCGACCCTGTAAAACCTCCAATGGTCTAGTACTGACATAACTTGAGGATGCAAATAGTTACCCTCGTCACCGAAATCCTAGAAGATATAAAATATTGCATGTTTAACGTAAGAATCCCATCAATCTGACCACGTGCAACATTGTTCGATCGATGTAAATGCTGCCTTGTCAACAAAGGATCATTATGCGATGATGCCATCTGCAAGATAATTACATATCAACGATCAAAATCAATATCAGATGAAAAGTTACAGGATATAAGTACTTTATTGATAACAAATTATATGCAGTCAAAAAAATATTATTTCCCACGGATATATATTAATTAATTAATGCATACAACAAACATTATTTTCTAAAGGTAAATACTTAATAAATTCATACAACAATAATTATTAATACACAAAGTAATGTGAATTACAACATCCAGTAGTGTCAAACGACTATCAGTAGAAAAGCAAAGCGAATTACAAGATCAAACTAATGGAAAGACTATCGTCTTATCTAACATCAATGCATGGAACTAGAACATCCATCGCCTTTTGATGTGTTAGCCACCTCTTGCGCACGATATTATTGTCTTGAACGTATTTGTGGTTGGTCCATCTCGTTATGGATCCTATTGCTCTTAGTTGTCCAACAGTTCTAGGTCTCCTAGTGTCTGAATCATGAACCAATTCAAAACTTACTTCATTCCAGTCCTCCGCACCGGGCAATGGTTCAAAAGCCCCAATAGAGTATGTACGTAGTTACGCATAAGTGTTATAGTAATCTTGGACGTAAACGTGAGGATCCACTCTGAAATTGATACATGCTCGGATTGCATGAGAGCACGAAATACCACAACTCAACCGTCTACCACAAGATCATTCTGCACTCAAAAAGGACACTCGGAAGTTTCGAGCACGAACTGCTCCATCGACCCGTGTGGAAACTTTATCCGTTTGTGCCGCCCAATTATATCCCATTACTTTGTAAGATGTCCCGGCATACTGTCAGCCAAAAATTATTGCATGTTACCAACTCTTGTCGCATCGGTCAAGCGTTTATAAAAATTTTGTGTAGTTTGAGCACATGTGATTCGGTCGAGAGTAGTTATTGGAAGCCGTCTAGTACGTTTCATTACTCCATTGATGCACTCAGACATGTTGGTCATCAGGGTCCCACACCGTTTGTCGTCGTCGTGGCACAGTGTCCACTTGCTCTTATCAATGTCATCTAAGTATGCAAATGCTTCTTGAAAAATTAATTTAATCTGCTCCATTATATTATGAAACACTGTAACTCTGGGTTCTGCTCCAACTTTGAAACACATATCCTTTAAATTCACAAACTTGAAATGCGTATTGAAGTTAGAAGAGAGATGTCGTAAAAAAAACAGTTGGATCCAACAAGTGGCAGGAATACCGGAACTTGTTGTAGTGAACTAAGTAGTCCAACACGTCAGTCAGATATAAGACAAACCCCTTCTGTGTCGCGAATAATATATTTTGTAACCATATGAAGGAACCAATGCCACGAGTTATAACTCTTTGAATCAACAACTGCATAAGCTAGTAGAATGACTTGTTAGTTTGCATTAATTATACATGTCATCAATAACGTGTGCTTGTACTATCCAAACAAAAAAGTTCCATCAACACTGTCACTTTGCGACAATGTCTAAAAGCCTCGATACATGGTCGAAATGCCCAAAATATTAATCTTAACTTATACACATCGAGTACTCCCGAAGATTCATGTAGCCACTCAACCACTGACCCTGAGTTGTACGTATGCAAGGCCTCCATGTATTTTGGTAAATGTTGGACCAATATCTCCTACGTCCTGCATACATTTTCACGAGCCTGTCAAAAACCTTGCCATGCCTTGTGATATAGCACTTTATAACCATATTTTTGTTCCACAACAATCTGCACATGCAAAGCGCTATATAACGGATTTGTCTCGACGTGAGTGGTAATGAGCATAGGAACCATTTTTTTACACAAATTATGGTGATCATCACGTGTAAGAGATGCAAGACATTTGTGCGAAGTACACAATTTTGTGATTTCCCAAACACCCTTTCGTTTATGAAAACTAGCGCGGAGACACTATTTGCATTCGGATGATTTGGAATATCAAGATTGTTCTCCCCGAGTGGTTTCATAATACAAACAACTTTCCGAAACTTTGGGTTGCTTTGTTCCACTCTATACGCACACTTGGCGACACGCACAGAGTGACATTTAATAGCCCACATCATATATTTTTTATCTTTGAATATCATATCTTTTCTTAGCAATCCTTTATCTTCATCGTAGTAGTAGTCCTGTTGAGGGACACCAATAGAATCAATATGAATATTTTCGTAGTCGCAATCAAAAAATAGTATGTTCTTGTAGAGCCCTTTTTTAGGTCGTCTATTAAGGTAGGTGTAAGCCCCGAATTTGGTACTTCGGTAGGGCGAGCAGCCCTTAAACCAAAAAAAAATATGATCCTCTATCCACTCGTATATGGGTTGTAGGGCCACGTTCAACTACGATAGGTTGAAAATGATCTTCATTTGGTATACTACCGCCCAACTAAAAGAATTCCTCGTCTGTTTCATCTCCATCATCTAATTCATTTAAACTCTTTTCATAATCGCAACCTTCATCTGGTTCAATATAATCAGCAGTATAGTCCGAGATCACAAGTGGGGGATGCTTGGTGGGATCTAAATTTGGATAATCGATAGTAGTTCTTCCACCCTCATCTCGTAGCATTAATGCATACATGTCATAATCATTGGCAAAAGAAATAATCGCCATATGTGCGAATGCTTCTAAATTATGCAAATTACTCGAGAATTATAAGGATAGAGATTTTAAATAATTAACAAAATTTTAACATAATTAACAATCTTTTCACAAACAAAAACAAATCACATAATTAATAATTTTCTCACAAATAAATAATATAAGTTTTCATTAACAACTAAACACAAAACGAATAAATTGAAATCTTTACATAATTATAATTTTTTCACAAATAAATAAATTCAATAATTATAAATAATTAACAACTAAACACAAAATGAATAAATTAGAATTTTCACATAATTAACAATTTTCTCACAATTAAATGAAATCAATTTTTATAAATAATTAACAACTAAATACAAAATTAATAAATTAAAATCTTCACATAATTAACAATTTCCTCACAAACAAATAAAATTAATTTCATAAATAATTAACAACTAAACACAAAATGATTAAATTAGAATCTTCATATAATTAATAATTTCCTCACAAACAAATTAAATCAATATTCATAAAAAATTAACAACTAAACACAAATGAATAAATCCAAAATTTCACATAATTAACATTTTCCTCACAAACAAATCAAATCAATATTCATAAATATTTACAACTAAATGTCAAAAACAAATAAATCCAATATTTATAAAAAAACTAACAACTAAACTCAAATTCCCAATAAATGAATAATACATTCATCAACAACAAATGATTATTTCTAAAAGCAATTAATAAAAAATTTATGAAATATCTCATTTTTGTAAAATAAATAAAACGTTTCGGTTAGAAATTATCTTGTGAACACAATTTGTCCGCTTTGCCGCGTGGAGCTTGTTGTTGCCGCATTGATGCCGGGAGCACCTGGAGGTTCAAGAAGTGCAAAGTGCAGGACAGAGTGAAAACTGTACAAATTGAAGACATATGAGTTTTAGGGTTCGGTCGAGATTTGTTGTTGTTTGACCCCGATCTTTTTTTTTCAAATTGACCCGGGACGCTGTTGCATTCATCGTCCCGAATTAATTTTTTTTTTATTTTTTGCAATTTGTTCGGGACGCGTCGTCCCAATTTTAAGATTTTTATTTATTTATTTATTTTTATTAGTGGGACACTTTTCATAATAGCGACCCGATTTTTTTTTTTTTTAAATAACTGTACCATTTTTTTCAATTTTAAATTGTCTTTATATTATATTTAAGTTTGCCCCCACTTGCCATCAATCTAACAAATAATTGTCTGAAAGTTGAGTATGCTATGTTTCTAATTGTATAAATGCCTATTACATCAACTGCGCTATTAATTAAACATATTACCGAACAAGTTGTGGTTCCATTGGTTGACTTTCTTTTCATTGGTAACAACCCGTCACTAACTAAGCATGACAACTTTAAACTATATGATTTCAGGGTGCTGCCCACGTTACAATTTTTAATTTTTGTTTTCACCTAAGAAAATTTGCCGTTAGTTTCTTATATGTATATTGACCAAATTTTTTAACTAAGAGTAACTAGCTTGAATGGCAGTTAGTCATATAATCACGCTAAAATAGCCGTGTGCAATATACATACTCAACCTACCAACATAATGGAGCCGCAATGGTAGAAGTAGAAACATTACGTATGCAAACTTCTATTTTGGCTATGCTGTAAGCAAATTCCAAATTTCTATTACAAACTACGATTTCAATAAATTTCTTCACATTACACTAGTTGCAATGAAGAAAGGAAACTAAACATGGTACAAGAAGAAAAGTTAATACGTGAAACTAACCATAAATCGTTTTCCTAAGGACGAAATTAAAACCCAAAGATTGCTTCATTTCATGTGAAATATCATATTACATCATTTTATACACGAGTCACTCACTTATTTCACTAAACACGAGATAGAACACAAGAGAGAATAAAACACCCCAAAATCCCAAAGAAACACACCATTACTGATCAATTCTTGAGGAGAATCTCATTGATCAAAAGCTCCAAATTAAGGTAAGATGATCCACTCTCCTTAGCAGCCAATTGAGCCTTATTCTTCCACTCCAACGCCTTCTTCCTCATCTCCTTCCCCTTCTCCCCTTCCATCAAAACCTTCACCAACTCCGACACCTTCTCTCTCCTCACCTCCCCCTCGATCTCCAACCCCATCTCCCAATCTTTGCACACGTACCGGCAATTCGTCTGTTGCTCCGCGAAAAACGGCCAACAGATCATCGGCACGCCCTCCGATATCCCCTCGATCGTCGAGTTCCACCCAGAGTGCGTCAGGAACCCACCGACCGAAGGGTGGGCCAGGACGCGCTCCTGCGAGCACCAACCCACCATCATGGCTCGCTCTTCGACCTCCCTCGAGTACTCCTCGGGCAAGATCGCCTTCTCGCCACTCACCATATCGGGCCTAATGATCCACAAAAAGCACTGGTCGCTATTCGCGAGGCCCCACGCGAACTCAAGTAACTGATGAGGTGACAATACGGTGATGCTACCGAAGTTGACATACAGAACAGAGTTCGGGGCGCGTTGATTGAGCCACGCAATGCACGCGTCGTCTTCTTTCCATAGGCTGGAGCCTATGGATTCAACGTCGGGGTTGCTGACGTGGCGCTCGAGGAGTTGGAGCGGGCCGATGGTCAGGACTTGGTCAAACTTGCGGCGGAGGGCATCTAAGACTTCTTTTTCCAAGTCGTCGTAGGTGTTGATTAGGACGGCTTTGGCCCGGGTCGCGTTTTTGGTCTGCAGGATGTTGTAGTTGACCATGATGTCATCCGGGTCCGTGGTTCGGACGAAACTTGGGAAGTCTCTGAGCCGGATCTTTTTCATTCCTGGCACCCAGTCTAGCTCTGTTTCGAGGTATCCGTTCGTTATTTGACTTTCATCTGCGCCAATTAAGACCACAAAGGGACACATTCAACTTAGCAACAATTTTCTCTTCATTATTTCAAAATATTGGATTAATTACAAATAAATATTCTCCAGGAGTTGACCAAATTATGAAAATAACAAAAAAAACTCAGATAATTTTCAAAAATAAAAAACATATACTATCGGAAAAAAAATACAATTAGCTCATTGATTTTAATACTTTCTATAAATTTAAAATTAAATGTTTCCTTTTCTTCCTATAATTAGATCAAACCTCACAGGGTACTTTTTGTAACTATCCCCGAAATATTTAAAATCCATAAATTCAAATAGACCAGCGAAGATTAACATGACAAAACAAAGCCAACAAGAAATTTAACCAGACTACATAATATTTAGTACCTTTAAGTGGAAATATCCCCCGAGTGACAAGCTCAACATAGTTGCAATAACCCATAAAGCCACAAGCGCTGGTAGTGAAAAACACCACCTCAGGAATGCCAAGCTTCTCAGCAGCGTCGAGAGTGAAGCTCATCACCCCATCGGACACTATGCAGCTCACATTCGGGCAATCGGCCGAGTCGTTGAGCCCGTTGACCAGGTCCAGGAACGGGCCCGAGCCGTTTCTCCTGAGCGAGTCACACAGCTGAGGTATATCCTGTGTCGCGTCCTTGTCGGACACGGGCAGCCCGTCGGGGATTGTCTTGAACTGGAAATCCTCCAGACCCGACACCGATTCGGGCCCACGGGCCCTCACGAGGCGGTTGTAATTGAATTCTGTGTGGACGAAGGTGATGAAAAAACCTTTGGAGTGCAATAGTTTGGCTAGTTTTAGGACAGGGGCTATGTGGCCTTGTGCTGGATATGGGATTAAAACAGCATGTGGCTTCATTTTTTCTCTCTTTCTTTTTCTGGATTTTTGCCAAATGTTGAGTTTAAGTCAAAATCTGGGTTGGTGCATCACAAAAGGAAATGGATGGTTAGCTATATATAGGAGGACGCTGAGATTATTTTAATCAACAAGTTGGGGTGGTTTACTTGCTTGCGGGGTTCCAGAGTGAGTTATTTGGCCGTAATTAGCAACGTGTGATTTAAAGATGTGTCCACACAACTTTTGGAGTTTTACAAAAGGGTTAAGAATATATTTAGTGTCATTACGATATAGTATGTGGTCAGAATAAAATAAAATAAAATAAAATAATTAATCTCGGATGAATATTGGACTGTGAATTATATTTAACATTCATTGTACATCTAAAAGAATTGATAGGCATTTTTCGTTACAACATAATATTTCTTATGCAATAAAATTCTCTGATCATTGAAAATGTTCTAATTAGCAATTACACAACCCACCCTTGGAGCTTTGACCAAATTTTTTAAAAAGAAAACCAAATAATCATTGGGAAGTACAAAAACCAACCTTGAGATTATATCATTTCTATATTTTGCCTGCAGAGAGTAAACATGACGAAAATTATTACTCGATCCAAGTCATTCTAGCTGTCGTACCTGGATGTTTAACGAAAATTAAAAAAAAAATTAGTATTATAATTATAGGTAACAAATGATCATAATATTATTTTATTTAAAATAATTAAAAGTATAAAATAATAAAAGTAGGGGTAAAGTTAGTAAAGTAATATTTAATTTTTATTGAAAACGTAAAAAAATAACAATTATTATGTCTTAAAAATATAAATATGAAAAATAAAATGAAATATGAAAATTCTTAAATTGCACATATAAAACGGGATGGATGAACTAATATTTATCTAATAGTTTTAAAATTACATCCCTCGTAATATCTTTAATATAATAGTGTTAATTACATTAACGTGGCAAAAAAATTGATATTAATGTTAATGTTACATATGTGGCAAAATATTTTAATTTTTAGAAAAATAAAGAGAGAAGAATTACATTGAATAATAAGATTTAATTTAAGATTAGACATTGTTAATAGTTATGTCTGAAATTTGACATTAAACATTACATTTTCAAGTATGTAATGTGCCACGTATCATTTTTTTGTCATGTATCAATTTTTATTTTATTTTCAATATTATTGTATTGGAGATACTCTCAATTTTTTTTTAATATTACAATTAATTAAAAAAAATCTTACATTTTACTTTAATTACATATGGAGAATTGGGTTGACTTGTATAATTTTAAAAATCAAATCTTAATGTTGATTTTTGTAAATTTCAGAGATAAGTGGGTTATTTCGTAAATACCCAAAACAGCAAACCTTAGCGGTAGTTCTTTTTTGGTAGTTATCTCTTCATTAATTATTTTCTGGACATGTCTTAACATCAATTTCAGTTTATTGTACATCTCCTTTTTGTTTTTATTTTCATTTGTCTCAAAATTAGCTTACCTATTGATTTCTTATTGAAAGAATTTATTATTACCGTTGTTTAAAAAACTATTTTGTGAGTACATACTTTCATAGAAAAGAGGGTGATGAGAATCGAAAAGCAGACACCTAGAATGAATATTTGGTATCTTAACAATCGAACATTATTCGATTTCTTCTTAACAGATTTAGTTTCGGGGTATTTATTTCAAAAGTAACATACAAGAAATAAAAACAAACTATAATTTGAACAATTGATAATGTATTTTGGTTTTTATGAAATATAAGTAGGTGTACCAAAGCCAGATTTCTTCGTTTTCACCCCCTCTTTTTCTCAATTTTATTTTAATAACCGCTTTGAGTTGATCCGATATGAAGTCTGAGCAATAAATATTGTCAGAAGAGGCAGCGGTTCCATGTCCCAAGATTACAAGATAGGAGTAAAAAACATTATCGGAAGATAATAAAACGCGTCAATTCCTGAAATGTTGTGTGTTTGTTTTATATATTGTTGATCCATGCATCAATGACATAGTGACCTCGACAGAATAAATAAAAATTAAATACTCCCCCGTCCCAATTTGACGGTACTATGATTGATTTCACATAAATTAAAAAATTGATAGTTTATATAGTTAAGTCATTAATTTAGTTAGTGTTTTTCAATTATTCTTTTCTTGAATTTATTAATGTTAATTAATACTAAGATTAATAGTAAGATTATGCATTGTAGTCATCAATTTTGAATTTACGAAGTAGAAAACATGTATTTCAAGAATATTAATTAAGGTATGTGTAGAAATGAAAAATTAATAATATGTTAAATGAGTAGTGCTATGCGGATCAAATTGATCCGGATCAATAGCAATTAATGTAAAATTATTCATGTAAAATGACATTTTAATCCTTTTTGTATTTTGCCTCCAAGAGGAATGTAATGGAGGGAGATTATTTTCTTCCCCATCCACATTAAATACCATATTGATTAATTAATACCTATGCATTGATTATATAACTTAATAAAAAAAAAGGCAAATCACCATTAATTTTTATGTGTGAATTCATTCTTAAACAATAATAAAGGTAGAGAAAGCAAAAGCAAACTACTGTTCATTTTTACTTATGAAGCTTTTACTTGTGAATTCTTTTTTAAACAATATTAAAGTTAAGGTCGATAAAATTCATAATATATATAATCTATTAAAATTAAAAGAAACTAACTAGAAATTGTGGTATTACCTGTAAAAGTAAAACTGTAAAAATATAGAAAGAATAAAAATACATATACAAAATTTATAGTTAATTTTTAAGTCGGTTTTGCACATACACATAATTAATACAATTTATTTTAATGAGTAAAAATAGAGAGAATAAAAATTACAATTCAATCTGTTTTGCACATAAGCATAATTAATTCATATGCGAAATGACCACCAATGTGGTTGAGATTAGTATACTTTAGGTTAATAATAATTAACAAATGACTTATGTTGAAATTACGGGATGTTATAAATCAGTCTCAACCCATATTTACTTGCAATTAAGAATCACATAAATCACGATTCTCTTTTCAATTCATTTCATAACTTGCTAAATTTATAAGGAAAAAAACCTCGAATATCCCCCCTCCACCCCAACTCGTAATGAATTGTTTTGGGTTTTTTTCCTTATTTCGTCATTAATGTTTAATTGTATATAAATTGTTCTTGGGAAGGTGCAATTAACCAGAATAATTACTTTATTATGTGTATTGTAGTGCTGTGATCAATATGATTTGATACTTTTAGTGGATGTGGTGTTGGTAGTATTTCCTTGAATTGTCTGGTGCTTCGTAATCATAATCACGGTCCTGTCAAATGTTTTTCATGGTGTTTTGTTATACATGTGGTTCCTTGAATTGTATTTCCTTATATTTATAATACTTGCCTCTAGTCTTGGTGCTATTTTAATCTGGTTGATAGTGCTTTCGATAATGATTGACACTGCTTCTAAATTATCTAAACAATATTGGTGCTATCTTATAATGTCAATGTTTATAACAATGCTTTATATGTTAGATTTTAAACTTGGAGATGATTTTAGTTCAAAATTGTAGTGCTTTGGTAGGTCTATGACATGTTGTGCATATTTGATTTACAGGTGTATGTGTTTTTATATAATTATTTTGAAACTAAAAAAAAATAAAATATATATATATATATATATATATATATATATATATATATATATATATATTAGTGCTTCTGTAAGATTAAAATAGTGCTTTGTTAGTAATTCTGCAACGCTTTTATAAACTATTATTACCCAATTGCGTCTTCGCACTCTAAAATCACCATAAACCAAAAAAAGAAATAAAAAAAATGATGGTACCCCATAAACATCTCAAAGGATAAAAAGAAAAATTCAAATATGTGTGAACTATATTAATTATTATAGTAATAGTTTTTCAAATATGTGTTAACTATATTAATTATTATAGTTGCGCTTTCCTTTTGTTTTCCAAAACTCAATAACATTTTTTATCCATTTTCTATTATTTTTAAAATTGTGTGCATATATCCATCTATGGTCATGTGTGGTTGAACTTGTTGAATTAGCTTATATGTTATTAGTTTAACACTCATGTATTACATGAAAATTATCAAAAGAAAAATATAAAAATATTTGTGATACAGCATTCGAAATCTAGAATAAATCAAATGATGTATTCACAATTAGTGTCTTGTACATGTCAAGTCTATTTATTAATTATTATATAATTATTTATGTTTAAATTGAATTCATTACTAATATTTAGTCAAATAAAAAACTATTGCAAATAACTCGTAATTTTATGAAGATTACATAATTTTTGTTATAATAGTTTAATACTCATGTATTGTACGAGATTTATGAAAAGAGAAATAGAAAAAATATCTTTGATAATTATAGAGTTTTAAATCTAAAATAAAAAAAATCTATAGGATGTATTATCGATTCGTGTCTTGTACATGTCAAATATTTTTTAAGTATTTTTATTTATTGTTATTATTAAATAATTTTATATTTTAATATTTAAATTAAATTTATTAATAATTTTATTTACATATTTAGAAAAAAATCAAAAGATGTCATATTCTCAAATCGTATTTAATATCTATTTATAATTTGTTACATTTTCACATTTTAAATTAAATTGAAATTTGTAATTAAAATTATTTCATTTTTTTACTAATTATATATGACTCGTTATATTTCTATACTAGGAGAATAAAAAGGTTATAACTTTTCATATATTTTTCCTTTAAAAAAAATATTTTAAGAAGTATTTACTTATAACTTTATATATAAATTTATTTTATATTTCTCTTATTTTTTATGTATAGTATATTTACATTTTAATCATATTTATATTGGTAAATTAACATTCATCAACCACTTTAATCATCTAATTTATCAACCATTAATTTATAATTAGCTATAAGATACCAACTATATATTTTATCAGCTATCTACTATTTAAATCAGTTCAAATAATATATAATACATTGTGTTAGTGAATTACTTATTACATAACTAGAATCCTCTATTTTCTTGTCATTTTCTACCAA
>BMAC01000132.1:30613-50407 GCA_014905375.1 Phtheirospermum japonicum
TAATATATTTATAGATAATATAATAAATTATATATATAATTAAGAATATTATCTAAAATTTAAATAATGTAAAGAAAAGTCTAAAATAGATGATTTTGCTTAAAATCGGAATCGTGAAGGAAAAAGAATCGAAAATGTAGTCAGAGTCGTCGATCATTAATTGTGGAACCGTGGCCAAGCCTATAGATAATGAAATAGACATGCAACATATCTTGTTATAATTGTTATGGCACTTGTTAGATAAACCTTCCTTCTTTGTTTTCTTAGAAAGAATAACTTCCTTTTATAGATAGAAGTTTTTGTACATCTAAATTAGTTAAAAGATATTTTAGTACCTGAATTTCATTTTTTTTCATGTGATTAATTTTATATTGTTATATTTTGGTGGGTGGATGAGTTTGGCAGATGAGTAATCTAAATTGTCACGACAATTTAATGTTTTGTCATTTATGATTGATCATTATCAATATAGGCAGGATCAAGCAACCCGAGCCGGCAATTTATTACTCCTTCCGTCTCAATTTGATGTTTTACGGTTAGTTTCACACGTATTAAAAAATTGATAGTTTATATAATTAAGTTATTAATTTAATTACTGTTTTCCAATTATACATTTTTTAAATTTATTAATGTCAATTAATACTCATAGAAATCAGTCTTGAAATTAGTATAATTGTTATTGAAATAGTAAGATTTTGCATTGTAATCATCAATATTCAATTTACGAGGTAGAAAATTAGTATTTTAAGAATATTAATTAAGGGTATATATGTAAATGAAAAATTAATGATATGGTAAATATGGTAATTGGGCTATCTTTGTGGGACGGACGAAAATGAAATAGTGGACTATTTTTGTGGGACGGAGGGAGTACATATGTCTGAATGTATTTTGACAGGTGCATTATATAAAATTTATTATCATTCAGTTATATATAATAATATATGACTGTTATACTTGATGATATGCGATAAAAATTTAGAGATTAGAGTTAGTTTTTCATTTTAGGGTTTAGTTTTCATTTTTAGGTTTTAATTTTTCATTTTATGGTTTAATTTTTCACTTTTTTAAATTTAATTTTCCATTTAAGAGTCCCGACAAAAACTTATCATTGTATTAGTTATATGTGGTGATATGTGTTAGTTATGTGTGATGATATGTGTCAGTTATAAGTGATGATATATGATAGAAATTTAGGGTTTAGAGTTTAATATTCAATTTCGGGGTTTAGGTTTTTTATTTCAGGGTTTGATTTTTCATTTTTAGGGTTTAGTTTTTCGTTTTAGAATCATTATACCGCGCACCTTGGTGCATCTTGAAAGGTTCACCAAGTAATTTAATTTATCATCGCATATAACTGACATTTATCATCGCATATAACTGACATATATCATCGCATATAACTTATACATATCATCACAAATAATTGAAATTCTATATCAAAAATCATAAAATGAAAAAAAAATAAACCTAAAAGAAAAAACTATACCCGAAATTGAATATTAAATACTAAACCTTAAATTTTTATCATATATCATCACATATAACTGACACATATCATCGCATATAACTAACGCATATCATCACATATATTTTGTTAGAATAATAGATTCTTGTCGGGACCCTAAGCGGAAAATTAAATAAAAATATGAAAATTAAATCTTAAAATGGAAAACTAAACCTAAATTCTAAATCTTTGTCACATATCATCACGTATAACTGAATGATAACGAATTTTTACAAAGTGCACCTAACAAGGTGCACCCAGGTGCATCTAATAAGTTGCATTCGTTTTAGGTTTATTTTTTTCATTTTAAGATTTTACATTTAAAATTTAGAATTTCAAATATTTGTGATAATATGTATCAATTATATATGATGATATGTACCATTTATATGTGATGATATATGTTAATTATATTCGATAATAAATTAAATTATTAGGTGCATTTTATAAGATACATAGATCCAAATGCATGGTATAATGACTCACCTTGATGGCCGTAATTACTTAGTAGAGTTAGGATATGTGCGGATAAGTTAAACCGAATTTTTGTTTTATTGTTATTGCTAAGTCTTTATATTTAAATTGACTTACAAATGGAAAATAAATATTTATTTAATTGAAATAAATACAAATACTAAACATATAGAAAATAATAGTATGTGATGATTAATTAGAGATTTCAAATATATAACCCGTGTTCTTTTTCTTTGTAAATATCTGCTCATTTATAATATCTCAATTATTATCATTAACTTTAAAAAAGGACTTGCAAATTGGGATCGAGTGATGGACTAAGAATTGAGATTCAAAGTTATTTATTTATGAGAATGTGAAATATATGAATGCTAAGTAATAATTTACCGGGTTGAGGTATATCAAATAAAATTTAAATATACCCTATTATTTATAAATCTGAGCTTGGCTATAAATAATCAAAGGTAATTTTAACTTGGCAATTTATTATTTGTATTTGGGGTATTTTGTTAGGTGCACTCTGTAAGAATTTATAATTATTTAGTTATACGTGACGATATATGATAGTTATATGTGATGATATATCATATAGTTATACGTGATGATATGCGACAAAAATTTAGAGTTTAAGATTTATTTTTTCATTTTAGGGTTTAGTTTCATATTTAGGTTTTAGTTTTCAATTTCTAGGGTTAGTTTTTATATTTTAAGGTTTAGTTTTCCATTTTTTTTATTTCGTTTGTCCATTTTAGTGTCCTGGCAAAAATTTATAATTCTACCAGTTATATGTGATGATATGTGTTAATTATATTTCATGATATTTGAAAAATTTGAAGTTTAAAGTTTAATATTCAATTTTAGAATTTAGTATTCATTTAGGATTTAATTTTTGATATTTAGATTTAGTTTTTATTTTTTCATTTCAGAATTCTAGATTTTAAAGAATAATATGTATCAATTATATATAATTATACAAGTTAATTATATATAATAATAAATTAAATTATTAATTCCTTTAACTTAACTCCGTCCCGCAATATAAGAATCCAACTCTAATTTTGTGGTACGTATAAATTAATGCTTTTGAATTTTGGAACAATTAATTAAGTTGACTTCACGTAGATGATGATTAATAGAGGCAAAATTGAACTTACATCATGATCACATGAGAATTGCAAAAGTTGTCGGTATTTGCGCACACCAAGTCACCAACTACTGATTTGACTATTTGATCCAACATAACAGTACATCTTAGTTGTAAAATAGGCCGGTGCTTAGTTTAAAACCAAATATTTGCTGGTATTGGTGGCTAATCAATTTAATTATTTGAATATAGTACTTTTGTTGTTAAATTGGATTTAATTAATTTAATGGTACATTCTTAATGAATTTTATAGGTTCGATCTACATTTCGTGTAGATAATTGTAAGTTTTTGAATTTCTCAAATTCATTTAATGGTGAGGGAGAAATAGTACTTTGAAGTTGAATGGTTACAAGTATATTGTTGTTTATCCCACATTAAATGTTAATCAATGTGGAAGGGAGTTTAAAAATAACTAGTTTGAATACTCGCGTTTTACGCGGGCATATTAAATAAAAGCATAAAAATGTAAAATATATCAAAGATAATTATTAACTTTAAAAAGTAAATAATTAATATATCAAAGATAATTATTATTTTATCAAACTACTATCATTTCACAAGTATACAACACATACACTATTTATCCTCTTTTATATTTAATTAAGTCACCACATGATCCATCCACTACTTAATAAATCTTCACATCAACTATTTGTAATAACTACTACAAAGAATTCGTAAGTATTTGATGTGAAATTAGAATACAACAACAATAAACCAACACACACACACACCGTAATTTCGCTAAAAACCCAATCAACAACAAATGAATTCCTATTTTTCGTTCTTCCTTGCACCAAACAACACAATTATTATTTTCCATTTTGACTATCAGAAAAATTTTGAAAGATGAGAAAGAATCCACAAACAAAACGGGATCACAATCCCAAGTCTCAGAACCTTTGATTAACGTATAAATGTTCATCCTGCTCTATTGTCTTGTACATCTGAAAAACCCACTAATGTACAATACAAACGATGGACATAATAATTTGTACATATTTGTATGTGATTTTCGTGTGTTTTTGCATCATATGTTGTGTGCTTTTATGTGTTTTAAGTTTATCTTTTTATCGTTTTTCTTCCTTTTTTTATGTTTTTCCTTTCTTATGGTGTTCAATGCGTTTTTACTTTATTTTGTATGAAATAATCTAATTTTGTTTAATGTTAATATCTCAACTCAAAACGAGGAAAATGGGACGAGCGACGAGCCGAAGCCATGCAGGTGCGTCGACTGACGCACCGTCGACGCACTGTCGACGCTACGCTCGCGTCGACTGACGCACTATTGACCCAAATGTTCTGAAGCGTCGATCCTAGGCCCGTCAGTCGATGCACTGCCTGCCAACGTGTGCAGCATGGCTCGCGTCGACTGACGCACCGTCGACGCAAAGGTTCTGAAGCGTCGATCCTAGGCCCGTCAGTCGACGCACTGCCTGTCGACGCGTGCAGCCTGGCTCGCGTCAAATGACGCACCGTCGACGCTCCGGCAGTTTGAGCGGTTATTTTCGAGATTCTATATAAATCCGGTGGTTTCTTCATTTTAAAATGGCTGGGACGAGGGGGGAAAGGTCACAACAATGCAGAGGACCCTCGGTTCATGCCACCCTTTCAATTCAAGCAAAATTAGAGTTAGCTAGTTCGTAGTTTCGTAGTTTCTACGTCGTCCGTCGTTCGAGTTCGTTTCTCATCGCTGAAGATCGATGGATGGCTGCTGCTTTCTAGATTATAGGTTTTTCTGCACCTTTTTATTTGCTTTATGTATTTGGATTTAATAACTTTCGCTTTGATGTTGTTATGTACTTTAGTTTCGTTAATTTAGTCGTTTTTCTTTTACCGTTTTTCCTAGTTGGTAATTTATGTTAATTTGGTTGAGTAGTTTAGTTGTTATTATTCGTTAGATTAGTTGTTCGTTTTTACCATTCGATACTTGATGCTTATTTGCTTGCGTTAATATTATGGAGTTGATCATGATGATGTTTATGCTTGGTGGTTAAATTTATTGTTCTAGTGTGCTTTGGGTCGTTTAGAACTATCGGGATTGACAACTCCGATCGCGGAGACGATTCCGGACACACTAGAACCCTTGCTTTTATTAATCGTTTTAAAGCATTTAATTTTATTGCTCGTAGATGTTAGAAAACCTCAAACTCTATTCGATCGAGTGTTTAGTATAGTTTAGTTCAATTTTTAATTTCGTAGTAATGTTCATAAAATCGAACACCGGAATAGTTTTCGATTAGTCTTCCTTGTGATTCGACTCGAGTCAACTTATCGCCTACAATAGCTCCGTTCTCTTGCGGACGAGCTTTTCATTATTTTAAACGCGAAAAAGTTCGATTCACATAACACACAATATGTTCAGTGGATTGTCTCTCAATCACAAAATAAAAAGACACAATTCTTCACAAAATAAAAAACCTTCATCACAAGACTTATAGCTTCTGAATTGAAGCGAGTGCCATGTTCTTACCCAAATCCTTTTCTGAGAAAACAAAGTTACTGGACAAATCCCACAATTCAACAGTCCCTTCATCATGCAACGTCACAGACTTCACACCGGCAAGAATAAGGTTCTTAGCTGCAAGTATTTATAAAATTCAGATATGATACGCTTCAAAACCAAAAGTCCCTAGACAATGTCCCAATCTATTCAATCATCAATATACCTACTTCCATGCTGGAACAAACCTTGTAATATAACCATAAGTTCGAAAGAATCACTTACTAAAATATTAAAACTAGACACCAGCAAGAAACTGCACAAATAAATCAAAACAACAACTAAAAACTTAACACCAAAAAAGTTGTACTCCGAATTCCAATAGAATTAAATTAGAAGATGCACTGCTAAAATGACAAATGCAGAGGCAAAAATATCCAAATGGGATAGCTACACATTTTTTACAATCTTGTTTCATTAAGTGCGTTCTGATTTACTATTCTTAACTTATACGACACAGGTAACAATAAGAAGTGCAAATCTGCAATATGTATACAAACAATCATGGAAAAAATAGTAAATCAGTTCTTAGAATTATTGCGAAGTTCTAGAACATTTCAATATTCAAAAATCATGACCAAACAAATTAAAGTAGATTCCATTATCATAAACAATAAATTTGAAAAGAACACTCCAGGAATATCAATTAATGAAGTAAATTAAGTACATATTAGAATATTTTTTTTCTCAAAGTAATATACCTAAACATTCACATTAGCCACGACAGAATTTCTTTTTCCATCTCGCTTTCAACAACCAAACATAGATTGAAGCTCATGGTATCACCACCTGATAGAAATTCAAGGAAGATTAAAAAAAATTAAATTAAATATGTCGGCCAGAAAAGAATATTGAGGTAAATAAATATATAAAAATCATGAAAAAGAAACTCACTGGTTTTGCAAATTTTATTTCCTCCAGGCTAAGTAGACTGAAACAAATCATATTGCTCCGGATATGGAGATCTCACCTATAATAATATATGATTAAATCAATTAGAAATTAAATATAAGAAAATTTAGAAAATAATTGTAATTTTTTTCTCCATACCTCATATTGAGTTGAAGAAAAGCCTTGTGAATATTCCAACTCATTATTCCCAACCAAAGGCTGGAATCTCGCTAGAGTCAAATTACTTTTCTGTATATCCAGAAAATATACATAAAATCAAATTAATCACATATTAGACCATTGATCATAAATATTAAACATCCTGGAAAAGAAAGAGAGAGACTGAGAATAAAATTTAGCTATTGAATAAAATACTTATTTGATTAAAGATCTAAAGTTGATTCAGAATAAAATCGTTCGTCCACAAATACAAAAACCAAGCCACGGGCTTTGAAACAGGAAAATCTTGAAACGGATATTATCGATCAATGAAACCTTTTGGAATATGCTTACAAATATAATAACCTTTTGAAAAAAATATAATTCATTCGTCCAAAGCATTACCAAACAGTTCTGAAATCCAAGAAAAATTGCTTTGACAGCATCAAATTTGGCACACAAATATTTACACAATACGATATCTCTATGCCCGTAAAAGTGGATCAAAACACTTGATATAAATAAACATATATGATGCTCAAAAACTTCAATGGATGTTTGTTTGCAATTAAGATTTCATTTTTCACACATTTATGTTTAATTGAATCAAAACAGAAGCTGGATAATTTTTGGGAAATAGTTTCAGAAGAACTGTAAGAGTAATTAGATGAGCTTCTACTTTCAAGAATATGTTAATAATATTAGGAGGCATGTGACCAAACAAAAAAAAAAAATGCATGTGAAGGAACCAATTCTATTCATAATTTTCCAATATATCCAGTAAGTGTTCAATTTCAAAATAAAAGATAAGAAACATCTCAAGCTTCACATAAGAATAACACTCACCCTAATTGCTGAACAGAAGTTACATAGATGTAACCTTCAAATAAGAAACTGAAAATTCACATCAGGTTAAAAGATCGATAATCTCACATTTATGGATCGAATGAAAATAGATCGATAAATTACATATTGATAATCTCCATTTAAAGTAAAAAAAAAACAGACGACCTCGATAAAATAATCTGATACCGAATCCAAGTAATTAATATTGAAGTACTAAATCTAATACTAAAAAATCACATAAGCTTTCGATTTCATAACAATCACATTATCCGATAAAATAAATTTCAGGCACCTACTCCTCATCTTTCCTCGTACAATATAAATAATCAAAAAGATGACTCTGGATAAATATGAGTTCCCAACAATGAACATTTGATTATTCAATGAAATCGAAGAACTCAAAATTCGATTCAAAAAACTAATTAGGATGCAGTTTCTCACCATTTTTGCAGTGGTGGATTGGTCGGATTTCGATTCTTAAGACACATATCGACTCGACTGCCAAATGTGATCCAAATCAGAGTATGGGTTGGAAAACTGAGAAGATGATGCCATTAACTGGATATCCCTGTAATAATCAATTACATGAACTTAACCAAATTGTAAATAAACTTAACCCAAAGTGATTCTTTAGGAAGCTTCTGGCTTCCCATCAAGATATGGCACCCAACAGCAACTCATCAATTAATCAGGATACGTTGCATTTAAAATCAGTCAATGCTCTGCCTTGGTTTTAATGCGTATTAATTAATAAAAAGCACTTAAGCAATACCAAAAAAGATCCAGAGAACAGGAGGTACAAATCAGAAATAATAGAAATTTACTTTATTCATGCCAGAGTTTATATGACAATTTATATGAATTGTAAAATCGCATTTTACCAAATAGCCTTCACATTTAAACAAGTAAATCTTGAAATACTCAAACTCAATGGTAGTTTTCCCTGGATAAATTATGTAAAAACAATCAAATAATTAGATAAATTAAAAACATGCGATAAATAGGACTTACCTCAGTTCGGAGAAGAAAATAGATGGGAGCGCCGAGATTTCCCAACTGGAATTAGGGTTGGGAGCGCCAAATCCCGTCGAGATTTCCCAACTGGAATTTTCACATGCTTAACAAAATTCGTTGTCATCGACGGAGGAAATTGGGAAGCTTATGAATTTTATTAAAACAGACGAATAATTTTAATTGCGAAAAAAAAAAGAATAAATCTCCAAGAAGAATAAACGTTCTTATTTTAGAAACTCAATAATTCCCCACCTAATCATAAACCAACTATCTATACTAAACAATAAATTTGGTGAACAAGAAATGAACCCAGAAAATAATAAAACTGCTGATCAAAAAAATCTCTTCCTAAAATATAATAACATAAAAGATAGTTAAATATATCCAAAAATATAAGTTCTAAAATATACTAAATATTTATATTATTATTAATCTCCATCGTTCTTTTCGTAGTCGAGACGATTTGTCCTTTAATCGGAAGGGAGATCATCGCAAGAAGAATTGTCAAACGAGCCAAAAAGACAATCTTTATTAATAAGCGATCACAAGCAATTTGGCCCTGATTAAACTACACTGCGAGGAGCTGCGTACCATGAGCATGAAGGTAGCATTGTTGAGAGCCTCGAAGACATGGATGAGTGGTTAGATAGGTTGGATGAGACGCTTCGCAAGCAGACGACAACACATGCGGGTCACGGATGAAGGACCCGCGCAAGTTAGGCACAACTAACTCGTGAGGTTCAGAAGCTGCGTGAGTCACGTAGACATCTTAAGTCGGTGCTGCCGATCGAGTGTGGGGGCAGGTCCGACGGAGCACGCATGCTCCATGAAGCCAGTGGGCGATGCCTAGTGAGCGAGGGCGGTTCAATACCTCCCTTAACTAGGGGCTTACCTTTTAATTAATTATAGTTTTTTATTTCCTTTCTGGTTTATTTTCTAGTTAGATGTTTTCCCTGATCTGGGCGTTATAATTCTGGATTTGGTGCTCGTCAAATAGTGCATTGTAAATCGGTTGATGCCTCAAAATCATCATCGTGGATCGTGTCTGGTCTCTAAATACCAACTGACGCAGACATAAATTATGAATAGAACGAATACTCAAACTAACCGCTTATTCAAATATGTATAATGCTTAAATTGACATAAAAGAAAATAAATTTTCAAGAAGAACAAACGTTCTTATTTTAGGAACTCAAAAACTCCCCACCTAATAATAGTCATAGACCACCTATTTTTTCTAAACAATAAATTTGATGAACAAGAAATAAACCCTTAAAAATAATAAAACTCTTAACTAAATTAAATATATCCTAAAATAAAAAATAATGAAAGATACTTAAATATATCCTAAATATAATAAATATTTATATTATTATTAATATCCATCATTTCAAAGAAATGAAATGGACTTTTCTAAGTAGCATACGATCCACGACCACACCTATATATGCATTAATTATGCAGTAAAATTATTAGATAAGTTATTTTATTTCATGAAAAATGGTGGAAGAGATAGTCAAAGTCAGAGATAAGGCTTTGGCTAAAGAAGTCAACGGAATGATAAATAGTTTTTTTTATTTTTATTGTTTGGTCCCCTTTTTGCGGTGGGCTTTGCACAAGTTGACAGATCAATGAACTGATAAAAGACATAAAATAAAACTAAAACCACAATTGCAAGTTGCACCAACCTTCTTTAATTGGTATCTTTATTACATTATCTAAAACTTATTTATTCTTGTTCTATTGCAACAAGATGGAGAGCATCCCGAGTGTTAAACGGAAGGGCAAGTCGAAAGCTAAAGCTTACCTCGGATCAAGTCAGCACCACCCGCGGGTTTAGGATAAAGCGAAGTTCTAAAGAAAGAATTGAAGTTGTTCAAAGTTCAAAGGTCTTTTCGAAGGGGGAAGTCTGGGCCTTTTTAGCCCAAATCAAGATGGAAAGCCTTTTCGTTAGTTAGCGATAAAGCAAGCCACCCTTCTTTATTTACTAGTATTGTACCCGTGCGTTGCACGGTAATTTTTTATTTTATTTTATCTAAAATAAAATAAAATAAAATATTTAAATATATCAAAATATTTAAATAAGTAATTATATATATATATATATATATATATATATATATATATATGATTGGGTTCAAATGAGAACCCCATCATTATATGTGAACGTAGGGACTCATCCTGGCCTTAGATCTAATATTGCACAGTGCAATTATATGTCCAGGTTCATTGTGCTTTTTACACAGTACAGTAGTGCTAAAATCAGTCCAATTTTTTAATTTAATTATATATATATATATTTTTACGTTTTAAAACATGCAATATGTATTTTAAATTGTAGATCTTGAGAATGTGATTAATTTGATATATATTTCATTCAAAACGAATAAAATTTGAAAAAGTTATGGTTTATTGAAGATTTGAGTTTCATTTCAAGTTTTTGAATTTGCAGTTTATAGACGAAATTTGCGATGCTTTTTGTATACAATCGTAGTTTTTTTTCTTAATCTATTGTGCTTTCTAAAGAAGAATGTAGTGCTCTTTGTAAACGTTGATATATTTCCAAAATACCATTTTTAATTAATTAATGCATTTTTTACATTATTACCATGCTGACATGTCATGATCTCAACCATCAAAATTACTCAATCTAATGGTCAAGATGAGTCCCTAAGTTCACATATAATGACGGGTTCTCATTTGAACCCAACCCTATATATATATATATATATATATATATATATATATATATATATATATAATATATATATATATATATATATATGAGTTATATATATTTGTGTGTGTGTGTATTTCGGTAAGAACTATCACTGGTTCTCACACCAGAAATAGTTTTACCATAATCGCTCCCTATATATAAATTTTTTTATATATTATTTAAAGATCGAATAGTATTCAAAATTATATAAACGAATTCATAAAAGAATTGTTATTAGACAAAATGCTCTTTACAAATTATGAAAAAAAAATCCTTATACACAGCATTTGTGGTTTTGTTACTATGTTTATTCTCATCATCGTCGATCAATATTTTTAAACCCTTACGATTGGTCACCCTTGATATATCAACGTATAACTCATCATGACTAAAAACTGGCTTCTTTAGGAAAATTCCAACGTGAGAGAGAGAGAGATTGTTCTTGAGTTTTGTTGATCATCATAGCATGTGACACAATCAGAAGAAATTGTCATCGTTGGAACTTGAAAGGCAACCTCGGGTTGGATGATGTGCCAGTAATTTTAGGAATTAACAACAATTCACCTGCATTGCTTCCTTGAGAAATATTAGCATATACAATATGATCGTCAAGTTAACAACCAACATTACATAACACAAGGGAATGATCGATATTTCTCAACAACATGAGTGGAATTCTAATTTTTAGTTTTAGTTCATAGTTCGGCAATTCATAACATTTAATGGTATTCAGAAACTCTGGTGAGTGGACGTCCTACAATATGTCAATGTTTGAATCGAATTTACATGCATTATCAGAGCTAAGATATACTTTATATTCTCCATCATTTTATGATATCATATATTTATTAATCAAATCGATCATCAAATGTTGGGTAAAGAATAGCACGACCCTACAAATAAGCGAAACATCTAGTAGTTTTTCCAAATTGTGGATATGTGCTCGCCACAATTGACGGAACATAGTCATCATCATCTTTCAATAATGGATAACCTGGATTTCAATTTGAACGATACCATCATTTGGTTCTCCAACTATTACATCTCCTATATTATTTATCGAGTTGAAAAATCTCTCTCACTTGACACAATTGGGATCCAAATTGTGATTTTGCAGCACCACATTCTTGGTCTACTTCAAAATCATGTAATGAGTCCATTAATGCAAAGATTTGATCACTGTATGAACTATGTCTGGTCTAATGCCTTTTGGAACAACTGGTAAAATTTGATGAAAAATCTCCACCAAGAATTATTATTTTGTTACCAAATGGAAGTTGCATATTAGAATTATTTTGCGATCTCATCACGTCTTTCACTGTTTTGTCCAGAGTTTCAAATGAACTGATAAAAGACATAAAATAAAACTAAAACCACAATTGCAAGTTGCACCAACCCTTCTTTATTTGTTTTGTATTGTTATTATTAATTCTTTTTTTATGCAGCATTTCAACCATTTTTATATAACTGCAAATATTACAAAGAACTCACTACTCGCTCTCTCGTATTTTTCGATTCACGAATTGCATTTAATTACAATTTAAGATCAGATAAAATAAATATATCACCTATCATCATCCTATTCGGTAAAATAATCAAAATGTATGTGTGCATACTAGAGGTAAAACTAAATAAATAATATGAAAAACATAAAAATTGATAAAATGAACAAATAAAAAAAAATTAAAAAGATTAATCGGGACGCTATTCACAAAAGCGTCCCGCTAATTAAAATAAATAAAAAATACTAAAATCGGAAAGCTATTGTGAAAATCGTTTCAGATTATTTCATTCAAAAAAAAAAAAAAAAGGCTTGTCGAATTATCAGTGTTCTAAAACTCGCTCGGCGGCATCTAGGCACCAGACCAGTGGCCTAGCGCCTAGGGCACCTAGGCGGGGCCTAGAATTTGAGAATAAATACATGATTTACAACATTACATCCAACCATTTAATAGTTTCAACATATTACCTGCTACACAATAAAGTCTATGACAATCCAAAATAAAAAGTAATGATCACAAGTTTACAATTCATTTAAAACTATTGTTCACTTCAAAGTAGAAAACAACATAGATCCATAATTTTCATTAGTCAAATAACAATAACATTGCATACATTACAAAATCAAAATGATCAAAAATAGGCCAAAAAACGACGTCGTTTTGGGCCAGAATAATTTAAAAATAAAATAAAATAAAATCTCACATTACGAGGGCGCCTAGGCGCCCAGGCGATTTCTTTGGCCTATTTTCGAAAATCGTAGGCGGGTTAATGGCGTCGAGCGCCTGACCGATTTTTAGAATAGAGCGAATCACAAAAAAAAAAAAATCCATTCGGGCGCTGGTGGCAACAAACGTCCCGGGGGGGAGGGACCTTGTTGCCACCAGCCTTCTGGTCGAATTATCAGTGTTCTAAAACTCGCTCGGCGGCGGCTAGGCACCAGACCAGTGCCTAGCGCCTACGGCACCTAGTCGGGGCCTAGAATTTGAGAATAAATACATGATTTACAACATTACATCCAACCATTTAATAGTTCAACATATTACCTGCTACACAATAAAGTCTATGACAATCCAAAACTAAAAGTAATGATCACAAATTACAATTCATTTAAAACTATTGTTCACTTCAAAGTACAAAAACAACATAAATTCATAATTTCATTATTCAAATAACAATACCATAGCATACATTACAAAATCAAAATAATCAAAAATAGGCCAAAAACGACGTCGTTTTGGCCAGAATAATTTAAAAAAAAATAAAATAAAATTTCACATTATGAGGGCGCCTAGGCGCCCAGGCGATTTCTTTGGCCGATTTTCGAAAATCGTAGGCGGGTTGATGACGACGAGCGCCTAGGCCGATTTTTAGAATAGAGCGAATCAACAAAAAAAAAAAAAAAAAAAAAATCCATTTCGGAACTCTGGTGGGCAACAACGTCCCGGGTTAAATTGAGAAAAAAAAAAAGGTCTGGGAGCGCTGTTGCCCATGGTTCTAAAGACCAGATTAAACCGGCTGGTTCGATCGGTTCAACCGAGAACAGGTCATCACACCGGTCCGACTTTCATGTTAAAATCGGTGAGCTCACAAACCGGTAGAAAATCGTCCAAACCGGTTAGGCCTGTGACCGTTTCAACGTCATTTTTTTAAAAATTTGTTTTCTTATTTTTATATCAAATGAAACTGAAATTTTATATTAAATAAAAACTGACGGGGTTATTTTTTTTTATTTGTAGTATAAATAAATACAAATTATGATGGTTTAATTTTATTCATTTTGAAGTTGTTGGACTTGGAGTGATTATATTAGATTTGAACTATATTTTATTTGACTTCTCTTTATTGTATTTAATTCAACTATTTTTTTCTATGTTGTACTATGGTTGATGAACTCATATTTATCATATGGACTCTTTAAATTAAATTTTAAGAGATTTTATAATCATGCGTTTTATTAAATTAATTAATTTATTTTTTATAACATATTTAATAGTGCTTTATATATATATATATATATATATATATATATATATATATATATATATATATATATATATATACTAGTTGAACACCGTGTATTTACACGGAATTTATAAAAAATTAAATACAAAAAATATTTGTGAAAATTATAAAGTTTTAAATCCAAAATTAAAAATTGAAAGGATGTGTTCCCATGCCCTGTTCAATTAATTAATTATTATAATTATTAATTAATTTTATATTTTATTTAGATTAAATTCATTAATAATTATCTTTACATACTTATAAAAATACAAAAGATGTCACATTATCTATCCGTATATAATCTATTAATTAATTAATTAATTATTAACTCATTATATATTTTTATGTTTAGATTATTTTTTTTTTAATAATTATAGGTAAATACTTTGAAAAATTCAAAAGGTGTCATACTTTCAAACATTCTCGCATTGTGACATTGTCAAATAGATATTAATTAACTATTATTATATAATATTAAATTTTATATTTGATTGAATTCATTACTAATATTTAGTTACAAACTCCAATTATTGCAAATATATCATAATTTACCTATATAGAATATTTAAAATTTTAAAAGTAAATTATTTCAAGTTTTATTATAAATACAATTTACTTAATTATTTTCATAAATAAATTTTTTTTGTAATTAAAACTATTTCATATGTAATTTATATTTTAATTATAATAATTAATTTATATTTTTTTACTAATTGTATATGATTTATTGATATTTTTATATTAGGAATATAAAAGAAGATTATTAAATTATAGAAAATATAATAAAAAAAATATTAAGTTAGGCTAAATCTAATAAAATAAAATATTAAATTAGGCAAGAAACAATAAAAGAAAAATATTAAATTATGTATATATTTGACTCGGATGACACATAAGCAACTGAAGCACTAAGTTTTTTTATTATCCAAGCAAAAAATACGAATTAGATACATACATTATGAGGGTTTTGCATTAATATATACTTATTTAACACCCGTGTATTACACGGGATTTATTAAAAAATAAATATAAAAAATATTTGTGATAATTACAAAATTTAAAATTTAAAATAAAAAATTAAAATAATGTATTTTCGACCCGTGCCATATACATGTCTAGTCTATTTATTAATTAATATAAATATTAAATAATTTTGTATTTGATGTTTAAGTTAAATTCATTAATAATCTTAGTTACATACTTACAAAAACTCAAAAGGTGTCACATTCTTAACCCGTGTCTATTATCTATTTAATTAATAATAATTATTAAATTAATTTATATATTAATAATTAGAATAAATTCGTTAATAGTTATTAGTTACATACTTTGAGATAGATGTCATACTTTCAACCCGCGTCACATTGTACTGGTGTCCATTCAATATTTATTAATTATTAGAATATAATTTGATATTTTTATATTTAGATTGAATACATTACTAATATTTAGTTGTAAATAACTCATAGTTTACATATATAGAATATTTGAAACACCAAAAATAAAATTGTTTTAAATTCTATTATCAATAAAACATATTTAATTATTTCATAATAATTTTTTTTTGTATTTAAAACTATTTAATATGTAGTTTGTCTTTTAATTAAAATAACTTATTTAGATCTTACCTACTGATTATACATGACTTATTTATATTTTTATATTAGGAGAATCAAAGGAAATAATTAAATAGGAAAAAATATAATAAAAGAATTAAGTTAGGTAATATATATAAAAAGAAAAGTATTTAATTAGGTAATATTAGGTTCGGATGACACATAAGCAAACGAAGCACCAAAATTTTTTATTTGTCATACGAAGCACACGAAGAAGACACATAGGTTAGGAGGATTTTGCATTAATATATAGGGGTGATATACATGATTATGTTCAAATGAGAATCATATCCTTATTTGTGAACCTAAGGTCAATTATGGACCTTAGATCTAATTAAATGGATGAAACAAATTTGTTGTATATTTTCTTATTTGATTAAAAATATTAGGATTATATAATAAAAACACTGTTGGTGTATATAACTTAAATATTAATAAGAGCACTGCTGGTATATGATAAAAGCACTAGTTGTAGGTTCGCAAATAAGAAAGGATTTCCATTAGAACTCATCCCTACACACACACACACACACACACACACACACACACACACACTACTTTAACAACCGCACAATATGCGAGATTTGAAAAAAAATAACACTCATTAAAAATACTAAAAGAGTATATTGAAAATGGTACACACAAATCGTAATATTATCTTTCTATTAAAACAAAGATTATTTTTCACAAAATTTTTACACATAAATCGSAGCATTATTTGTTCTAATTACAGTAAGACTGGTTTTCATAATAAATAAGTTTTAATTATTTTTACTCGGGTACGGAGGTCACGAAATTAGTTGTAAGATATAGAAAAATTCCCTATACTTGAAAGAAAAACTGTAGAAAATTGAGTTTGTAAAAATGTAAAACATACAACACCCGGTGTCGCGTGTAAATATGTGATATAAAAAATTAAAATTTATAAGGCACTGATAATTCTATTAAAAAATGTCGTGTATCTTAACTTGTAGTATATGTAATATTATATTATTATATTATTTATTTCCTTTTTTCTCTTTTTCTGCGTAAGGCATTATATAAATATATAATATAATGTGTTTATCAATGCTTTTATTAGAATTAGATCAAGAGATTTAGAATATATTTAATATTTATTTTTCTAGGTGTAATAATTTTTTATTATTAGTTTTTTTTTTTTAGCGTAACAATAGTTTTTCATATAAATATTTAATGTTATTCTCAATGCATTATATTAGGACTAGATATCCAAATTTAAGTTTATATTTTATATTTGTTTCCATTTTGTAATAGTTTTATATAACTCGTATTTTTTTTACATAGAATATTTGAAATTATATAGATTTATTTTCTAATTTAATATGACTTATTTCTTTTTTTATATTAGTATAATAAAAGTAAGATATTGAATTAGGTAAAATATGATTAAGAAAATATTGAATTATGTAACATATAGTAAAAGGAAAATATTAAATTAGGTAAATATTAGGTTCTGTGACACCAAAGCACCATAATTCTTTCCAAAGCTAACAAAGCATGGGAAACAAACACATAAGATAGGGGATTTTGCATTAATATATAGAGAATATATATATATATATATATATATATGTGTGTGTGTGTGTGTGTGTGTGAATTAAAATCAGTCCAACCACGGTTGGACCTATGAACCACTGAACCTATAACTTAATCGGTTTGATGACCGATCTGGTTTTCAGAACAATATTGTTGGCACCAACATCCCAGGTCAATTTTTCCAAAAACAAAATCCACTCTAACACTAACGCATCCGCCTCCTTGTGCTCCTTGTGCTCCTTGTGCAGACAGTGTTTTGCTTTTCTTAAGCCTCCATCTCCAAGCGCTCCCAGCAGCAAGGCGACAATCTCCAGGCGGCAACGACGACTTCCGGCATTCACAAGGTAATTTCTAACCCAAAGTTTTATTTATTTTACAAAAATTAGTTATTTTATAAATTTATAATTAATTACATTTATAAATAATCATTTGATGTTGATGAAAGAATTATTCATTTGTTGTGAAATTGAGTTTTGTTTTTGTTTCTGCATATATTGAATTTATATGTTTGTAATTTAGTTGTAAATATTTATAAAAATTGATTCGATTGTTTGTGAGAAAATCTTGAATTTATTCGTTTTATGTTTAGTTGTTAGTTATTTATGAAAATTGATTTGATTTGTTTTTTAGGAAATTATTAATTATGTGAAAATTTTAATTTATTCGTTTTGTGTTTAGCTGCTAATTATTTATGAATATTGAATTTATTTATTTCTTCACCTTATCCAGGAGGTAGTCCGCATAGAAAGGGATCATCCCTATCAAGATCCCATAAAAGTCCTCAGAACGGACAAAGACTGGCGAGTAGCATCCCGAACTCGCTGGACAACAAACACGCCTTCCTCTGATTGAAGATAACTCTCCCAACCTGTTCTCACGCCTTCAGCATGAGCCTTCTCAACTTTAGCCATGAGCTCGCACTCTTGAGCCTCCAGTTGAGCCTTAAGAGGAGTTCTCCACATGGCTCTCTTTCAAGGCAGCTTGGGAACGCTCCAATTTAGAGCTCAAAGTGGCAACCTGGCCGCGTGCGGCTTTGAGATCAACAGCCAGTTGGGGGTTGTTGAAACCGTTGCGTGCGCGAGTGGTTAAGTTGGACTTCAGGGCCATGGCCTAAAGAAAAAAAGGATGAGATTTAAAAACGAAATGCGAAAAAGCACAAGTATGTAAAGATTAGGACTATTTACCTTAGAAAGAGTTAATCTCCAGGTATCGAGCAACTCAGCGTCCCCCATTTCTCCACCACCTTGCAAGTACTGAGCAGCGGTGTGGCCATCTTCATTCTTCAACACGCTTTGTGTGAAGAAGGATTGGTTCGGGTAGAGATAGACACTACAAAAAAAATCAAAATTTCCGAGGGATTTTTCCCTCGAAAATAAGCAAAAATCCCTCGGTTTTGGTTAAACCGAGGGAAATTCCGAGGGAAAAATTCCCTCGAAAAAACCCTCCTCGGAAATCGGTTYCGAGGGAAATAAATCCCTCGGAATTACAAAACCGAGGGAATTCCGAGGGATTTTTTCCCTCGGAACCATTGCCGGACAATCCCTCGGAAATCCGAGGGAACATTTCCCTCGGATTTTTTTCAATTTCCGAGGGAATAAAATCCCTCGAATTTCCGAGGGAATGGAATTCCCTCGGAAATTGAAAAATTCCGAGGGAAAATATTTCCCTCGGATTTCCGAGGGAGTCCCATTCCCTCGGATTTTCAAAATTCCGAGGGAACTTTCCCTCGGTATTTTTAATTTTTTTTATTAATTTTTAATTTTTTATTTTAATTTTAATTCTTGTTTAATTATTAAAATTCCCAAAAAATTGAAAAAAGCAATTAAAGAAAAGTCAAAAAAATAAATCAATTATAA
>BMAC01000132.1:57576-99284 GCA_014905375.1 Phtheirospermum japonicum
AATAAAATTTCCCTCGGAATTTTCATTTCGAGGGATACGAAGTTTCCCTCGGAATATTCGAGGGATTTTTATTCCCTCGGAAATGTAATTAATTTTTTTTAAAAAATTAAAAATAATTAAAATCGTAAAAATAGAAAAAAATAATACCCTCGGAAATATAATTAATTTTCTTAAAAAAATAATAAATGAAACCGAGGGAATTAAGAATCCCTCGGTTTTCCGAGGGACGAGTTCCCTCGGAAATCCATCCGTCGGTCATCCCTCGGTTTTTCGTTCGGTAAATATGGCGGGAACATTTAGCGCCCTGATTTTCGAGGGATTTTCCGAGGGAACTGGATTCCCTCGGAAAATACCGAGGGATTTTTATATCCCTCGGTTTTCCCTCGGAAATTTCCGAGGGAATTTATCTCCCTCGAAAAATCCCTCGAAAATTTCATGTTTTTTTGTAGTGAGAGGGCCCATGCGCTAGCCTCTTCGTTTGAATTTGGTCAGCCTCAATTAAAGCCCTCTTGGAAGGTAAGGACTCACCAGAACCCGCGGCGGGGAGATCGCCTCGAGGCTCAGTAGTTGTCCTGGGAAGGGCCCGACTCACGGACACAACCTTCTCTCGTGGATCTCTAGCTCTAGCTCGCATCCATTTGAACATTGTGTCTACAAAAGAAAAACAGGGTGAAAGAACAGTGATAAGCACAAAGGGTTAGATATTATGCAGCCAAGGGTACGTTATTTACCAATGTCCGCTTTCAATGGAGACTCGAGCGAACTAAGACCGTAGTGATAGAGCAAAGAGGGGTGGATAAGGCGAAACAGGTCGAAGGTCTTCTTCATGATACGATCTACAAGGCTTTGCGTACCTTGAGATCATTTTTTGATGTTATATTTTCGCTTGGTGAGGATATGCCATATCCACTCAGTAGGAAAATGCCAAGGATCGGGGGATCTTTCAAAAAAGAAGTGTTGCTTCCATTCCTGGTTCGAAGAAGGGGCTTTATCTAGGAACTTAGCATCGCCTCAGGAGGAAAAGTAAAAGAAACCGGAAGGACTAAGGGATTTGGCTTGAAAGAGAGAAAAGAAAAGAGCAGTGGTAGGGTTAATACCCAAGAACCGAACAACCAGTATGAAACCAATCATGTTCCTAAAAGAGTTCGGGGTGAATTGATTCGGATGAATATCATAGAGACGAGAGATTTCCATCAGCAGAGGAGGTATTGGAAAACGGAGGGCCCCATCTAATTGGCCAACGTAAAAGGTTAAGCAACCTGGGGGTGGATGAGGAGCCCTATCCTCTCTGGAAGGAAGGATTAACTGATATGAGGAAGGGAGGCCAATGTTGGAACGAATATATGTTGAGGTTTTATTGGTAATAGTGTGGGCTATATATCGGGGATCTAGAACAGGGGGAACTGAGGATAAAGGTTCCCCCGAGCAATAAGGGGTCGAGGAGGATTCACTCAAAGGTGAAGTGGCAGGCTCCACCGATCCCGTTTTCTCGCCAAGGTCAGGAGAGAATGGAGGAGAGGCGTGGATGAGCCTCAGGTTGTCGGTGTGTGTGTGAGACATTGAAGGGGCAGCCATAATAAATAAGAAGAAAAAGAAAAAAAGCAGATAAACAACTATAATGAAAGAAATGACAAGAGAAGGGGATTGAACGGAACCTATTCTAAAGGTTGGATCTCCAGAAAGATCAAGAACAGTTTGAAGACCGGATGAATGTTTGAAGATTTGATGATGAACAACTTGAAGATTCGGTGATGAATAGCAGGGTAGGATAACCTTGTCAGTGTGAAGGAATTTCTGACACTAAGCGAGAATAGGAGATAGAAAATGAGGAGTGAGACTGGAGTCTTATGACTTATACTATATGAAAAAGAAAAGAGAGAACCCCAAGTGACATCTGAAGAAGGCCAAGAGACTCCATCGTGGCCGTTGATTTATAGAAGGCGAGAAGATTAGATCTCCTAGGAAAACATAAAAACCCTAAGCGTGTGCTCTCGCCAGATCGGGGAGGGCTGAAGTTGGGCCTCAGTGGCTCGGAGATTGCCTAAATTGGGCCAGGAAAAATGTGAAAAAGTAGCTTAACGGGCCTCAATTGCTCGGGGATGCCTAAAGTGGGCCAGATAAAAAGCAAGAAAATGGCTTAATGGGCCTTGTCAGCTCGAGGAGGGCCTAAATTGAGCCAGAAAAACGCAAGAAAGTGGCTTAATGGGCCTCATCAGCTCGGGGATGGCCTAAATTGGGCCCGAAAAAATGCAAGAAGGTGGCTTAATGGGCCTCATCAGCTCGGAGATGGCCTAAATTGGGCCCGAAAAAATGCAAGAAGGTGGCTTAATGGGCCTCATCAGCTCGGGGATGACCTAAATGGGGCCGGAAAAGGTGGCAAAGAGGTGGCTTAATGGGTTTCATTAGGTCGATGGAGGCTTTAATTGGGCTATTGAGCTCGGGGCATGAAGAAATTGTCGACCGAAAATCCAAAGAATTGGCACGGACCATTGATCTCGGGGCACGAACTCGGGGCATGACAAAATTGTCGCCTGAAAAATTCAAAGAATTGGCATAGGCTATTGAGCTTGGGGCACGAGTTCTGTGCATGACAAAATTGTCGCCCGAAAAGTTCAAAGAATTGGCACAGGCCATTGAGCTCGGGGCACGAACTCGCAGCATGACAAAATTGTCGCCCGAAAATTAAAAGAATTGGCACAGGCCATTGAGCTCGGGGCATGAGTTCGGGACAGAGAAAAAATATCACTCGAGAAATTCGATGGAGCTCGTGGCATGGGATCAGGGCAAGCCTCATCACGTCACTATGGCCATTTTCCTTAAAAGGAGTAAGTGGCCATGGGGGGGGTGGGTGGGTGGGGGGGGAGTAATTATTTCGGGGTAGAAACCATGGGGGGGGGGGGGGGGGGAGTAATTATTTCGGGGTAGAAAGATGAAATGATTATATCAAATAGGGGCACCATTTTCAGCTGAGGACCATTTCTTCAGCTCCGGGCTTTTGACTGGGTCTGTTATCCAAAAGAGCTCGGGCAGAATAACAGAGAGAGGCTCAGAAAGGTGACGTGACATAACGACCCCATTTCACGAAAACCCTAAAAAAAGTACATCTAAACATAGTTAATCACAAAGTTAAAGTAAGATAACACACATTTCTAATAAAGCCCTTACTCTGCCTAATTTTCTCCAAACGCTAACTTAAGCATTAGAGGGGGTTCGCCGGAAAACTCTTCCAGTCCCATCAGACGTTTTCTTTTGGGCGCAGGTTCTATCAATTGCAGAGATTGGGTCTTATTTTTCTGGTTTTCTGGGATCTGAGGTCATCCGGTTGGCTCTTATTTTGAGGTAGTAAACAATCTTAATTAAGTAAAGGATGATATAGTTATTGCATCAAAAGTTTCCTCATATATATATGTGTGTGAATGCTATGTAATATAGCAAAGTTCTCATGTATAGCAAAAGTTCTCATGTTCACATGAGAACTTTGTTACATTACGTAGCATTTGATGCTATTCATGAGTCATGTATATGGTAATTTAAAAAAATAGTCTAAATAAAAAGAATGCAAAATAAAATTTTGAACTGTCTGACAGAATAAAAAATAAACATCTTACATTACTGAAATAAGCATGTAACAAATTTTCATTATATATATATATATAATATATATATATATACTAGTATTATATATATATATATACCTAAATCGGCTTTTCAGAAATTTTATCCAATGCAAATTCTCTCAGAATCAGAGTTTGTGCCCCTTCAACAATTCTCTTTATAACTTCACCCGCCGGTACAATTTCCTCGATCAGGCCCACGCCTTGGCCCGCATACATCACCATGCTCTCAATATCACCTGTCGTCGTCATATTCGGAACCGTGCCACCAAAACGACGAATCTCTTTTTCCTGCAAAAAAAAAAAAAGAAAAAAGAAAGGCCATAAATTACAGTGGTGGAGAACAAATATTATCATCATCATAATTAAGTTTGCAGGCAGCGTATTATTTACCACTCCGTGTATGAGCGAACGGCCGATGATTGGCTGATTGCTCTCATTCTCGTGGCTCGGAAGGTTCTTCCAGTCCATGAAAAAAGGAGTTTTTAAGACGCGGTGAGGTGCATCGGGCCATCTCGCGCGCCCAAACACGTCTGTGTATTCGGTTTTATGCATTTCGACCAATTTCCTCTTGTATGTGGGGTGAGCATTGCTTTCCTTTGTTGCAAGGAATCTGTAACATGTAATTTATCCTTAATTTCAGATGAAACTAATTTAATAAAAGGTTAATCACAATTTATATATATATATATATATAAATTACCAAAAATTCTCATGGTATTATATTGTCTTACATTTATGATTTACCCTTCAAAAGCAAAAAAAATAATAATAATTAAAAAAAAATAAAGCACTAATTCAGTCCATAATTTTAACACTAAATATAACTTCAGGTGTAATATCGTAATTTAGAAAGTTGGGTTTTTTTGCTAATTAAGTCAAAACATCAAGGGTGACTTTTGTAGTTACCCATTTAGTTTTAATGGAAAAAACATGGGAAGAAAATTCTTCGAAAAAAGTTTAAACGGAACGTTGATCGAACCTAGTTCCCATAGCAACACCATGCGCTCCGAGGGCCAGAGCGGCTACATAACCACGCTCATCCACTATCCCTCCAGCGGCAATTACACAAATATCACGACCACGGACGAGGTCAACTACTCTTGGCAACAACGTGATTAAGGAATCCTGGTTTTCCGAACATAAATACGTAGCCATAAGAAATAATTCCACAATAATACAATCTCAAAAGAAAAAATAAATAAAGGTTTTTATGCCAYAATCCACATCAATTAAWTWAAAAAAGAAAAAAGAACTAGATAATTAAAAAAAATTATATTCAATATTCTATGAATCAGAATATAGAATAAAAAAGAAACAAAATCTATTGGAACAGAAAGCACTRATACCTGGCCAATGACATGTCCTCCGGCTTCGTGTCCTTGAACCATTATTGCATCCACACCCACATCGACAGCTTTTTTTGCCTCTTCAAAGCTCCCAACCTAAAAGATAATAATAATAACATAAGAAAATATATTTATCAAGAAATGATATTAATTGGAAGGAAGGTGAATTTGTTAAAACATACTTGGGGTACAATTTTTACACCGGCTTGATGAGCCCGAAGTACAAGATCTTTCGAGCATTCGCCCCAGTAAACCTGCAAAACAGCAACCTTTTCCTCGAGTATGGCCTTTATGTTGGCCTCGTGAGGAAATGCTAGAACGACAGCCACACCGAATGGTTTATCGGTCAAAGTTCTTGTTTTCCTTATGAGCTGTTTCACATAGTCTGGTGCCTCCTGTTATGCAAAATCGATTCAACCCATACACGAAACTAACTGTCAAAATAAATCAGCAAATTAATTTAGATATGCGTAGAGATTCACTGATTATTAGATGAAAAGAGTTTTTTTTTTTTTTAAACAATAATGAGTGAAGTTTATAGTAAAACACAATAGTTGAGGGTCAAATTATATTAAGAAAATACCTTTACAAAAAGAAGAAGAAAAAGTACAGATTGTATGCTTTACTAGGGCTGCAAATGAGCCAGGCTTCTGAATTAACGAGGTTGAGCTGAGCATTTACAGAGCGTATAAAATAGAGGCTCGAGCATCGTAGTATTATTATTATTATTATTATTATTATTATTTTTTTTTTTTTTTTTTTTTTTTTATTTTTTTTTTTTTATTTTTATTATTATTATTATTATTATTATTATTATAGTTCACAAGCCGTTTCGCAAAGCTCAAACGTGAGCTCTTGCTTGGCTCATTTAAATAAATGATCTCTTTTTGGAAGCTCGAGCTTGGCTCGTATGCTAAATGAGCTTCTAGCGAACTGGGCCTGAGCAGCGAGCCGAGCTCAGGTAGCTCGCGAGTAGCTCACCTCATTTGCAGCCTATGCCTCAGTGTTATTCACAGCAACATGTTTCGATATTTTATATCCTCAATTATAAAAATAAATAAATAAAGGTCCATAAAAATAAAAAATCCCCAGCACCACAAACAACCGTTGATTTACCAGGTACATATACAGATTAAGACAATATATAAGATCAACATAAGTCTACACACAACCTTATAAAATGCAAATCAAACTGAGGCTTTAATTATCATGATGAAAAGGCCAAAATATAAAAAAAGAAGAAAAGAAAAAACAATTAAGAAAGCTCACCCAATCAGGGGTTCTGAGAAAAGCAAGGGCACCAGCGTTGGCAACAGCTGAAACCAGCTCTGGGCCTGAAATATCAGGCCCTAATGGCGCCTGAACTACCCCATATTCAAAACCCATTATCCCTCTCCAACCCATCTCACTCTCTCTCTCTCAACTGAATTAAAAAGATGAGATGAATTTAAAGATCTCCCTCTCTCTTTCAACTGAATTAAAAGAATAGATAAATTTAAATTGGGTTCTGGGACTGGACGAAGAGAAATTGAATTCTACTTTGAGACGTAAACAAATTCTTCTCCAATTGTGGATACCCCTTCAGTTTATCAAACGACAACAAGAAAAAGCTTTGAGAAAATCATTGCATCTTTTTAACAAAACTGGCCTACGTGTTTGTCGTTACTCGTTAGGATTTCAATTATTCACGCGACTTTTGTTTTAGCAGAGTTTGTGACACTAGTTTAACAATAATTTATTTTTAAGTGCGCATGAATATGAGATATTAATTTAATATATAAATAATAAAATAATTATTGGTGGATTAGAGTTTGTTGAAAATATAATTTTTTAAATAGAGATAAATTTTTTATACCTGAACTATAACCATTTTGACACTTTACTTTCTAAACTTTTTTTTCGTGCAAATTACCTCCTAAATTGTACGAATTTTGCACATAACCTACCGAACTCCCATTTTTTGTGGAAATTCTAGCCGGATCTCACTCGTGTGATATGCACGCTAATATATAAGGGGTAAAATTGACTTTCCATCTCCTCCTTATGACTCTCGCTCAAAATAATGGCACGTGAGCACTACGTAGGTTCCAAATCCTACGTGTATATACATATATTAAAGTGAACATTATCTTAACAGGTCACACGAGTGCTCACGTGTCATTGTTTTGAGCCGGAGTCATAAGTAAGAGATGGAAAGTCGGTTTTACCCCTTATATGTAAGCGTGTATGTCACACGAGTGAGCTCCGACCAAAAGTTCCACAAAAAATTGGAGTTCAAGAGGTTAAGTGCAAAATTCGTACAGTTTAGAAGGCAATTGCACGAGAAAAAAGTACAGGAAGTGAATTGTCAAAATGATCATAGTTAAGGAGTTAAATTTTTTTTTTCTCTGTTAAATATAAAAAGGAACATAACTTGCACAAAAATATTTCATTACTCTTTAATTGAAATGATTGACTTGGCTATTTATAACGTGCAACTAAGTGTATGATGAATCATGCACTTAGTTTTCATAAGAGAACCTCTTGTATATTAATCATTCATTATATATTAATTATATATTTCTCGAATATTAAATGAATATACAAAATATGCGATGTTACGAATTTATAATTTTATATTTATCACCCTTACTTATCTATATATATAAAAAAAGCTTAGTGTTTTTAAATATATTTTTCAAGATTTTTCCGCTCTTTTTACTTACTCTTTATAGTAATTGTATTTATTATTTATATAATTATTTATGTAATATTTTTTTTGGATATTATGATTTATAAAAAAAAAAAATTAAATATATAGAAGAATTATGTATAATTAAATATAAATTTGAGAAAAATAAAAATAATATAAAAAATCTGAAAAAAATTTAAATATAAAATTTTTTAAAAAATAGATAAATAAATGTAAATAATTAGTTAATAAATTTGAAAGATCCAAAAAAGCAAATATAAATCATAAATATTTTCAAATATTTTAAAATAAAATTAAAGATATTAATAAAATCACATAGATAAAAACATAAGAACTTATAATTAAATAAAATATTATTTAATAAATATGAAACAAAAATATAAATTCAATAATCGAATAAAATTAAAGAGAAAAATCATAAAATAAGTTAAATTTACTTAAAATCTTCATAATTAGATTCTATAAAGTTATTAAATAAATCTAAAAATAAAAAAGAAAATTGAGAAAAATATAAAATAAAATTGAAAAAAAATAATATCAATTACAAAAATTATAATATATATATATATATATATATATATAATATATATATATATAAGAATAATATAAAAAATATAATATAAAAATAAAATGTATAATCTATTAATAAATCTAAATATTTAGTTTATAACCTGCAAAACTGGGAAAAAGTAAAATCAAAATATAAATTTGTCAAATGATATAAAATAAATTTGTTTTTCATATAAATAAAATATTAGAACTTTAATTAAATTACAAATATTTATTTATAAATACAAAAAATGAAAAGAAAACCCAAAATTGCTAATATTATAAACTTAACATGAATTCATAGCTACAAAAAGATTTTACCATTAAAGTACAGAAAATTATTAACTTAGTATAAATAAAAAAAATCACAAATTACAAGAAATATAAAATAATATAAAAAATTAAAAAAATATGAATAAAAATAAAAATTTTTAATTTGATTTTAAAAAATCATTTAATAAGTTTGTTAAAAAAAAAAAAGATCTTATAAGTACAACCAAAAACTTGATGCAACGAAGACTATATATATATATATAAAATTAATCGGTAACAAGAAACTTGTCTTTTCTTTCATAATTTTATTTTTTGACCAGAACAGACGATACGAGGACAAACCTAATAGAGTCATATCTTTCAATGACACTTTCTTTCTTTTCTTTTTTTATTTTCCTAATAAAATTAAAAATTATATTATGAACATAAGTGAATGGTAAATAACTTTATACAATTATTTGATTAAAATCTAAAATCAAAGTTTTACGTGGGCAGAATGAAAAAAAATGATTATATAATCGCATAATATAAAGAACTCAATACATTATTTTAAAATTCTTAACTAAACAATTGTTTATGATTATTTGTATATTAATAGTTTGTGACTAATTACTATGACTTTATGTATTTAACATTAGAAATCCACACATAAATGATTTATTACTCTTGGTTTTATATTACTTCATATAACTTATATATATATATATATATATATATATATATATATATATATATATATATATATATATTTATATTTATATATAATTTTAATTTATTTATCAGGTTCATCAACCGACTCGATGACTTGATGTTTAATTCGATTACTCAGTGGCTATCCCGAACAATTAACAGGCTGATTTCAAATATATTATTTATAATAAAATAGAATACAAAGGCCCTTAATTAAGTTTGTAATACTATGCCTCATTTATTTGGTATTTATTTGTTCTTTTTTGTATTTTATATATTTTTTAGTTTCTATATTTTGGGATTTTTTATCTTATAAATTAATTAAGTATATTACTTTCTGTTTTAAAGTATTTTAAGATTTATCTTATTATTTATAACTTCTTAATATTTGTTATTATTTTATTATCAACTTTCAATAGATAAAAAAAATTATTTTAAAATAATTTTTATATATTTATTTAATTTACTTTATAACTATCGCCAATTTACTCTTTCAATGTCTTTAAAATAAATATTTAGAAATTAATTATAAACTTATTATATTTCTATCTGATTTCAAAATATTATCTTATTTATTATATTATATTATATTATATTGTAATACTTCTATTTTTTATTTTATTTTTTATTAGAAATTATTCAGAATCATTTGGAATTAAAACATATATGTCGTATATATTTAACTAAATTCATAATTTTCTCTGATTTATTTTATTATTTATATAATTTTAAGTGTTTTTTTATTACTTTTAGGATTTAGTAAATGATTACTCAAGATTTAAATTATTTTTAGTTTATTCTATAAAATCATTGTGAATTAAGATATATTTTATATTATTTATTCGTAATTTTTTTACTTTTAAATTATTTGATAAATATTTATATATAAAACATATTTCTTATTTCATATTTTTTGTGATTTATCTTATTATTTTATAATACTTTATATTTTTATTATTATTAAATAACTATTTAGAATTCATAATATCTTAATCCAATTTAAAAAAAATTTAGGATTTATTTTGAATTAATTTATAATATATATGATTTTTGTAACTTTTTTAATTTTAATTTAATTAATATATATTTATAATTTAAACACAAGTTTTTGTATTTATTTAGTTGATTTTATAATATTTTTCAAATTATTTTACAAGTATTATATTTTTATTGGTTAAAAGTTAATTTGGTAATTGTATAATTATATTGATATAAATTATTCCTAAAATAAATAATACAACAAATTGCGGCTAAAGTACAACTAGATTACTCAGTTGCACACAAACAAAATGATGTGATTAAATTATAACTATTGGTAAAACTTTTGGGTACTTGTTGACAAACAAGTACATAGGTACCGATAATTAGAAAAGCCTAAAGTTATTTATAAGATTTTCTCTTTGTCTTTGAATACAAAGACTAAACAAGGCGATGCACGCAGTGATTTGTAATAACGTGAGTAATATGATTGTTCGTGACTAACTAAAGGGAGAGCTTGAAATTATTAGCATGTGATGATAACAAGTTAAATTGTAATTAGACTTATAATGTAGTCTGCAAAAAGTTGTTTCATAATATATAAATATGGAATTATTTACATTTGATTTGTTTTAGGGCGCGGATATACGCACCTCATCTATTTATGAGTTCACCCTAAATCATTTTCTCCAACCCTTTACCACCACTCCAACTTTGCCATTAGCGTCGCCCATCAAACCATCGCCGCCACCATCGAACAGGAAGAAGAAAAAAATAATGATGGGTGATGAAAGGCAAGTGACGGATCTGGGCGGCATAGGGTAAGAAACAAATGCAAAACAAGGGTGTTCGTCTCTGGTTCCTTGAATAGAACTCATGTGTTCGAACTTTTTGATCAAACAATACAACGTTGTTCGAAAAAAAAAATTGAACAACCCATTTTTAGCCTAAAATGGGCGTTCATATTAATTTCTTGACATATATTTTGTGTACTGATCAATTCTTTAAATATGTGTTTTGTATACAAATCGATTTTTTGATATATTTTATATTCGAAAATCTGATTCGAACGATATTTTTCAAGACGCTTTTTTTTTCTTTTATCTTTTTTCAATGGCACGGCTTCCATGGCGGCGGCGGCAGCGTATTTCTGTACGCATGATTTTTATATTCTTCAATAACCGATGGCCATGGTGGTGGCGGCAGTGATGGACGACGGCTAGAGTGGTGGTGGAGAGTTGAAGGAAATGAAGTATTTAGGGGTGTAGGGTTTAAGGGTAATATTGATATTTTTGTGATAATATTTTTTAGTGGGGTGCGTATATCCGAGCCGTTTGATTTAAACTTGCTTATATTGACCAATAATCTTGAGTATTTTAAGTTATTATATTACATTAATAAACTAATAATATTACACTTACATTGAATGAATTACACCATCCATTTCAATTTGCTTCGTGCATCACACGGGTTAAGCACTAGTATATTAATAATATTTATATTAATTGCACATAATTTATATACAGTTCAGTGCATAACCTATTGTACACAATGTTCATAATATATTGCTTTGTCTAAATAACTAGCAAAAAAGACCCGCGCTACGCTGTGGTCGTCTGCAAACATGCAATTGCATGTCATAAATTAAAATTAACTAATTTTTAAGATAATATAAATTTAAAATAAAATCACATAGGTGCCGTGATATATATATTCCTGTAAGTATTTTAAGTTGCCGTAATAATATAAAGATTCGTTGAGGTTTGTGTTCCTTTCAATATTTTTTCTTTTCTGTTTTTTTTCATCAAATAAAACTAACAATAGAAAAAAAAAACTATCTTGTACGGTTCGGGGGTAATCTGCTAAAGCAATGAGAATGTGACATATGGCAACCAAATACCTATATTATATATTACTATTATTATTATTATTATTATTATTAATCTAAATAATACATCCATTGTTGACTACCATTAATATATTTAGTTAAGAGCATATTAAATTTCTTTAACTTGTTTCTTAACATGTGTGATTTTTTTACAAAACCTTATGAAATACTACGAAATATGTATAATACAAAATATCATTATGTTACAAATTAGATGGCATGGCACCTCATTTCTATATGTTTTGGGCAAGTGTCCTATTTTTATGTTGTGGGTTGGCAACACTAAATCCTGTAATAAAAATGGGAATTTAGAAATATTTACTGCATAGTCGGAAATGACAAATTATTACCGTATTTAACTATATACACATGTTTGCATTATTGATGACTTTGTGAGTGTATCCTCCATTTTGTTAATAGTGTTAACTATTAATGCTGAGTTATTGAAAGAAGAGTGTTTCGGGGCTGATGTGGACCAATAAAATTTCTTTAAAAATGACGTGTCGGCTTGTGGTTTATAGGGGGTCTATTTTGGGATGAGGCCAAAATCTTGACCAGGTATAAATAACAACTTTTTTCTTATTTATGTTAACGTTGTTTTGTCAATCTTTTTTCACGGCCTTTCAACATTCAAGACTTCTCTGTATTTCTTTGTTTTTCTTCTTCGTTTTCTTCTTCTTATTTTTCTTCGTTTTCTTTCTTCACAGATTCACAACATCAATCGCATAACTTTTTTTTTTCTTCTCTTAACAGGTTTCATCTTCCGGCATGTTAATCCCAACTTTTATGAAAGTTATGTTGGGAAATTCAAATCCGTTTTGTTTGTAGATTTTAGATCTGTATTGTTTGTGAAATTCAGATCCGTTTTATTTGTGGAATTCAGATCCGTTTTGTTTGTGAAATCCAGATCCGTTTTGATATTAGCTGATGACTACATCAAAAAAATAAAAAACATGACCATCGAATCTGTTGATATTTTTCAGATCTGTTTTCCCGATTTTTTTTTAATAATTGAATTCATTTTTTTATTTTCCGATTTGTTTTTCCATGAAAACTTCTTGCTAATTGAATTTTTTTTTATTATTCCCTTTTCTTTTTTACAGTAAATAGGGCATAACATTACAACAACAAACACGACCGGAGTGTGACAATTTATTATTCCTTCTTCAGGCTGCCGCGGACGTTGGGCTTAGGCTTGGAGGTTTCGGCAACAATGGTCTCATCAAAGGGGGTCTTGGGATGGCGATGTTCGTGGTGGATCTGCATAGATAGTTAGACGCAAGCGGTGACCTTGCACAGGGGACACTCAAATTTGGCGTGGCCGCCTTTCTCCTGGCCGGTCCGATCGGCGAAACGGCTTTGCCTCCGCCGTGGTTAGGTAAAGCAGCGTCGACTTTGGCTGCAATCTCCTTGTCGGTGTGTTTCTAGGGCTTGGCTTTGCTAGTCATGGTCCTCACCAAAAGAAAGAATCTAGTGTTTCTTGGGAGCTGAATTTGGGGAGGGAATATGGATGATGATTGATGGGGGTAATTGTGTGGCTGTTTTTATGATCTCTCAATTTATGAGGTTAATTTTACTGAATTCCGTTGTTTGAGTTGGTTTCTTGGTCGCTTTATATATATAGCTCATATCTTTAATTTGTTTGCTAGCTTTGTGTGCCTGATAAGTTCTGAAGTTATGAAGTTTATATTTTTCTTTAATTTGTTAATGACTATGTACCCTTAATTTGTCTGAATCATATTATTTTTTAATCTAGAAAATTATAACATGTATAATTTATAACGGAATTTTGCTAAACAATGATATGTTATATTGCATATAGCTATAAAGATCAAAAAGTTTGTCGATATACTTTTGATTTTGAGGGTTCTTCGATATGTTTCATTATCGGTGTTTAGGTTACCTTTTAGGCAAATTTAATTGGCTTTGAGATTAAAAAAAATTGCCTGAACCAAATTTCATTAGCTTGAATATTAAATCTGCTATGTTTTTTTTGTAGGTGATGAACTTCTCTCGGACTCTTTTCCCTACAAGGAAATTGAGAACGGAGCTCTTTGGGAAGTCGAAGGAAAGGTTAGGATTTATTTTTGTGAATTATGTAATCTCTTTCTCTAATTTTTATAATTTTATTCTCGGGGTTTGACATTATGAACTTTTTTTCAGTGGGTTGTTAAGGGAAATGTTGATGTAGACATTGAGCAAACCCTTCTGCTGAAGGTGGTGAAGATGATAAAGGTGTTTATGACCAAGCCGTTAAGGTGGTCAACATTGTCGACACATTCAGGCTCCAAGTTCGTTGTCTTGCAGTCCTAATTTTTTCTAATCTACTTATTTGGATTTTGGGTTTTAGAGTTTTTGGTCTAATAATAGCTATGTTTGTGTTGATTCAGTAGCTATTTTTTTTTTTTTGCTGTAATCTCTCCGGCACTGCTCTGCTCAGTCTCGACCGGAAAATCCGGCTCGAGCTGGCTGGGCCGGCTGCGAACCTCAAAAGGCTTCGACGACGACGATGGCCCAAACGATCTCGATAATTTCCCATTAGGAAACATGGCTTCGGGTATGGATGGTCCGAATAAGAAGATCCGAAAGCCGTGCACGATCTTCAAGTCCAGAGAGAGCCATACACAATATTTGGTTTTGATATTTCCGCGCTTTTGGGTAAACACTCGTTGCTAAACTATTCATCTCTCTCTCTCCTTGAAGTGTTGTTCCTATTATTAAAGAGGCAGATCGTGTCTTCTAAGCAGTAATTTGCCATTAATTTCGTTGGTACGGTTCGTGATTAAGCGAATTTGCCATAACAAAGAGCAGGAGTGCCTTCGTGTAGATAAAGAGCTCGACAATAATCGAAATCGCTTCAAGAATGAAAAGGAAAGTCTTTTTACACACACGAGTATTACGCGTAAATGCGTGTGACCTATTGGTTTATGTATAATTGCTTCGGTAATTTTTGTATGTTTTTCTTGAAATTGATGTTATGGCCTTTGAAATAGATACGAGCTGGAATTGAGGGTTTGTGAAATCAATTTGGGGTTTCATTTTCTAAGTTTGAACTGAGAATGTCCTAGTTTTTAATTATGAACTTTTTTTCAAAGTCGGTGGGTACTTTATTTTTTTTTTTAATTTTCGTATTCCTCATATTATTACTATATTTTGATATCTATGTTTCAATTGATGTGAAGAGTTTGTGTTGGGGATTTGGAGATATTTTGACATCTATGTTTCAATTGATGTGAAGAGTTTGTGTTGGGGATTCGTAAGTTCATTTCATATTTGTTTATTATTTATAACCTTTAATTATAAAATTGAAATCTAATTTTCGAGTTATCTATTTTTTTTTCTTTTCAATTGATGGTTATCCTATGTTCTGGAATTGTTAAATAACGTGTTTAATGGATATATTCTTTCAGTGCAGGCATGATTTGTAATGCCTTAACTATATTTTTTTTCAATTCATGAACGATCTGTAAATTATGATCTGGAATCCCCTTCTACTGATCTACAAAAATTCCGATCTGGAATTTAAAGATTTTTTTTAATAATTATTATAAAAATATTGTGTTCATATTTCTGTTTTTCTATTATTATAAAAATCCCGATCTGTTTTTCATTTAAAGATCTGGAATTAATAATTATTGGTGTTGCAGATTTTGTCGCTTCGTACCTTCATCTCCATGGTCAATCTGTGTCAATCAAATGGCTACACTCTGTAAATACATCTCTTTGATCCCGATTTGATGTTTTAAAATTTTTCTAAGATCTTATTTGGCTATGATTACTATATTATCCGCGCTTCTGAGATTTTGAAAAATCCATGAAGCATAATCGGAAACAAATGGTTGAATTTCTTGATATGAGCCATCAAATCATTTTATTTATTCTTCAGTAGTTTTTAAATCCATTTTATTGGCTAGGGTTTGAATTTAGTGGCGGTGATGATTTCTTTTTACAGCTTAATGCCAGTTCTGCTTCAGGAAATTCTTTATTGATAAAGCTGTCTAATACCTCCGAGCCTCTTTTAACAATATTATCTTATTTGGTTTAATTTACAATTTTATTTTCCCTTAATTTAAATTAGATTATTGTCACTGATGAGATTATCCACATTAATTGAGGTTTGGCTGATCCCAAGACCCTGTTTACATGGAGAACCTCCTTGGGGTTGCCACATCATATCATGAAAGCACTGGAAATATTGAGACTATATAGGAAATGAATTACAATTGATTTTGCAATCTACCAGTGATGTTTTGTTGGATAGTAAATGAGTTGTGGTGAAGCCAAGTTCCTGCTTTTGCAGGGGAACCTGCTTGGAGGATACACGTTACAAATGATTTGATTCCCGGTGTTATTTGTTTTGGGATGGCGACTGTTGTGGGGTTGTAGTGGTGTTTCGGCCGAGATGCGGGCTGAGCTTGCGGTGGTGGCGGAGAAGGTGACAGGTGGGTGGCGTTTCTTGGATTAATTAATTAATTTATTTATTTTTTGATTAATTTGTGTTTTCTTGGATTATTTTCGGGATTTTTGTGATTTTTATTGGAATATATGATAATGCGTGTTTGTGATTATTGATTAGGTGGTTTAAATGCTAGATATTCCTGGTAATAGATTGATATTTTGAGAATCTCATTGCGTGCATTTAATTAATTGCAGCTTATTGAGTAAATTGTATTTAATTAATTACTGATTCTTTTTCTTCCAGATTCTTTTCATAGTGAATTGATCTTTTTCTTTTTCTTTTTTTTCTTTTTGATTTAGTTAGTTATCATTCATCATATTCATTACTTGAATAATTTGAAGGAAATTACGCAAGTAATGGCTTTTTAGAATCTGTTAATTTTATACCCTTTTAAAAATAAAATAAAATTGAGTTTGCATTATAAATTATCTTGCCAGTTATGAAGACTCTATTTTATTTCCTTATTTTTTCTATTGTTCGTGACTTTTTTATGATCTGACAATTTAATTCATGAAATTGGTTATATTATTCGAGTAGTCTTTCCCTGGATATGCTATATTTGTCCTTTACATAATTTCCACCAAAATGTTGACAGTTGATATGATTCTTAGCCAGATAAGTCCTTATCTAAGTGTAAATTATAAAAGAGTATACTGGTGTTTTACATGTTAACATCGATATAAATCTCTTAAGAATGAGCTTGTCCGACATGACATACATGATCTATTTTCCAGTTTACTTTTGATTTTGTAAACGTACCAGCTCTTTTATTCCAGCTCTTTTATTCCCTGTCTTAAAATGGTGCTATAAGGCTAAATGTTGTTTGATCAATATCGTGTAGAACTGTTAAGAGAAAAAGAACTGAAAAGTATAGAGCTCGAGTTTTATTAGGCTGGTGCATAAGACAGATTTTGTAGGTGGAGAGTGGGTAGAAATTCTTCTGTTTTTTTGGAATGCATGTATATTTCTCTGTGTTTTTGATGGTATGCGATTTGTTATAAGTGAATAACATTTGTCTCTCAAAAATTATGTCACTCTGTCAGGGGTATGAAGGCAGATTCTCTGTGTACGTGCATGCATCGAAGGATAAACCTGTATATTTTAGTCATTATTTTATCAATCGGGAGATACGTAGCAGCAAAGTCTCTTCCTCAGCTCTCTACCTCACGTAGGCGGTCAATAACAAATTTAACTTCTATTTATGTTTTGATTGATTTTAACTTCGTAGAATGTTCTTTTCCCAGTTTTGCGATAAAATAGTGTTTTGGATTTGTACCAACCTATCTTGCAGTGGTCGATGTTTCTTTTTTTTTTTATACTGATGGGTTTCTGTAGATTGCTAGGCGTAGGAACATCTTTGACATGTTGATTGTAAAAAAACCCATCTTAATCATCCAGATATGCATTGAGATTGATATATTATGTTGAACTTAAATTCTTATGTATTACTCTTCACTACGTTGTGAAATAAGTTTTACTTTCCCGACCTAATTGTTGTTCTTTGTTCGATTCTTGTCAAATCAAAAGTCGATACCCGTGCCTTAATGACTAACAATTGCAGGTAGTATGGGGAAAAATCTCAATGGTTGACGCAGAAAGGCGACTCCTAGGAAATGCACTTAAAGATCCTTCCTGGGCTGCAGCTGCATACCACTCCATGATTTTGAATATGTTTACAACTATCTCATGGATGCCCAAGTTGTTTCTGATAGCATCACTGGTGATCATGTCCTCTCTGCTKCTTATGCCCACGAKCTGCCCYACTTCRGCCTTGAAGTYGGTCTAACCAACTATGCCGYTGMCTACTGYACTGRGCTTCTTTTRGSTCGCCGGGTMTTGAAAAAGCTTGAGATGGCCGATGAGTATGAAGGAAATGTTGAGGCCACTGGAGAGGATTACTCTGTTGAACCAGGTGAAACCAGGAGGCCTTTCCGTGCACTCCTTGATGTTGGTCTTTTGAAAACCACAACTGGCAACCGTGTTTTTGGTGCTCTAGAGGTATAACCCAAGCTTGGAAAAGAATTTAATTTTGTTCTTTACAATATATTGAAACATGATTTTGTACGTATAACAAAATATGATTTGATTATTATGTTCAACCTTCACAAGTAATTTAATTTTGTTATGTATAAGATAATGTAACATTTGATTTTCTCTTGGATCAATATGATTTTTGGATTATCTTGTGTGAATGTTTAATTAATTATTCTTTTTTTTTTTGTATTTGATTATCAATTTTCTTTTTCTGTGTATTTAACTGTTGTATTTGTTGTTGTGGTTATTATTGAGTTTACATGTTAGCATGGTTTGAGTAGAATATTTAGCTTTGGACATTATGTTAAATTGTTATTTTGATGATGCAAACAGGGAGCTCTAGATGGCGGTCATGTTGCTGCTTACATGAATACTCTTATCGAAGATGAGCCTGAGAAGTATCAGACTGTGTTTAGCCAGTATATCAAAAAGGGTATTGAGGCAGATAATATCTCAAGAAGAAAATATCTCATTTAGTTTGCACATTTTTTTCATGGTTGATGAGTGCATAAAAATAATCAAATCTCATGATAACAACTAATGATAAAAATTAATGAATAGCACTAATTATTTTTTTCTCCCATCATCACATATTCTTTTTTCCCCCATCATCACATATTCAGTATGAAGTATTTTATGTATAACCAGTTAGCCCTGCACTATTTTCACCTTCTCAATTCCTACTTTAATGATATTCATAGAGTACATAATATATTATTACTTATGATTTTAGATTATTTTTTATAGAAATTGTAAATAAAGTTAATTATAGATTAGATGAGAGATTGATCATGATCTTGCCAATATATTTAGTTAATCATGAATTTCGATGAATCGATAGATTTCATATATGTTGATCATGAATTTCGATGAATTGATAGTTTAATGTACGTTGGTAGTTCTCTTAATACTGAAATTTTATATGCTACTTTCAATATACGTATCATTGATACATTTGCATATTTTCATGATAATGAAAGTTCATGAACTATACAAAACTGTATAAATAAGCCTTGTGACAAAGTATATTCACATAATATCAAAGAAAGAGTATGACATATCTTCTTCAAATTCATTATCTAAACAAATTGATTGAACTAAATCAATCTAAATTCAAAATAATATACTGAAAAGAAATCGAGTACTACTATCAGTCGTTTGATGTGGAAACTAGTATAACTATAATTCCACAATAATATCATACACCTCATAACTGTCAAAGAATTATCAAACTAAGTCAAAGTCAATTCTCTAATGAATTTGAGAATTCATATTGACCCGAATCTTATGTTGGAAGTATATTTAGTTACAAACTTTCAATAAACTTTGGGATGTGCTCTAAATGAATATTTTGGAAATTTTATGAAATACTTCTTCCAAGCCTAAGAATTCGGTGAAAAGAAATTCGTTTGCCTGCTAAAAATTGACAACGACTTTGATATGTTGCAACTCAAAATATGTCTTACCATATGTGAAAAAGAAAGTCATTTTAGATGATAATAAGTAGTTGAGAGATACGGTTTCACTCTATTTTTTTTCACTTGAGCAAATATACTGATGCACTTATATAATATTAATTATGATAATAAGTCATTGAGAGACGTGACATTATTCTTCATTATACCAATATTAGACCTCTGGATAAGGACATTTCCTAAGGCTAACTAGGATCGATATGAATAGTCGAAATAACCTCAAAGTAAATGGGAAGAGACATGTTGATCCATACCTATGTGATAAGAATAAACCATAAGGTAAGATATGTAAAAGTTTGTGAATTTGTTGGTTGTGATAGAAGTCGTGGAGGTCCTCCCAATGACCTTACTTAGACAATGCATATTTTATATTTTGACTGATAAAATTTGTTTGTTTCTTTACTTTTCATAAAACTTGTGAAAGTATAATCAATCATTCATATTAGACTATTGTATTTGGTTTTAGAATTTATTTTTGAGTTAAATTCATGTGATATGGCCTGATTTAAATTAATTATTATTTTTGGCTTAGTGATAAATTTTGCATTTCATTCTGAAGCATTGAATATAATTGAGTTTATTTACCACACATTCACACACAAGGTTCAGGAGTATACTATTAAGATATAATGTAACATATCTAGCAAATAATGTAAAATATTAGAATGAAAAGTATTTCGTTCAAATATCTCTGAAGAATGTGAGAACTTGTCGAGAAATAGACAATATTCACTGAATTGATATTTATATGTGACAAAGTCTTGATGTTTAATGACACATTAATTAAAGTTATAAAAGCTCGATATGGACCAAGAGCGAAATGAACCTTGTTAAGTTTGATGATATTCATGTTGATGACTATCACTAAGAAATACATTATGAGAATGGAACTATACCTTTAATTTATATGGAAGAAATCACGTTTTAGAGTCAATCTAATAATTTTACTTTACTATTTTTTGATTATTGAATCATAAGATATGACCAACAAAAAACTATTGGACACTGACTCATTCAAGTCTTGACACGACTAACATGGGTTCTTTGGTCGTCGTGATATGATGATCCATATTATAAGAAACTAACATGGACATCTTTTATATTGAGTGAAACACAAAATGAGATAGAAATTTGATGCACATTATATTGTCGAACTAATGTTGTTACATTACAGCTAGTGCATTCTAAAGTACTAGGATAACTACATACATTCATATCTCAAAGATACACCACTCATTTTTTCAAAACTTGTTCATTAGCTAAATTGTATGATTGAGATCTGCATATGCTAAAGATACAAAGTATGATATTCCATTCTTATAATTGACAATTGGTGATACACGTGGACATAACCATTCAAAATGCGGATCATTCAAGTACTTTATAGTTTTGGTCGATGCTTCGACACGTATTGTCCATAAAAATGCTGCATTTTGCAAAACTTCTAACACATTTAGTATGACAGAGGACTCACCACCCTTATAGAGCACCCAAACTCATAATGTTAGAGAGATTACATCAAAAGTATTTGATGTCTATTACATTTTAATCAAGATCAATGTAATGAATCTTATACCTTAATGTGCATATACAATAAGGTCTCAAAGAAAATACCGTCGAAAAGAATATAAATGATGACTAAGACAATATTTATGCGCACTCATATATTTGTCTCTGCACAGGGTTATGAACGCAACTCATACTTATTCGTTTATGAGTCTTAGCTAACCAAATATTTTGCGTACCAGTTGGTAACTGGATATAATCCTGATAATTCATATTTACGCATATTTGATTACGCATTATATGTGCGTATTGCGCCCCCACAGCGCATTTATATGGGTTTCTAAAGACGATTAAGTATTTATGTTGGATATGGATCTCTAACAATCACCCGCTATTTGAAACCTTGCACAAACGATCTCTTTACCGCTAAATCTTTAGATTTATCACTCTAATGATACAGTCTTCCCGTCATTAGGGGGAGATAAGAAAAAGTATTTTCTAATGGAACGACAGGAATAGTTTCACACTATATCTCATCATGATCCCCGCATTTCACAATGTACGTTAAAGTAAAGTAAAGTGAACAATTTATATTCAAAGTATAGAAGACTCAATTTCTAAAGTGACGAGATCATATATATACCAACTACAAATGTGTTTGCAAGGTTAAAAGTCCCCATAAAGGGCACAATGTGGCAGATTAAGACATAGCAACCATACTTAATGGAGGTGTGGTGAGGTTGTGACTCCCAAAAGGAACAGGGGGGAGGTCACTTGGTTCGATCAATACTCGCCCAAGAAATAAGAAGGCATGTATGACAAAAATTCAATTAATTATCAATGAAGAGAACGACTCTCATGAGATTATCTCTGGTTATACTTATATTCATCAATCATTACTGGAGGACGCTCCGATGTTTAAAATGTTTCAGATAATAAAAAAAATCTCAATTTACTATGAGAGTTTATATAAGTTGATGGAAAGATTTTCCACACACATTGATGATATATACATTGTTGCTCAAGGAATCATAGAGTATTATGGCAGTGAACCACGCTCTACTGATATGTCAACAAAGAGCAAATTGACCTAATTCTAAAGAATCAATTCAGGTTGAACTAAGTTCACTTACAATAAGACAGGTATTTGGTTTGGTAGTGTTAACCTCACCAAGTGTAAAGCCTGTCGGACATAAACAAAATTTTGTCAGAAACCGTAGCGAGAAAATAAAGCCATGAGATGCAAGTTTAGACTTGAAGCACAAAGTTTCTCAAAACGCCTAGGAATTGACTTTGGGGATATGTATTATCCCATAATAGATGTTATAATTCTAAAGAACTGAGAATGCACCTTATACCTGTGGTTACATCATATCTCTGTGGGGATCGTGATTTAGAGATATCTATACAAAAGTGCTTGCTGGCCTTTCATTGCCAAGGCAAGTGACTCTAAGCCACAGAGTGCATTTGCAATTAAATTAAACACTCCATGGATTGAAACAATCCACACGGATGTAGTATAACCGTCTAAGTGACTATTTTATTGGGAAAAAATAATATATGCCCTTGCGTATTTATAAAAAAAATCATTTTCAAATTTGAGATTATACCTGTATCTGTCGATGATATGAACATAATATTCACTCTTAAAGAAATAAGAGATATCGCTAGTTATTTGAAATTTTTAATTGATAATGAATCATGGAAAAACTCGGTCATGTTAAGATATTAAACTAAAACCTAAGTTTGTGCAATACTAAATTCTATAATTTGCATATATCCAAAAGATGATCAGGAGATTAAAAGTGCAATATGTTAACACTCCTATAATTAATTGGTCAAAGTGAAGATATAAGGAAAGATCAATTTTGTCAGTGGAATGACAAAGAATTGGTGGAAGCTGAAATTCTTTACCTATGTACAATATGCTCATTATTGTATCATTACTAATACACTTGACCAAATATTAATTTCTCAAAATTATTATCTTGATTTAACTCAAGAAAGCGCAATGTCACTGGAATGGAATCAAAATGTATAGTGCTTTCTGTTCCAATAGATTTTGTTTCTTTTTTATTCTATATTCTGATTCATAGAATATTGAATATAATTTTTTTTAATTATCTAGTTCTTTTTTCTTTTTTTAATTAATTGATGTGGATTGTGGCATAAAAACCTTTATTTATTTTTTCTTTTGAGATTGTATTATTGTGGAATTATTTCTTATGGCTACGTATTTATGTTCGGAAAACCAGGATTCCTTAATCACGTTGTTGCCAAGAGTAGTTGACCTCGTCCGTGGTCGTGATATTTGTGTAATTGCCGCTGGAGGGATAGTGGATGAGCGTGGGTTATGTAGCCGCTCTGGCCCTCGGAGCGCATGGTGTTGCTATGGGAACTAGGTTCGATCAACGTTCCGTTTAAACTTTTTTCGAAGAATTTTCTTCCCATGTTTTTTCCATTAAAACTAAATGGGTAACTACAAAAGTCACCCTTGATGTTTTGACTTAATTAGCAAAAAAACCCAACTTTCTAAATTACGATATTACACCTGAAGTTATATTTAGTGTTAAAATTATGGACTGAATTAGTGCTTTGATTTTTGTAATTGTTATTATTATTATTTTTTTTTTGCTTTTGAAGGGTAAATCATAAATGTAAGACAATATAATACCATGAGAATTTTTGGTAATTTATATATATATATATATATAATTGTGATTAACCTTTTATTAAATTAGTTTCATCTGAAAATTAAGGATAAATTACATGTTACAGATTCCTTGCAACAAAGGAAAGCAATGCTCACCCCACATACAAGAGGAAATTGGTCGAAATGCATAAAACCGAATACACAGACTTGTTTGGGCGCGCGAGATGGCATGCACCTCACCGTGTCTTAAAAACTCCTTTTTTTCATGGACTGGAGGAACCTTCCGAGCCACGAGAACGAGACCAATCAGCCAATCATCGGCCGTTCGCTCACACACGGGGTGGTAAATAATACGCTGGCTGCAAACTTAATTATGATGATGATGATTATATTTGTTCTCCACCTTTGTAATTTCTGGCCTTTTTCTTCTTCTTTTCTTTTTCAGGAAAAGAGATTCGTCGTTTTGGTGGCACGGTTCCGAATATGACGACGGACAGGTGATATTGAGAGCATGGTGATGTATGCGGGCCAAGGCGTGGGCCTGATCGAGGAAATGTACCGGCAGGTGAAGTTATAAAGAGAATTGTTGAAGGGGCACAAACTCTGATTCTGAGAGAATTTGCATTGGATAAAATTTCTGAAAAGCCGATTTAGGTATATATATATATATATATATATATATATATATATATATATATAGGGGTGAGTTCAAATGGGAATCATGTCATTATTTGTGAACCTGCGAACTAGTGCTTTTATTATATACCAGCATTGCTTTTATTATACAATCACAATGTTTTATTGATATTTTAGTTATATACACCATCAATGTTTTTATTATACAATTATAATGCTTTTGATCAAATAAAGAAATACACAAGAAATCTAATCCATCCATTTAATTAGATCTAAGGTTCATAATTGACTTTAGGTTCACATATAAGAACATGGTTCTCATTTGAATATAATCCTATATATATATATATATATATATATATATATATAAAGGAAAAGCAGAAAATAATAAGGCATAAAGGAAACGAATGAAACAGTAAGAAATTAGGGTTCTCTTATTTATCAAACACTCCCTTTATATAGGGTATCAAATACATGTTTCCATAATACATAAAGATAATAAATACCTAAATTGTCCCTCATCAGTTACTTATTGACGAAAGGCACACTAATTGTGTTTTTCCTTCAACACTCCCCCTTGTGCCAAGTCAAAGGGTGAAATGGTGTTTTCATTGTTGCCTCGTTAAAACCTTGCTAAGTAACAAAACTCCAATAATGGGAAAAATAAAACTTGGTCTAAGGAAAAGAGTACAACACACCTATGTTGAGACTCCCCTAAAGTCTACACCTCTCTTTGATATGTACATCTATCAAGAGAACTTTGAAAGTTTCCACTTCCTCAATTTACTTGATTCTTGAGAAAGTGCATAGTTGTTGGTTGTAGAAGAGTTGTGGTGATATTACTCGTATTATCACATTTTCTTCAGTGATAGAGTTCAAGCCACTATTATCAGATATATGAATGATCATAACATTTACCATTGATAATCACAAACTACTACATGTATGATAATGATCTCTTTACATGGATCGAATGAGTAACCAATATCAACGATACTATTTGATGTTTCACAATAGGAAGTAAACTCAACATTTTCTTTAGGGATTACAAGACCATCTGTAGTCCCAATTATAATTATGAATGGGAAAAATAAACTCGCGTCAATAGCTTCTTTTAGGTATCAAAAGATACCTGGCCAATGACATGTCCTCCGGCTTCGTGTCCTTGAACCATTATTGCATCCACACCCACATCGACAGCTTTTTTTGCCTCTTCAAAGCTCCCAACCTAAAAGATAATAATAATAACATAAGAAAATATATTTATCAAGAAATGATATTAATTGGAAGGAAGGTGAATTTGTTAAAACATACTTGGGGTACAATTTTTACACCGGCTTGATGAGCCCGAAGTACAAGATCTTTCGAGCATTCGCCCCAGTAAACCTGCAAAACAGCAACCTTTTCCTCGAGTATGGCCTTTATGTTGGCCTCGTGAGGAAATGCTAGAACGACAGCCACACCGAATGGTTTATCGGTCAAAGTTCTTGTTTTCCTTATGAGCTGTTTCACATAGTCTGGTGCCTCCTGTTATGCAAAATCGATTCAACCCATACACGAAACTAACTGTCAAAATAAATCAGCAAATTAATTTAGATATGCGTAGAGAATCACTGATTATTAGATGAAAAGAGTGTTTTTTTTTAAAACAATAATGAGTGAAGTTTATAGTAAAACACAATAGTTGAGGGTCAAATTATATTAAGAAAATACCTTTACAAAAAGAAGAAGAAAAAGTACAAATTGTATGCTTTAGGGCTGCAAATGAGCCGGGCCGAGCCGAGCTTCTGAATTAACGAGCTCGAGCCGAGCATTTACCGAGCGTTCGTCGTATTATTATTATTATTATTATTATTATTATTATTATTATTTTTATTATTATTATTATTATTATTATTATTATATCCTCAATTATATAAATAAATAAATAAAGGTCCAGAATTTAAAAATAAAAATAAAAAATCCCTAGCACCACAAACAACCGTTGATTTACCAGATAAGTATATACAGATTAAGACAATATCATATATAAGATCAACAAAAGTCTACACACAACCTTCTTAAAATGCAAATCAAACTGAGGCTTTAATTATCATGATGAAAAGAAAAGGGGAAAAAAATTAAGAAAGCTAACCCGATCAGGGCTTCTGAGAAAAGCAAGGGCACCAGCGTTGGCAACAGCTGAAACCAGCTCTGGGCCTGAAATATCGGGCCCTAATGGCGCCTGAACTATCCCATATTCAAACCCCATTATCCCTCTCCAACCCATCTCTCTCTCTCTCTACTGAATTAAAAAGATGAGATGAATTTAAAGATCTCACTCTCTCTCTTTCAACTGAATTAAAAGAATAGATAAATTTAAAGTGGGTTCTGGACTGGATGAAGAGAAATTGAATTCTACTTTGAGACGTAAACAAATTCTTCTCCAATTATGGATACCCCTTCAGTTTATCAAACGACAACAAGAAAAAGCTATGAATAAATCATTGTATCTTTTTAACAAAACTGGCCTACGTGTTTGTCGTTACGCGTTAGGATTTCAATTATTCACGCGACTTTTGTTTTAGCAGAGTTTATGACACTAGTTTAACAATATAATTTTTTTAAAGTGCGCATGAATATGAGATAATAATCTAATAATAAGAATTAATTTAATATATTAATAGTAAAATAATAATTAGTTGATTGGAATTTGTTGAAAATATAATTTTTTTAATATACCATTTATGATTGTGTTTGCAAAATCGAATGGAATAGGATCGGGTGGGATATACTATCCAGCTATGCGTTTGAAAATGTGGATAGAAGCACGAGATTCTTATTTGGGCCTGAATCTTATCCTCCCCTGTTTTGATAATTTGTTCCGATCTCTAATTCTCGGATATAATTATCATAAATTGGGATGAATGTGAAATTACCCACCTGCCCCTGAAGAAGCTAATCTTTTGTCGAATATGCCCTCATTTGAGCCGGTATTTACGATAGAGCCAGGATAAATACATCACCAATCGGGAAAAAAAAAACTAAAGCCACACGGAGGAGAAGAAGGTGAACTTTTTTTTTTTCAGTGCCAGACCCATTCGATTGCACTGTCATGAATGTTCAAAAATCTTTGAATGTTCTTTAAACCATGGTTACATACGATGAATCCATGGTGCTCGAAAACAAGAAAATTTGCCCTTCGTTTGAAAAAACTTGTTTTGTAAAACTCTACTTCTTGTATCTTTGAATATCCACCGAATTTCTAAATTGATTTGTAATTTATGTGCAGGGTTTGCAGTTGGCACACTGTTGGTGTACTATTCATTTTTGGGCTAGTGTAACGCTCAAGTTATAGTAATTTTTGAAGGCTACATCCAGGTAAGTAGAAATTCAGTTATCAATAACTAAATTACAAGGTTGTATTGCATATGGTTCCGTGGGTATGATCAACGCCACATTGAAGTATTTTGTTTATGTTGACAGAGGCAATACAATTAAATGGAAAAATGTTGAATATGATTCTGGGGGTATGATGAATCCTCACAATTTACCGTTGTTCATTTATATGTTGAATTGAGGTATCTGATTATGTGAGAATATCATGTGAAAGTGCTGAAATTATGTTGAATCTACCCCGGGGGGAGTGGGGGTGGGGGAGGGGGTGCATGTTGTTTATAAGTGGTTTTGGTAAATAGGATTGTGACAGAAAATTTGTATGTGTAATTGATTTTATGGGTATGATGAATCTACCTAATCTAGTATGTTGGTTATGTTCTTTAGAAAATATGTTTGTATAAGAAAGAATTTGTATGTAATTGTATCGTGCGTGTTCTGAATTTACATGTAACATGGTCGTTATGTTCTTCTACGAATTATGATTATATGACCTATAAATTGAAATATGATTACGTGAGTTTGGTAAATCAACCCAATGAGACATGTTAATGTTATTTTGAGAAATATGATTACATTGTGATGTTTTTAGGAAGAAGTAAAATAAAAACGACCCTTTCTATCAGCTACACAAGCATTAATTTTTGACCCATTTATTATACGGAACAAATCCTGCACTTTAACCTTCGTCTTTTAGATTTGATTTCTGTTATTGGTGGAAGTGTCAACAGTACCTAATATTAACTTTATCTTGTTTTCCCAAATCACCAATCAAGAAAAAAAGACAGTACGAGACATGGATTTTAATGAAGGTGAGATTGAGGTGGCCCTGGTCATTGAAAACTTGTTAAAAATCATAAAATTATTTTTCATGCTTGTGTATTTCAATAAAAGAAAAAAGTTGTTGCGACCATCGTAAGCGTTGTCGACCCCTTGACATAGTATGAGAATGACTCGTTGACAAACTACCACATCAGATTACACACCTAGGCCACCTCACAGACATAAGTGATATGACTTGTATCGAACAACTTCAGATGGATAGGAATGCGTTCGGTATGTTGTGTTACCTCTTAGAGAGTCTTGGGGGTTTACTGCCCTCCCGTGATATATTAGTTAGCGAACAAGTCGCTTTATTTATGTCTATACTAGCCCATCATAAAAAAAAATCGTGTTGTGAAATATGCCTTTTTGAGGTCCGGACAGACTATAAGCAAGCATTCCACCGTGTTCAAGATGCGGTTTTGAGACTGTATCCGATACTAGCTGTTACACCAAAAGAGATCGATGAAAGTTGTATCGATGTTAACTGGAAATAATTTAAGGTAATTTCAATATAAATCAAAAGCTTACAAAGCCCACATATTATAGTCAGACCATGACTCCACAACAAGTTCCATATTCATAACACATTTTATTTTATTTAACACTTGTAAATGAATAAATATGTAAGGTTGTTTAGGTGCATTAGACGGAACATATGTTCAAGTTCAGGTGACGTTTAGGTAAAAACCACGTTGTGAAAATGCAAAGGCGAAGTATCTGTCAATGTTCTAGGTCCATGTGATCGAAATATGAATTATATATTCATTCTCACTGGTTGGGAAGGTTCAGCAGCCAACAACCGTGTGCTACGGGACGCAATCACTAGGCCAAATGGTTTGAAAGTACCCACTGGTAAATAAACCATAACGCACTTATATATTTCTAAAGGAAATGAACTTTATTCCGTATCGTTTTTATGATTAAAGGAATTATGCTTAATTCCAGGACAATATTATCTACGCGACTGTGGTTACACCAATGGTTCGGGTTTTCTTGCACCATATAGAGGTGTTAGGTATCATTTAGATGAGTGGGGTACTGGTGCTGAGGAGCCTCAAAATTACTAAGAACTCTACAACTTACATCATGTAAAGGTTCGCAATGCTGTTGAGAGGTCCTTCAGTATACTGAATAAGAGATGGGCCGTCTTAAGGAGTCCAACATTTTACAACATTAGCACCCAGAATCGAATTATTATGGCATGCTGTTTAATCCATAATTTGTATTCGTACCACTATGGTTGTAGACCCGATTGAGCTTCTTGTTGAGGAGTACGAGCCCGGTACTAGAGAAGCAGATGTGAACCCGGAAGATTACATAGAACAGATTCAACCGCCGGAAGAGTGGAAAAACTGGATGAAAGTATAAATGTCCTAGAGACAATCAGATTTAAAGACATTATACTTGATCACAATTATTATATATCGTTATATATATGACAATGCATTTATTGAATTATCGTTTTGATTGTTTATGATTATTCATATAAATGTTCCTGTAGAATTAATGTTGTCGTTGATATGGTGAGATGTCAGTGATAGAACATTACTCTTAAAATAGCCCCTACTAATGATTATCAAGATTGAGATATTGATAATATAATATATGTCGGTATGTGGTCTGCATCACATTCTTAGAAAATGCAGTTAGTCTCACAACTGCAAATAATTATTATTCGTGATGGACACTTGGATACTTTAGAGGGTATTGGTAAATCTTAATGATAAGTTATTTATTGTATGTCTATAAACTTATCAGTGTATAAAGCGTGTGATAATCCTTTGACTTGAGGTCAATACGCAACTTGTTTACCGAGTGATATACTTTGACCATGACCAATGCTTGCACTCCTTTTTGGGATAGATATGGCTTGTGTTGGGTACATCATGATGTAAATGAAGGTGGTAGTTGAGCCAAGAAAGGATTCATTTCTCGATTGGAATTTCAAGAGAGATCACTCATAATCTTTATATTAGGTCGACTAAAGTCATTAGCCAATGCAAAAGGCATATTCAATATAGTAGCTGAGTATGGTCTGGTTGTTGACTAGTAAAGATGAGATAAATTGATTAAGGCATTGAGATAGATACTTGAATAAATATGAAGCTTAATCGGGTGATTCGGAATGGAAAGAATTTCACCAAAGCTTTGTATAAAGTTTATAATTCGCTGAGTTCAAGTGAATGTTCTTTATATATTGAGTTCGTTCAACTAAGTCGTCTAGGAGTTTTGTTTGGATCATCATTAGATTGATGTCATATATAAATAAAGACCTATAGGGTCACACTATATGTGATTATTTCATTGACTTAAGAGTGTATCAAGAAAGTAATAAATATTCAATTTGGAATTGTAATATTTAATTTTTTTAATAATTATGATGTTAATTTCTATTTAATAGAAATTATTCAATTAAATTAAATTGAATTTATATTTAATTATCTATGTTATATTAATAAATGTAGTTGGGCCAAAACTGCTTTAGGCCCATGTCCTAGACAGTCCAGCACTTTTTAGGATTAGGGTTCTCTTATGTACCTAGTATAAATATAACATAAAGTCATAAGTTGACTGGGAGAGTTTTTAGAGAAACATCATAATAAAATCATCTTGATTTTGAGATTGGGAGTTCTTGAGTTTTCGTGAGATTTTCTAGCTTTCTTCACGATAGCAGTACACTGAACTTGGGTCTTTCAATCGGAGAATTAATTGCGTGGATACCTTAGTATTGAACTCGGATATGGATTGACTGTAAGGTTTTCATGATTTATCTCGTTTATTTAGCGTATAAATATATTCGTTCACAGTATGGATCTGTTGGATCTAAAAAATATTTAAAACTTTGGTTGCACAAGCATGGTGTTCGTTTCTACGAGTTTCAACAATGGAGAGATATGTTCGCGGTGGCTATGTACGAGGAGTAAAAGGGTGTAACTTAACTCATAGACAGGCATTGAATTGATCTTGTAATATAATGCGAAATTAGTTACTTTATCTCTAGAGAGGTGGCCTGTTGTTTGAAATTATTGAAACAGTTATAATTCGAATGTGTATGAACTTTGGCAAATGACACATATTGATTTACTTATGTCATGGTGTAGTTTGATCTCCATGTTATCACTGGTCATTCACATATATTTGTGTTATACTGTCGAGTAAAGAGTAGCCATAGATAATTGGTAATCAAGTAGAAATAAAAAATAAAAAAGCTAAATAAAGCCACTAAGGACTGGTACTAATTTCATTTATTAACAAGTGTGTACTATTTTAGTTTTTACCCTAAAAATCAGACTTCACTAAACAGACATTTCACCGTTAATTATAGTCGAACCAAAATCGACAAACATTTAAATCCTTCCACCACCAACCTATCTACTAAATTAAGGCCAAAATTAAAATGACTTTTGGGTTAAAATAAACTAAGATTTATGCAAATACATTTCTCGGGTATACAGGCGGGCGATAGCATGAGATCAGGCGCACAAACATGAAAAGAGAAAAATGAAACAAGAAATACCATGTGATTATACAATATTAAGAAAAAAAAAAAAACTTGTTTGTGGCCGACGCCCTTATCGACGGTGTGGTACTGCACGCACTTGGTCTTGAAGATCTTCTCACCAGCTTTGGAATCGCCAGGTGGAGCTTCACTTAACGAAACCATTGAAGAATAAACTCATTGCAGAGGAAACAAAACCTAGAAAATGAGGATTTGGGGCGTATTCTTTTGCTATCTAATCCATTATCCAGCTCAGTTTCGTCGCTGATTTTTTTCTTTAATGGATTTGATTTGTCCGATTTATTGTGCTACAACTATACCAAAATCAAATCCTGCATTCTCACACTCAGGTATGGAGGACATGCACTTTACCCTTCCAAAGTCCCCTCAAAGCATCTCAACTCCTCACTCGTTCTTCTTCCCTTTTCATCTTCTTTCATATTCACCATGTTACCTTACGAGGGACTCGAGCCCCGCTGGGGATGGGTGTCGTATGTCTTTTTCTATTTTTTATCGCATAAGAGTGGAGAGAGAGAGAGAGAGAGAGAGAGAGTAGCATATGATATATGAGATGGGCAGTAGAGGAAGGGTACAATCACTATCGGCTCTTGAGCCAACTGCCTAAGGCGTTTGCCTAGAGTCTCCTATAATTGGAGGCCCAAAAACGCGTGTGTGTGTACACTACAAAAAAATCTGGAATTGCCGACGGATAACGGCCGTCGGTAAATCATTTATCGATAATTTCACTTGCCGATGGATTTCTCAGCCCGTCGGCAAGTGCCGATGGCTTTCCGACGGACACTACCACCTGTAAGTTGCCGTTGGGATTCCTTTTTTTTTTATCAACGGATTTTACGCCAGTCAATAATTAAATAAATAAAATGAATGCCTACGGATTTTTGCCCGTCGATAATTAAATAAATAAATAAAGCTACCGATGAATTTTAAGCCCGTCGGTAATTAATTAAATAAATAAAATACTATTTAATTTTACCGATGGACATGAAAGTCGTCGGTAAATGTGTTTTTAGTTTCTTTAATATTATTTTTATTAATTAGAATAATGAACCTATTTTTTTAATTGTCCATCCACCTATTTACAAATATTTAATTGGCATCGGATAATGATCCTTTGGGCATGCTTTGTTTAGGTCGCGAAAGTCCATGCACATCCTCCACTTCTGTCATGGTTTTGGCACCATCACCACATTAGATAAATACTCACAGAATTTGATTTCCCGGATATGCTCTGCCTTTAGCAATTTTTTCACCTCCTCTTCAATTACTTTATCCAGCTCTGCTCCAAAATGTTTCCTTTTTTGCTTAATAGATCGTGCCTCCGGATCAGCATTCAAATGATGTTGGTCGACCTCCGGTGATACTCCTGGCAACTCGCCATCCCCAAAAGCAAAGATGTCTCGAAACTCCCTTAATAATGCTATCAGCTCCTCCCTTATTGCCTCTGTCATTTGGGTTCCTATTTTTGTGGTGTACTCCGAGCAACCTTCTTCTAACGAGATCTCCATCAATTCTTCTGTGGGCGAACAGAATTCTCCTCCTTCCTCCTTTTCTTAGAGCTAAGCACTCCCTCCTGCACTTCTCCCATCCTCTCTCACTTGTTTTCACTCATGCCCTTCCAAATGGTCATCTGATAGCACGACCTAGCGACCTGCTGTTCTAACAGAACCTCACCCACCTTATCTCCCGCTGGATAATTAATACATACGTGGTAAGTAGATGTGATCGCCTGGAATGTGTTAAGAGCAGGTCGCCCTAATATTGCATTGTAAGTCGATCATCCATGGACAATTAAGAATTTCAAGTCCTTTTTTACTTGCAGCTCGCCTTTGTCCAAAACCACCGAGAGTGTTATCTCGCCCTCTGTGATGACCTATGCGCCATTAAAAGCATAGATTGGTGTATTTACAGGTCAGAACTTCGTCCCCAAGTTCATCTGCTCTAGGCAGTCCAAATATATGATGTTAGCAGAGCTTCCATTATCTACAAATATCATGCCGACCTCGTACCCCGCTACTTTTGCCTCGATTATCAGTGCATCATTATGCTCGACATGTAGACCGCATCGCTCGTTAGGAATGAACGAGATTATTGGTTCTGGTGTTGGAGGTTGCCTATTGATTACAACGACCTCATATGGTCCAGGCCGAGCTGACTTTGCGTGTTTCTTCCTTGAATTATTCGTGTCTCCATCCGTTGGCCCTCCCGAAATCATGTATTCTCCCCTTGTTTCCTCCTGCTCTTCCCTGTTCATTCTGTTTCCTGCCTCCATATTGTGGTTGTCTCCCAACCTGGTTTGGAGGTGGAACCCCTGGAGGTGGGGGTGGTAAGGGATGTACGGGTTCACGTGGTTCCCTATCTCTGTATATAACCTCCTTCAAGTTCCCGGCCTTGATAAGCCTTTCTATTCCCTCCCGGAGTTGCCTCCATCTCTCTGTAGAGTGACCATAATTATTATGAAATAAGCAAAAGAATTCAGACCTCGGGTTAGTAGGGATTCATGTTCGATTCTCCGGCCATTTGATGTCGTTAGGTATTAAGCGCTCCATGATTGTGAACACCTTTGCTTGCGGGTATGCCAAGGGTGCAAAGTCCTCCTCTCTCCACTCTTTCATATTAACCCTGGACGGCGCTCTTCCACACGTGCTAGTGGTCGCACAACCCGTCGTGGTTCTCTCCTAGGTTCTGGCCTCTTAGATATGATCCGCCCCTGTTCTACTGTCTTCGTACCAAACCGCAATCGATGTTCCTCTTCAGCTTCCTCCACCTGTATATATTTATCACATCTTTCCAGGACCTTGTCATATGTTCGTGCGGCCTTCTTATCTAGATATTTGCGTAGATCCTCCCTCCTTAATCCTTGATGTAACGCCCCATCTTTCATCTCATTCATAGCTGTAGGCACTTCTAATGTGGCTTTAGTAAATCGATTGACATAGTGCTTTAAACTTTCCTCCGGTCGCTGAACCATTATGAAAAGGGATTGTGCTATCTTTGTGTGATGCCAAATTGCTTCAAAAAGGCCGTCTTTAACACCCAAAAGCTGGTGATTCTACCTGGTGCCAACTGATGAAACCAATCTTGTGCAATTCCTCTCAAAGTAGATAGGAAAGCCCGGCATGTCACAGCATCCGTATATTTATGTAATACCACCTCGTTCTCAAAAAGTTGCATGTGGCGGATTGGGTCAATTATCCCATGATATTGAAAATGCAGCTTGTAAAATGTTCTCTCAGAAAGGATGCCCCTTCTCTTCATCGGTGCCTCACTCCAGCGACCTGTCTTTGTAGAGCTAATAATGCTTCCTGCATATCCCTGAATGCCCGTGTACCTGGTCCTACTCCATCATCCATTCGTTCCTCATAACACCGACCCCAGCGTTTGTAAGACTTTTTCCATGGTTCCTCATCTGTGAGCGATTCCTTTCTTTCGCTATCATCCTCCTCCGAATCAAAACACCGACCTCGGCGACTGCGCGATTTACGTTTCGATCCTCCACCAAGTCGCCCCCCTCTGGTATTATCCTCTATACATTTCTCTCTCTTATAATGTTGATCCTGTGATCCTCCTTCCATGTGTAAATGATCCTTGGTACGATCATCCTCAGAAGATGACGTATAGTATTCTGCATATTGTTGCCTGCTTGAGCTTCTTAATAACTCGCGGCTTGGTTCATGGGGATGACTCCTTACTCCTTTCTTGCTCAGCCGTTATTGGTCCTGGTGTGTATTCATCATGCTTCTGGTCAACTTTTCCCTTCCCTTTGCCACCCTTTAGATGCATTACCCGCCAAGAGTTCGTCCATCTCCTTCATTCATCCGGAGATATTAGCCCCATCAATCCTACCAAGAGCCCCTTGTCAACGTAACAGTGTTTATCGTTTGGTAACTCCTCCCATTCCGTCGTTCCAACTTGGATTACCTTTTGTCTGGTGATCTTGGGAACCGCTTTTTGAGGTTCTTCTTCCAATTTATTTGTGTTTTTATTCCCTGGTGAAGGTGGTGGTGTGGTGGCAGACTTCTGAATAGTCGGTTCTTCCAAGGGAGGTGTCGGCCCACCCTTTGTTTGTTTGTCTTTATCTGCATATTTATTAGCTTCATTTGGCTTGCTTGATCCAGGATCCTAGGTGGCATAGTTCTTACTCTCATGTTGCGTTTGTGAATAGTCTCAGCCCTTTTTCTCAAGAACTCGATTTACCTCTTTCCCACAGACGGCACCACTTGATGCGACCAAAAAGATTGGTGCTTCAAGAATATGGGGTACTGATCTTAAATTGGAAATCAGTGACCTGAATAGCTTTAAATACGTGATTAGCGACCTGATTGATCTCCAAAAGACTCCTGGCGACATGGGTCGATCCTGCAAAACAACACCTAATGCCAAGGCAGTGGACGGCCTCGGTGTAGGCCCTCCGATGCTTAAGTTAGTGAGTGCGAGAGAGATGCGAGAGCTCAAAATACGTAGGATATGAAATCAAATTAGAGAAAAAAAATGAGGCCTGAGTCCTCTTTATATAGATAAGAGAAGTATTCCCCAAGCTAGGGTTCCCCTCTCCTACTATAATACCTTAAATACCACAACCGACTCAGAATTAGGATCTCTCCTATATGTTAAGTTCCCATAAATAATAGAACTCTCTCTAAATTACCAGAATAGCCGTGGGCTTATGATTCTATCTATGATTGTAATCTGTCGGGACCCCACAAGATAACCCATATTAGCCCGTTAGGGCCTAAAAACCATGAAGCCCAACACTCAACATCGAGCTACCCCTCGGTACTGAGCTTGTATAATAATACCTATATCATAAGAGCTCGCTACCTCGTATAAGAGCTCGCTACTCCTATACGTCAGGTAGTTACCCCTTAGAACAGCTCACTCAACTCCTAGAAGGATTGTTCCTCCTAAGAAATGGGGTCGCTTACACTAATTGCCATAAATACCTGCACATAGCCGACGTGAATATTTGATGTCGTATCAACGTAAGTAGGACTTCACAAATTTACATTAAAACATAATACCTTCACAACAATTATCATTTGTCGAACATGCTACGCAAATTTGCATCTCTAGTTTTAGTTAGTAGCCACTAATTATATATCCAACTCACATAGTACATTAGCATATATTATTATTGTATTTCATTACCAGAGAATAACCCAACAACACACTCCCCGTCTACATGTCTAAACTGAAAAAGTGGAATAATTCAAGTGATATGAGCTAGACGATGCAAAATACAAAGCATCATCTACAAAAAAGTCAGTATGGATAGTACTATATAAAATTAAAACGATTGAGCATTTATAAAAGTATATCAAAGTATAAAGGCGTTTTTAGCCACCCAAAAAAATTGAAAACTAATCAAAAGAAATAGAAGATATTTGAGTTTAAACGACATACCTGTTGCCTGAATCCTAGTTCCCCAAACAGGATCAATCACCGCCATCTTCGTCTATTATTGTGTGCGTGGGAGCTACATCAATGAAGAAAACTCAATTTTTGTGTGTGGCCAGATCGATTTCTTCTCCGGTAATGACGGAATTGTTAGTAGTGTGCAGATTCAGTAGCCGATGGTATTTCAGTATTTAGACCATTTATCCCAAACAATCATATGAAACAAATGTTGTAGCTGAAAATAATTCTATCCTAATCAATGTAATCCAGTAAAACCAACAATGAATTAAATTATTTGAACAGTACTATCCCATTGATTGGATAAATTAGTCTTATCCCATTAGTGTATGATATATCATGCACTCAGTATCATAAGATTTGACCACTTGTATATTAATCATTCATTAATTGCATACAGTATTATAATCTTTTGCATATTAAATGAATATACAAGAGATGTAATAAACACGAATTTATAATTTTATATTTATCAATCACTACTTGTATATGAATAAAAAGTATATTCATCGTACATAATTTATTTATCAATTTATATATTCATAATATGTATATGCATTGCACGTATTTATATATCAATTCAGGTGCATAATGTATCATACACTAAGGTTCATAATATATTGTTTTGCCTAAATAATGAATACAGCCATTTTCGACTGCCATTAATATATTTAGTTAAGAGCACATTAATTTTCTTTAATTTGTTTCTTAATATGTGTGATCTTTTTACAAAACCTCGATAATTACAGAATATGTATAATACAAGATACTCTCTTTCTCCCATTCTATCTGTCGTAATTGACTATTTCACAAAAATTAAGAAAGATGATTGGTGTTAATTATAGGTATCAAATGACTATAATATACTTTTGTTTAAAATAATTAAAAGTGTGAGTTAATAAAGGTAGGAGTAAAAGTAGTAAAATAATCTTTACTTTTTATTGGGAAAGTAAAAAGTAACAATGATTATCTATTGAAAATATAAATGCAACAAATAGAACTAGACAAAAAAGTTTCTAAATTGCGACGGATAGAACAGGATGGAGAAATATCATTATGTTACAAATTACTCCCTTCGTCGCAGTTGATCATTTTACGGAGATTAAGAAAGACAATTGGTGTTATAATTATATGTATCAAATGACCATAATATTCTTTTGTTTAAAATAATTAAAAGTGTGAAAAAATAAAGGTAGAGGTAAAATAATAAAGTAACATTTACTTTTTATTGGGAAAGTAAAAGTTAACAATCATTATCTCTTGAAAATGTAAATGCGATAGATAGAATGGGGCCAAAAAAAAAAATCAAATTGCGACAAATAGAACGGGATGGAGGGAGTAAATGACATGGCACCCCATTTCTATATGGTTTGGCAAGTGTCCTATTTTTATTTTTTAACTTTTTGGGTTGGCATCACTAAATCTTGTAATACAGAAAAGGAGAATTTAAAAAATATTTACTACATAGTGAGAAAAGACAAATTTTTATATGGGAATTTTTTTATTTTTTTTGCTCACCAATGTATGCTGTTTTTTACACTTTGCCCCCCAAANTATTTTTTGTTCCACTTTDCCCCCTGATGTACAATAATTTTCGACGTTGCCCCCTAAACTTTATTTCCGGTGGAATATTCCTTCTAAATTCTATCGACGGGCAGCTGGGGTCAAAGTGCAAGAATCTTATAGTTTGAGGGTAAAGTGCAAAAAAACTTATAGTTTGGGGGCGAATTAAAAAATATATAAATATTGAGTTTTTGTCTTAAATTTTTATATTTGAAAACGATATAGAATTTTTATCTTATACACACACACACACACACACACACACACACACACAAAGTTGTCAATACAATTCCAATTAAAAAACCCATAAATTCCCAATTAATATTTATAATCTTCTAAATATAAATATTGTCAATACATCTTTTATATTATTAAATATGAAACAAATGACTAATTATTATGTAAATTATTAGGCTAAATAATATAATAATATATTATTATGTAATATGATTGAACAAAATAGAATAAAAGTGTATTTCGTATACTCCCTCTGTTTCACAATATAAGTCGTTTTAGAAAAAATCACACTTATTAAGAAATCTAGATAAATGAGTAAATAATTAATTTTTTGTTATCGTAAACTACCCACCTTCCTTTTATCTTACCCTCTCTCCTCAAATATCTCAATTCTCAATTCACTTTTTACCTTTTTCTTTCTCTCTCTTCTCCAATATCTTAATTTCCAATTTACTTTTTACCTATTTCCTTCTCTATCTTCTCCTAAATTTGTGTGAAAAAAGCAAAATGACTTATATTGTGAAACAAGAATTTTACTCTAAAATGACTTGTATTTTGAAACAGAGGGAGTATGTATTATAATATTAAGATACGAAAATTAAAATTATCATTCGATATTATTATTTCTATAAAAAGTGTGATTAATACTATTTTAATCACGAGTACATTGTTATATAAGATTGTATCACCATACTACTTAGGCTGCGTTTGCAAACCAAGACGGGATTGGATTATATTATCTCTTCACCCCGTATAGTACTGTACAGATTAATTTTATCCGTTGTTTGTGTTGCGTGATTGTATTCGTACAGAGGTCTTGACTAAGTAAGACATACACGTTTGTTGGCGGGGATTCTTTGGGATTACAATTGGGAAAGACAGTTATGTCCTCGTTGCAAATGCACATTTCATTGGACCTTTGCTCTGAATGGTGAACAATTTTGAAACCTATTTTCACACCCTAGAAGTCGTCTTCTCCGACGGAAGTAGTTTCTGTTGACTTTATACAGGGCCTGGGTAGCGGTATGCGTCGGCGAGAAAGGAAAGATAATGGTGGGCAACAAACCTCAAAGCACAAAAGCTATCACTTTCACAGAAGAAGTCATTACCAATATACATGTAAAAAAGATCAAGAAAGCAAGAAAATGAAACCCATATTTAAAAGCAAGATAAATAAATAAAGAACATAATAAAAGGAAAAAGGATTCAAGTTTAATTATTATTTTTAAGCACAATAGATATACAGAACAGAATTACCTCAAACACCTCTTTGACTTCTTTAAAGCCCCATATTAAGCAAATCCAAATTGATAATTCACAAAGAAAAAGAAAGCTACCAAGAAAAAAATCTGTTTTCAAAAGTTGAAATTCAAAGCACTAAAACGACAAAAATTCAAGGACCTCAGAGAACAAAGCTGGAATTCTTGCATTGCCATTGGAGAGAACCTTCAAAAGAAAAGAGTAAAATAAAATAAAATCATCCCCACAAGAAGAATTTTAAAAAAATCAATTCTGATCAAGGCGAGATTGGGAATGGTCTCACCTCTTCTTACTACACGCAACAATATTAGGGTTTGTGTCTGTGTTTAAGGATTTGCCGAAGCCGGACAACGTCCCCACCTCCACTGAATAACTCTGGTCCAATTGGAGCTTGACGAAGTCGGACAACTTCGACGAATCTTCAGCGAGGCGGTGGCGAGAGTTGGGGGGTAATTCTGAAAATCGGGATGAGGCGTAGACGACGGAACTGCGGTTGAAAGTTGTGGTCGAATCGGGAAGATGGCGAGAGAGATCTGAAAATCAATCCCAACTGCTGCACTAGGGTTTGTTGTTGTGGGCAAGAGTATTTAACATGGCTGTCTCGTAATTACATGTTCAAGTGAGGCCAAAATCGGTAAGGTCAAGACCTTCTTGAGGACAACACCGTCATTTGTCCTCATGTTATGAGAAGGGATGAATTTATCCGAGGGGTACCCATGG